>BMAC01000008.1:1601768-1644346 GCA_014905375.1 Phtheirospermum japonicum | reverse complement strand
AAAAAAAAGGAATCGAAAAGAGAAAGAGAGAGAGAGGAGAATACGAGAGAAAAAGAGGAGAAGAATGAAATTTTAAAAAGAGATTAGTCGATCGACTGGAACTTCTTCTCTTTTACTAAAAATCTCCATCCCAACTTCACCAAGGTTGAAAAATATTCACCTTTCATTCTTGTCTTCCCGAATTTTCCACCAAATTCTCAAATTCCAAAGGGTGGGGTTGCAACCGGGTTTCGTTTCGATTTCGAGCCATTCGTTGAGTTAATTAGCTTGAAACTCGACCCGAGATATTTGTATTCCTGAATTGGTTGGGTTTTTGCAGGATTTTGCTCCAATTTTTCTCAAACTCCTCAATTGAATACCCTGCCCACCATGTGTTCGATGAAATGCCCCAATGAGTACTTTTAACTAAAACTCCTTCGTTTTTCCCATCGTGTCGATTCCTTCCGATTCCTTAACTAAAATCTTCATTTCCCCTCGTGATTCACTTCGTATAATACTTATGGCTAATCTTTCCGACGACGAGTTTGACGAAGTCCATCGCCCCGATCTCGCCCACATCTATGGAGCTCCGTTCTCGATTTACTCCGAAGCCGAAGGGGAGGTGTATCAAAGCCTCGCCCAATGGCAATACGCCCGCCCACGATTCTTCGATATCGATCGCCTACAAGGGTGGATGGCAAACGGGGACCACGAGCATTTTGGGGCATGGACGTTCCAATTCATCGACGCCTTGAACGGGCGTCATTTCGCATCTCTCCGTGCACCAGAGTACCCGGAGCTAATGCTCGAGTTCTTCTCGACCTACGCGAGTCGCGAGAGCGGGGAGTTCACCGTTCGTCTTCGTGGAGTCAAATGCCGGATCACCCAAGACGTGCTTCAATCGGTGCTCAGGTTGGATTGTTAAGTTTTGTGGATAGAGCGACGAGGGTTTGCGCTGCATCAATTTTGGGCATCTATCACGGGCGGACGGGGGACTCCGCGTTTCCAGGCCTCGGCAATTACCGACTTGGTATTGCTCGGGATTTACAAGTTCTTTGCCCACGTCTTGATGGGCAAGCACGAGAGCACCAACATCACCCAGGATGAGGTTTTCATGCTTTGGTGCCTTCACACCGGTCGTCGATTCGCCACCTATCCCTTTCTCCAAGCCGGGATTCTTGGGATTCGAAGGACAAGGGCCGGGAGTGTCGCTCGGGTCGGTATGGGACCCATGATTACCTTGCTCGCCTGACATTTTGGTCTCGACCCCGAGGTGGAAAATCTTGAAAAAATCGAGGGGGTAGAGCTCATATTGAAAACGCCAAAGGCCCCGACCGACCCACGACGCCGCTATGTCCACGAGAAAGTGCAAGAGGTGATCGAAGAGGAAGCCAATTTGGAGAGACGGCACGAAGAGGGTGTCGAGCCCGAGGGAGCCCCGAACACCGAATCGGGGCAACACTTTGGAGCAAGCACAAGCCACGCGGCAATCCCGCATGGCGATGGAGGCCCGAGCACCGACATGGGTTGGCACGAGTTCCACTGCCAAGTGTTCGCCCAATTCGACCGGCTCGACGCCGGCATGAAGGAGTTGAGGGCCGGGCAAACAAGGAATGAACGAGCTCACCGCGGCCTCCATAGTCGCCTCTTGTTGATCGAGAGTCGATTGGCCCGAGACTAGGAGGGGAGCGACGGAGAGGGAGATGGAAACGAAGAAGAAGAGGAAGAAGTAGAGGAGGAAGAAGAGGACGAGGAGGCGAACCTCCAACCCCGACGTAGGAGACGTCGTTGATTCTCCGATTATCCTTTTTATTTTGTTTTTATTTGTTTCATTTTGTTTCGATTATGTTCTTTTATTTCTATCTATCTCTTGAAAAATCCAAAACAAATCAAAATTCTTAAAAAAAATAAATTAAAATAAATAAATAAATAAATTTAAAAAAAAACCAAAAAGATTTTTGTTTTTGTAAAAAGTTTGTTTCTACAACCATCATTTGTTAATTCCTTGCGGATAGCTTGCCTCAGCTTCCGGAGAAGACTTTTGCACGACCGCATCGACACAAGCTCGGAAATAGGGGCGTTTTCTTGTCCTTACACTTTTTACCGCTTTACTTAGCTTAATATGCAATGAGTTCATTGCTAGGTTTTAAGTGTGGGGTGGTTAGGGTTCGTCTTAGAATTTTAATTTCTTGCATGCTTGCTTGTGATGATTTGAGTAGAGTGTGTGCTATGTTTGCTTGGAACCTTGGCGAAGTGACGCGGTTTTGATTATTTGGTTAAGACGTTTAGATTGTCGATCGGATTTAGTGTACTTAGGGAATTTGACTTGTTGGAAACTTTGCTCGGCTTTAGCTTCGTGCTATCCTTGTGCTTAATTTTGAACTAGTGCCTCGACTAGCCTTGTTATCGAATACTCTCTATAGGGTTTTACTTTGTATTTTGGAGTCGCCAATTGCTCCACGTGCTCGATCAAACTTTAATATTGTAAGATGTAGCAACGAATGATCGGAGTCGTTGAATTGTAGATATTATTTCAGCATCTTAAAAAAAAAACAAAAAAAAAACGATGATGATAAATAAACAAGGATACATTATAAATCCTTGAAGTGCTTATGCAATAAATGTGCAATTCTTGCACTTTTTACTTCCCATTTTAGATTTTATGTGTAAAGAGAGTCATAGATAATTGAGGCTAGTAGGGAGCCGATTAACGGTTCGAGCGTGGATAGAACTTAGCCGGGGCAAGGACGAGGGGACCGACTTGGAGGGTTACCTAGTACTTTTAGGTTTCGGTAGTCGATCTAAACCTTCTTAGTCAACGCATCATTGTCGTCCTTTTAGCCAAGCTAACAAGCATTGTAGTATACGACGTCTCAAGTCAGGTTTGGTGCATTAGTCCATTGTCCGGGGGCGGTTTTGTAATTCCATTTTAGTTTTGCTTGAGGACAAGCAATCATTCTAAGTGTGGGGTGGTTGATTTGCATATTTGTGTGCGTATTTTTGTTACCGTTTTGTGTCGCGCTTGCATGTGTTTTGCTTGTTTTTATGTGTATTATGAGTCGTTTTGGCCGATTTTATTAGTTTTAGGTTTTTATAACTTTTGTGCGATTTTTAGTAGCTTTTCGTACAATTTTACTCTTTTTCATTTTTTTGGCCGTAGGATGACCAAGCGGGATCCGCGCACGCTCGGAGCATCCCACTCGACTCGGATCGGAACGGACAAAGCAAGAAAACACAGCGTGAACGAAGAGCGACAACCGGCAGACGATTAGAGCGGAGACGAGAAAACGAGGCGGAACTGCCTTTCAGTTGATCGGCTGTACTCCAGTCGATGGACTGAGTGCCAGTCGATCGACTGGAGTGATGAAATCGACTGGCGGGCAGTGTGTTTTGTGATTTTTGGGCATTCCAGTCGATCGACTGGAAGTCGATCGACAGATTTCAGTCGATCGTCTGGCAGTCGATCGACTGGTAGCTGTCGATCGACTGACACGCAGATTTTTGACCCATTTTGACGTTTTTGCCCCTGCGTTTTTGTATAAATAGGCTATCACTTTTCTTCACCTACCTTATCCTTCCTTGGTTGATTTTGAACCCCATTCAATCTCCTCCAAGCTCATTTTACTATTCCATTACCCTTTTAACTTTGAAACCCTAGTTTTAATTCTTAGTTAGCTTAGTTGTAGTGGGTATCCTAGTTGTTTGTTCTTAGGTGGTAATCTTGTATTCAAGCTATTGAGTTGAAGTTGTTCTATTTGTTTGAATATTGTACTCTACATTTGAAGCTTTTGGATTGGAATGCAACTTTGGTAGTAATTTCTCCTCTTATTGTGTGCTCTTGTGTTGTTTATTATTGCTATGAGTTGATAATAAATTTGTAGATGGTGTTGTGCTCCTCTTGGCATTTTCAAGTTATTTTCCAATTTCTCATGTTTTCTCTCTTTTTGAAGCAAAACTCCATTGATGCTTGTTGTTGAAGTTTTTTGCCCTTTTTGTTCAAACCAACTTGGGAGCCTTGAAAGTTGTTAGTAGATTTCCAATTTTATAACTTTTGACTTTTACTTATTAAATGCTTTGACTTCTTTTGAGTTCAAGTTTGACTTTCCCTCTTTTTTTAGTTTTCAAATTTACAAGCTTCCTTAGTTAGTAGATTTAATTTAATTAGGGTTGGTAATTAGGTTTAATTTGAGTCATTAAGTTTAATTAATTTCAAGCTAGTTTTCAACTCTATTTTCCTTGCCTTAATTGATGTCTTTCAAGCTCTATTTTTAATTCAAGTTTAGTGATTAAAACTCAAGACCAAACCAATGATTAATGCTTTCTTAGATTAGAGTAGTTAACTAGGAATAACAAGAGATTAATTAAACACACTTAAACTCCGACCAATCTATCCTCGAGAGACACGACTCGGGAAAACTTACCGCTCCACAATCGTCTCCGTACTATTGCGGAGAAGATTTCTTAGAGTGCTAAGAATTCTTCGATCAGTGATCATAATGTAAGAAATAAATTTATGCCTGTAAGTTCTACACTCCCTTTTCAATTATTACAAGTAATTTGAATCTTTCATTATTATTCTAACTTATTGTGACGAATGCAGGATTGTCCAATTAAAAGCTATTGCAATGCTTTTGATGAGGAACCCTTGCTCACAAAAATGCAAGTACTCTTTAGAGATGTGTATGCAACTAACCATAGTGGAAGCTCTATGAGTGGAAGTACCGTTGACCATTGCATTTTGTTTTACCGACACTGCTCTACCTGTGTGGATTGCGTTTGTCTTTTCATTGTATAATGTTTTTATGTTGTTTTACCGACACTGCTCTATTGTTGTGGACTGCGTTTGTGTTTTCATTGTGTAATGTTTTTATGTTGTTGTACCGACACTGATCTATTGTTGTAGATTGCGTTTGTGTTTTCATTGTGTAGTGTTTTTATGTTGTTGTACCGACACTGCTCTATTGTTGTGAATTGCATTTGTATTTTCATTTTGTAATATTTTTTGATAACTACTGAGCGATAGAAAATAGAAAGTGAACCACGCACTAGGAAACTTTAACACAATTAAAATAATTTACACATCATGAAAAATAGTGTGATCCCGTGCCACATTTCTTTTTCTTATACTTTTTACGTAGGTCGTGATCATGTCCTTGTGGGGGGCCTGGTGGTTCCTGAACTGGCACTTGCTCGTCACTTTCACCCTCATCCACATATATACCCCAAATCTGATTTGCACGATCCACCGTTTCAGTGGGAATCAACATCGGAATGGGTGTCGTCTGGAAGTCTGGCCGCGAAAAGCCCATGTCATGTGGAGCTGCTGAGTTGGGGTTAAAATGCGGATAATCAGTATGCAGAAGATCGGTGAATGATTTTCCAACATATGAAGGAGTATAAAACTCGGATGGTCCAAATGTAGGAATGTAATCACCTCCCTCGTTATACGATGATTGACCATCATGATCTATATTCAACACAGAGAAAGAATTATTGTTTTAATATTAATCGTAAGGAAGTGACATATAAAATAGTTATTAACGAATCACACAATTACCATGATGGATGGATGGTGGTGGACCGGGTGCGACTGCGGGTGCTCTGCTATGAGAGGATGTTGACTGGACAGACATGCTCCTTCTTCCGCTGTTGGACACGGATGCCCTGCGCTCATCTGGAGCATCACGAGAGACACTCCTCCTGGACGGGCCAGATATGCTCCGTCTTCCGCTGCTGGATGCATATGTCGTGCACTCATCTGGCATATTCTCATGTAACTCCTCACAAATACGAAGTCGTTGCGTCATCTCATCAACAACTGAATCGACCACATCGTGCATACGACGATAAGAGTCAAAATCGTCATCTCTAGCATGTGAAAAAACATGACGGAGTCGCTGATTCCAAGTACCCTAAAAACATAGACGGTTGAACATCAAAACTAAGAAATAATTAAACTCATTGAGTGGGAAAAGAGTGAATAAGATTTGTTACAATGGCCTCGGAAAAGTTAATGTTTGATGGCTGGTATCCTCCCTCTGCATGTCTCTCCAGAGGAGTGATGAAACGTCGTGTATGCTGCTGATACCATCTGCGATATTCGCTCGCCGTACCCGCACCTCTCTGAACTGGAGTGCATTGTATCCTTGTGGACCATCGTACCTCCTATGCCTGGACCCAGGCATGATGACGTAAAGTTCACTGAACGTGATGCTCGTGTGCTCGAGAGACACTGTGCAATGCCTCCACATCAATTACGATGTCCTCTGGTGTACTTTGACGTATGCCGAATTGTCGGGTCACTCGATTGGGAAAATGGATCTCGACAATCGACCAGCATATCAGTGGGCACTGGTTTAGCCAGTTTTGACTCAAACATATGTCCCCCAATACTTGTATCTCAGGTGCATCCAAATCGTAGGGTTCCCATGTCCACTGCACATTTGAATAATCATCATCAGTTTGCACCATATTATCAATATAACCAATATTTATTCAGTACTCTACCTCCAGCTCGTTTAACCGATCAAGTGACCCCAAAATACTCATAACGTATTCCTAGAGCTCCGCGTATAACTATATTCTGCAACCCACCTGCGTAAACATTCAAGGGAAGTTATTAAAATGGAAATGATTACTAATAGATGTGTAGCTAGTATTGTAGTTAAAAATTATACATAGCAACATACGACGGTACGGGCAACGTGATGTCTTCCGCTGCAACATGAATGGTCCGATGAAGATTAAGAGAAAGACCCGTGGGCCGTGGTCTAACGGATGAAATTCGGGACCACGCTCAAATCTGCAACAAATCCATTGGACCACTGATCGTTTTCCTATCTTCTTCCACATCCATATAAAACTCACAATATAGATGTGCAAGCATAACATTACCCCAGCTAATACCCGATGCAGTATCTTCTTTCACAAAAAATGTTTGCATTTTAACCGATACAAATGACGCTTTTACAAAAGTGTCAGCATTATCACGAAAGTTAATAGTATAAAATAATTTTATATTCTTGTAAGCGTGGCAATATTTAAAAAATCTACGAGCACTTTTCTTATTTGCGTTCTTAGAATGTGGCCCTTATAAAACACGTAATAAAGTTGATTTACAATTTTCTATAATGTCGCAAATTTAATAAATATAGTGGGCCTGTTGTGTGACCGTCATTCTCCTCGTGCCAAAACTAATGGCATACGTTTCAAGCAAACACTACACCAGAAATTATTTTAAATAGCACTTTGGATAACTAATAGCACTTTAGATAACTAGGGCTATCTCAAAAAATTCGGAGCTCTTGTATAGCACTTCTAGCACAAGTGTTTTCCTTAGGAAAATATAGATAGCGCCTTTATCTGAAGTGTTATCTAAGTGAAAAAAAATTAAGATAGTGCTTCTTTTGCTTCTTTCACAAAACGCCCTCCCAGATAATAAGTTTTAAATAGATATCACTTCTAATAAAGCGTTATACGAATACTGTAAAAATAGAAAAGATTAAAAATAAATTTATTTCCTTCTCAATCATTCCTAAAGTGCGCCGAGTGTAAGACAAAAATCCCCAAATCAATCATCATCAAAACCGTCCTGATCACCGCCGCTACCTCGCCCTCCGCCCGTGGATGGTTAAGGTCTCTCTCTTTTCATCTTCTTCTTTTCTATCTAAATATTTTTTTCTTTTGGCCTTGCAGCTTGTCGCCGCTGCTCTGAAGAATTCTTCCCTTTGTGTCACAAAGTTGAACGATGAGGAGATAAAACCATAGATTCTATAGTTTGATTTTCTTATCTATCATTCTTCAATTTTTGTCTATTGTTCTGTAATCTATTATGCAAATGTGTGACATGATTTTTCTATTTTAATCTGACAAAAGTTTGACATGATTTTTCTATTTTAATTTGAGCTAGGTTTTGCTCATTATCTTTTTAATTGCTGCTCTTTCGTGCTCCTTGTATTTTCAATAACTTATCAGATTTATATATTAATCCTTACATTTTGTTTCGCTTGTTTGTGTTAGTTATAAGATGTCCTTCTTTTACAGTGTTGTTTTATGACCATTGTGATGAATTTTTATATTTTAAATCAAGAGTGAAATAACTTTTCTATGACATAGACTCAAGAGTTGTAGTCACTACACCACATTTTTGATTCTCATATAGTTATATTATTCCTACCTTGGTTATTCTCGGTTTTTGGCCTTTGCAAAGTGTCCCTTTCAGGGTGAATATAAAATTATAAACTGTTTAATGTATAATAACCTTGAGTGTGATTGTAATGTGAGATGCTCATTGGGATTTTTTTGTTATTTTCTTGATACACATATGTTATATGAAAAATCATTCAAGAAAATAAATAATAAATGAGGTTATTGCGTGAATGTAAATTTGGTTGATCCCTACTTAGATCTACTTGTCCGATTAACATATTGTGGTGATTGTTGAACATATGGACTAAATAAAAATGAGTTGATAAACTATCAAATTACAGATTCTAGTCTAACATCTGAGACCAGATTTGGATTCATATTTTATCATTTTTTGATCTATTTGCTTATATAATTTGTTGGTTGCGGAAGATGTGTTGTTTTTCAGCTATATATATAGCAATGCTATCTTGAGGTGTTGTGCTGGTTATTTATCCGGGTATCAAATGCTCTTTTAGTGTCCTACTTATTTGTTTAGTGAGTTTGTTAGGTAAATTCTTTATTATGAATGGTCTCTTTATTTATCCATAACCTTAACATTATTTATTCTCATCCATAAGCTTGGAGCTTTGGAGTGGTTATTCCAGCATTCACTAACAGAAAAATATGCTCCAAAGTGTTATGCTTGGAGTATTAACTCTCATATTTTTTTTTTTTTTCTTGGAGAAGAATGATCTATTATCTATGTCAAATTTGAAGGTTTATGGTTTTGAAAATAAGTATCAGATTTACGATGTTATTAACAATGTTAAACAATAATGTCTACCAACATCGACCACAGTAAAATATAAATATGCAGCGGAAAATAAATTTAAGAACACGATTTAAACAAATTCAGTTCACAAGTAAAAGTACTTGTGAACTTGGGTGTACAAACCCGAAAACTATATTACTTTCTTGTTTTTCGATCAATACAAAGATATTAAGTAATATATGAAAACTAAAGTATCAAAACACATGATACTAAATACTTGTCGCCTAGGTTGAACAAGCTCTTCTCCGTTGATCACGCAACTTCAAATAACTTGTCGATCTCGAACAATGGCTCCAAGTACTCTTCGTGTTCTTGCTCTTTCTCTGTGTCTTTCTTTGCGTTAATCTTTTCAAATTCCCGTGCGTAAAGATCGTTAGTAGTTTTAGGATTCTATTGTCTTAAATAGACAATCCTAGAATCCTAAATTAGGTAAACAAATCAAAACAAATCCTAAATACAATATAGAAAACTAATAAAGTCTTAAACATAAACTAGGAAACACAATATATTCTTAAATCTAGTTTCCTAACTTATTTTGTGCCCAAGAAAGGCAAATAACAAAATAAGAATTATTGCCAAGAATAAATTCCTCAACAATCTCCCCCTTTTGCCTTTTTGGATAAAACACTATGACGCAAACACAAATGAAAATAAAATACTAACTCCCCCTAAGTTATAAAACTCCCCCTAAACAAAATACCTAATGTTGTTAAAATTCAAACCAACATTACATACCAACATTGTTCACAAACTTAACAAAATAAACCAAAAAGGAACTTATTGACATCGAACCCTCTTCGAACGACGAGAGGATATCGAAGTTCCTTCACCACTCTCCTTCCTCTTCCTCTTCTGCATTCTCATCATTCTCCCCAAAGCCTTATCGCGAGCGCGAGTTCGCTTCCTTCGCTTTTCTTGAGCAAGACTGGCCAAGGCTTCGGCAGCAACAGCATCTGCACCACCAACATCATCTCCAGCAACATCTTCAGCAGCGTCTTCAACAGTATTAGAAGCGTCATGTTCTCCCTCTTTTTGATCAGAAAGCGAAAGGGCCTTCAAGAGAGAGCTACGAAGAGCTTTCAGCTGAGTCATCTGAAAATCAATGGAAGAAACATGGGCACGAAGGACCTGTGCAGAAATGTGGACCATGTTGGGATCGCCCCTCCCAACATCACTAGCAACATCAGCTTGAGGCGGCGCTTGCCAAGGCAGATCAATGACTCCGGCACCAGTAACATGCTGACCTCTCAAAGCAAACCAATCAGCTTCACCCGTGAGCACATCATCAGGACGAAGCGTCAAACTCTGGTTCTTTAGCAGGCTGAAAATCAAAGAAGGAAAACACAATGAGGCCGCAGACTTCGTGGTGGCAAACTTAGCAACTGTGTCAAAAACATGCTGGCCAAAACTAAACTTATCTCCCCTCCCAAGCCTAAACAAGAAATGGGCTTGAGGCCGCGTAACACACGTCGTGTTCTTGGAGGGGACCCAAATGGCCACTTTGTGCAAGATAGAGTAGAGAGAAGAGAGCCCAGTGCTCGGCAACTGTTCAAACTAAGAATTCACCATACCACCCGATAAAAACAAATAACTTCATCCATATTATCCACAGTAGAATCACCCCGAAATGTCTCAGTGCCAAACAATTCATCAATCAAATCAGGGGTGAAACTAAACACTCGAACACGCACAAACACTTTGCCAAAGTTCACAGAGTTTGAATCGACAATAGACGGCAACAAATTCGCATAAAACTCAACCACAATATCTCGGACAAATGGTATGGCAGTGGAGACTGTGGAATACATACCTTTGTGCTGGAAATAGGCAATCAAATTGTGCCTCTCAAACAACTCAACAGGGACACGACGCTCTGCAATCATGTGTCGGGTTCGATAATCATCAAACAAATCAGCAGCTTCAGCAGTCAGAAACTCCTCCGAAAAAGGATCCATATCCTCAAGCTCAAGAACCGGAGTAGGAGTTTCTGTGGAGGACTTGGAGTGATCAGAGGCGTCGGAAGAAGCTGGCGTGGGAGCACGAGAAGCAATCGAAACAGAAGCAGCGCTGGAGGATGAAACAGACGGCGAATGATGTGATGTTGGTATGGGGGAACCAACATGAGTAGCAACATCGTCCTCCACAACAACTTTCTTTTTCTTCTTGTCCTTCCTGCATGCATTCAGAATATCTCAAAGAGGTACATCAAACGAAGAATCAGGGGAATTCTCACACAAATCTGGATCAAACGCAGGTTGATCCTCATGAACCGGAGACGAAGGAGGAACCTCGGCAGGCGGTTTGGCGAAGCTGGTCACTTTGCCGGTGATAAAATCCAACACAGTGTAGGGAGGGGAGGAATACTCAGTCGCAGTGGACCTAGGAGAGACCTTGACTTTTGTCGGGCTAGGTCTCCTGTCGGCCTTCCTCACAAGCTGTTTCTAGCGAGTAAACTTCTTCTCTGACAAACTCGGGGCAGAAGAAAGCGGCGGCTCGAACCCTTCAACCGGAGCAGCAGGAACAAAGTTTTCATCATCAGGGTCGGACATCACAGTGACTTTCTCCTGGAGGTTCATATGTTCAATAGGCACATGACGACGTGGACCAGCCTTGCTCTTCGGTACTGCGGGCGGCACAACACCGGGAGAAATATTGCGCAGGCGCCTCGACCTTTTCAAAGTAGGATTCCCCACGCGTCGAAAAGTTTCAGCAACAAACGCCAAGTTGGGGGGATCATCAACATCAATTTCGTTCCCAGGCTGTCCTGGGAACACTTGCGATACAGGAACAGTGTCAATCGGCGGCGAAATTGGAACAGCAGCGCTGGAATCTTTTGCCGGCGAGGGCGATGGCGATGTTGATAGTGGTGGTGGGATGGAAGAGGAACCACCACCGATTTCGTCGCGAATATCCAGACCACCAACTCGCACATAGGGTGCAGGGACCTGTTCGCCGGTGCGGCGGAGTTCTGCCGACAATTCTGGAACAGACGAAGGCGACGGTGGGTTTGACATCCTACAGATTCTCACACACACAAGAGAAAATAAAAGAAATCGAGAGAATTGGAGAGAGATAAGGAAGTTAGAGAGTTCAATTTGCAGAGGATTATTGAGTTGTGATCAAACGGTAAAAAGGGTTCAGGTTTTTATGCCTAAAAAGTGACTGTTGCAGTAGGAGAGAGAAAGTAAAAAAAAAAAGGAAAAATCCCTAATTTCACTACTTGTGGATTTTTGGTCTCAAGCACGATTTTTTTTATTTCCTTTTAAAAAGCGCCACTCCCCCTAAGATTAGGTTACATGATCACATAATAATCCCATTATCTCATCCCATTATCTCAATTTTTTAATTTCAAAACAGAATTAAATTGTATAGCCCTGTATACAAAATCGGCCGGAGTACAGAGTTAGAAAAATTGAACCATCAGCCCAGTAGAACCAATCTTGTGCAATGTTAATTTTCACTCACCAAATTCACCTCGTCATTACCTGTCCAGCCGTCTGATTTTAACTCCACTGAAACACTTGGTTAGCTCCATTCAAAACAAAATTAAGAGTTTTCAAGATAGACAAAGAACACAAGCAACAATACGCACAACAAGATGGCATCTTCACAAAGTATGTATGTCCTACAGGATGCCTAAAGAACATGACCTAAAGGAATATACAAAAACATATTAAGATTTCAGTGACTTGATCCAATGTTGCTTTTTATTACTGACAACATTATAAACCAACATTACCTTAGGTGAAGTCAATGAAAACTTACCCCTTAACCCAAGTTAATGACTACATCAAGATCTCTCAAGAAGATAATATTTAAAGATTGGACCATTTTGTATCCAAATTTTCTTCATCATTGAAGGGATTTGAATCTTTTAATCTTCAGCAATTGCTGTTAAAAACCTCTTGTTTTTGGACCTGGGAGAAAACTTGTTTCTGCGGGCAAGTCCCACAATCACCCAATTGAAGAGGTTGGTTCTTTTTGATATCACTTTTATTGCAACACAGGACCTTATTGCACTTTCAATCAGACTCAATGCATTAGAATTATGTATGAAAAGAAAGATAAAAATGCATGCAAAAGTATACAGATGTTGTGACTGATGTTGATATGAGGTGTCACAACATCACAAACAAACATTGGTTCAGACAATGCACATACCGAGATCTCTCCTCAAACGAGAGAAGGTCTCGAAATCTAATGCCTTAGTGAAGATGTCAGCAAGCTGATTATCTGTTCCAATATGCTCAAGGATAACAATCTTCCTCTCAACTAGGTCTCGAATAAAGTGGTACCTTATGTTAATGTGTTTGATTCGAGAATGCTGGACTGGATTTTTAGAGATGTCAATGGCACTGGAATTGTCACACAGCACAGTCAAAATGCTACTGTGCAGACCGTAGTCCTCTATCATCTGGTTCATCCACAGTAATTGTGTGCACGCACTTCCAGCTGCATTGTACTCGGCTTCAGCTGTAGAAAGAGAAATATAGTTTTGCTTCTTGTTGTACCAAGAGATTAAATTGTTACCCAAAAAAAAAAAACATCCCCCAGTAGTACTCTTTCTATCTACCACATCTCTAGCCCAATCCGAATCAGTGTACCCTACAAGTTCAGTACCAGTATCTTTCGTGTACCACACACCTAGTTCAGTTGTACCAGCAATGTACCTAATTATTCTTTTAACTGCTTTTAAATGTGACTCTTTTGGATTAGACTGATATCTAGCACATAAGCACACACTATACATAATATTTGGTCTACTTGCTATCAAATACAACAAACTCCCTATCATACTTCTGTACATGGTGTTATCAACTCCCTTACCAACATCGTCTCTAGACAGCTTCACAGTTTTTCCCAGTGGCGTTTTCTTATGAGTTTCACTTTCTAAACAAAAATTTTTAACTAAGCTCTTAGCATATTTAGTTTGGGAAAGAAAAATACCGTCATCAGGCTGTTTGATTTGTAAACCAAGAAAGTATGAGAGGTTACCTTCCATGTTCATCTCGAATGTATCGGACATCCGAGTAACAAACTCCTTGACCATCTGCTCATTAGTGGATCCAAAAATAATATCATCCACATAAATTTGGACGATTAAGATGTGCTTATTGGATTTAAGAAGAAACAAAGTTTTATCAACTTCCCCTTGTTTAAAGTTCAAATAAATCAAATGTTGAGTTAGCCTTTCATACCAAGCTCTTGGAGCTTGTTTTAAACCATAACGAGCCTTTTTCAGTTTTTAAAAAAAAAATTGGTTTTTGAGGATCCAAAAATCCTTTAGGCTGCTCAACATACACTTCTTCACTCAAGAATCCATTTAAAAAAGCACTCTTAATATCCATTTGATGCAATGAAATTTTCATATAACAAGCAACCGAAAGCAAAAGCCTTACCGACTCAATACGGGCAACAGGGGCAAAAGTTTCATCAAAATCGATTCCTTCAATTTACGTATACCCTTGTGCAACCAGTCGAGCTTTGTTCCTCACAATGTTGTCTGCTTCATCAGTCTTGTTCTTGAATATCCACTTTGTTCCCGAATTTTCTGGTCGAGGCACTAAATCCCAAACGTCATTTTTGGCGAACTGGTCCAGCTCTTCTTGCATTGCCCGAATCCAGAACTCATCCTTGAGCGCATCCTCCACTCTCTTGGGCTCTATTTTAGAAAGGTACAAAGATTAACGAATCTTAAAACAATTTATAGACAGACACACATACCTGACCATCTCTTTGAAATTAATCTGTCTCCGTCTTGTACTCCTTTCGTCTAAATCACCGATAATTTGGCCCACTGGGTGATTTTTCTGGATTTTGGATGGAATATCCCTCTGATGAAGATCAATGGGATCAGCTGGACCTTCGTCTTCTGAGTCAGAATCTGATTCTGCGGCGGCTTGGCTTGATGTTGGTTCTGATGTTTAAATCCCAGTATCAACATCTCTCAATTCTCTGGATTCAGCACCTGCATCTCTGTTCTCAATACCTGCACTATCATCTGATGGAGGAGTGACATCTTCTTGAGGATTTTGATCATAAACCAGATCATTATCCTCAGTGGGTTTGACTCCACTCGTTAGATCATCGAACTTGACATTTACTGACTCAAACATGCTTCGAGTTCTAAGGTTAAACAACCTATATGCATGACTATTTTGGGAATAACCCATGAAAATGCACTTATCACTCTTTGAGTCAAGTTTAGCTAGATGATTTCTATCGTTGAGCACATAGCAAATACATCCAAACACATGAAAATAGATCAAGTTCGGTTTTTTAGCCATCAATAACTCGTAGGGAGTAGCACATGAACCTGGTCTAAAATAAGCCCTATTTGTAATATGACATGCAGTGTTCATTGCTTCAGCCCAAAAACGTTTTGCAATTCCATTAGAAATGAGCATAGTTCTAGTCATCTCAGCAAGAGTCTTATTCTTACGTTCAGCTATGCCATTTTGTTGAGGGGTAATAGGTGAGGAAAATTCATGACTTATACCCTCCGAAGTGAAGTATTTTGAAAAAGAAGCATTTTCAAACTTTTTTCCGTGATCAGTTCTAATCCTACCAATGTTCACATTAAACCTCACACATAGCTTCTTTGCAAGTTTTTTGAAAGCCTCAAAAGTTTCAGATTTTTCTTTTAGAAATTCTACCCAAGTGAATCTAGAAAAATCATCAATAATTACGAATACATACCTCTTCCCACCAAGGATCTCAACCTCAAGTGGTCCCATGAGATCCATATGTAGAAGTTCAAAGCAAGATGATGTAGTGAGACTTTGCTGGATTGGATGTGGTACTCTTACCTTCTTTCCTTTCTGGCATGCTTCACATACAGGTATAATCTTGGTGTTGAGCTTAGGCAGCCCACTCACAGCTTCTTCTTTGGTCAACCTGTCCATCATCTTGTAATTCATATGTCCAAGCTTTTGATGCCATAACTCAGCATCACTTAATTGGGACAGTTTGCAAAAAGTATCACTTTGGATTTGGTAGCAATTATCTGAAGTCCTTTGACCAGTGAGAATATAAGATCCATTCTCTTCGTAGACTTCACACTTCTCACGGTTCAATTTAACACTAAAACCTCCGTCGCACAATTGACTTATACTGATCAAATTGGCAGTAAGTCCTTCTACCAGCAGCACATTTTCAAGAGTCACAATGCCTGGAACATGGAGAGTTCCTTGGCCAACAATTTGGCCATTTGCTCCTCCACTGTACTTTACTTTTCCACCTCGAAATCTGACAATGTTGGAAAGCAGCTCCTCGGACCCAGTCATATGCTTGGAGCATCGACTATCGAAATACCAGGCTCCAGGGACGTGGGACTTCAGGGAGGTATGGATCATGTTACACTTGACGTTACTCTTCTTGACCCACACTTGTTTGAACCTGGTGTTCGTATTAATGTTGGTATGACGGAAACTAACATTGAATTTAGCAGCCGCATTAGTTCTCTGAAATTGCCTTCTCTCACCTACGATCTTCCAGCAAAAAGGCTGAATGTGTCCGGGCTCGCCACAATGATGGCACATGAACTGTCTCCTTCTCTTCTTATGCCGCTTGGGCGATTTTTGCTCCTGACATGGCACTTGTGGTGGCTGATCTGGTTTAAACCCAATTCCATGCTTCGAGGTTTCTGGGAAGCTCATCTCTAAGACTTCATCAAGCTTCGCCTTGCCTTTGTTCAGATTTGATATGGTTCCTTGGACCTTTGTCAACTCGGTTTTCGTCTTCTCTAACTCAGCATCCTTCTTGGTAAGAGATGTCTCCAAACGGACAATTATGTCTAGCTGATCATCCTTTTCTTGGGTCAGTTTCTCCACTTCTTTCACAAGATCCCTGACCTTGAGTACCTGTTTTCCCCAGCTAACAAATAGTTGCTGGTGCTCAACACTTAACAGTTCGTACTCCTTTTGGTAATCAGTAGTTTCAGCATTCAAGCACACGATGTTGGTTTCAAGGATATCAACATGGACGTCATCGTCCCACACAACATGGGTAAACAAGGATGGGACAGGATCAGTTGACTCGGAATCATTGACATCCTCAGTGAAGTCAGTAGCAACCATACTTTTCTTCCTAAGAGTATTTGGACATTCATTCTTGTAGTGTCCCCAACCTTTACATTCATGGCATTGCACCTCACTGAGAGGTCTCGTGGGGTTGGATGCATTGGGGAGTGTGGATGTGGATTGAAATCTGGGAAGAGCACGTCTAGTAAATTCTGGTGTAGACACCTGTGGTCTGGTCTTCGTACTTGAGCCTCCAAGGCTGTTCTTCTTCTTCAAGAAACTATTGAAACGTTGGGTGACAAATGACAATTCGTCTTCATCAAGCGTAATGGATTCCATCTTTTTTAGAATCCCATTGAAATCAAATTCTTCATCATCTTCGTAGTTGTCTGGATTAGCGTCTGAGGAGAAGGCAACATTCTTCTCTTTTAAGTTGGAACCAAGGTGTTCCATCTCATACTGCTTAAGGTTTCCAACTAAGGTGTTGAATTCAATGTTATCAACATCTTTCGACTCTTCTATGGCAACCACCTTCATATTATATTTTTTCGAAATAGACATCAGCAGTTTTCCTACAAGACGAGAGTTAGTTATTGCCTCACCAAGTTCTCTGCACTCGTTTGTGATGTCTGATAATCTCATGGAGTAGTCCATGATCGACTCCTTCTCATCCATTTTCATCGCTTCAAACGTGGACAACAACATTCTCAGCCTTGATTTCTTTACGCTCGTAGTTCCTTCACACACCCTTTGGAGTGCGTCCTTTGCTGAATCGCAATTCTTGATGACTATGTAATAACTTTCATCTACATAACCACACAAGGCGTTGATGCATTTAGAATTCCATTTCGCAGCAGTCCAGTCTTTCTCTTTCTTGGGGATGGCATCGCCTTCACCAATCAGTGACACGTGGCTTTTCCCATCCAACGAGGATGGTTCTCCATGCTTGTTCATCAATACTTTTTAAGTGCCAACGCATCTTCTGCTTCCAGAGAGAGTAATTCTCTCCGTTGAGAATCGGTGGCCTTGGGTTGCCTTGAGCATCCATAGCACCTAAAAATAAAGATCAGTACTTAAAAGGTTAAGTAACCCGCTCTAGATGCCAATTGTCAAATTTGAAGGTCTATGGTTTTGAAAATAAGTATCAGATTTACGATGTTGTTAACAATGTTAAACAACACTGTCTACCAACATCGACCAGAGTAAAATATAAATATGCAGCGGAAAAAAATTTTAAGAACACGATTTAAACAAATTCAGTTCACAAGTAAAAGTACTTATGAACTTGGGTGTACAAACTCGAAAACTATATTACTTTCTTGTTTTTCGATCAATACAAAGATATTAAGTAATATATGAAAACTAAAGTATCAAAACACATGATACTAAATACTTGTCGCCTAGGTTGAACAAGCTCTTCTCCGTTGGTCACGCAACTTCAAATAACTTGTCGATCTCGAACAATGGCTCCAAGTAGTGTTCGTGTTCTTGCTCCTGCTCTGCGTCTTTCTTTGCGTCAATCTTCTCAAATTCCCGTGCGTAAAGATCGTTAGTAGCTTTAGGATTCTATTGTCTTAAATAGACAATCCTAAAATTCTAAACTAGGTAAATAAATTCTAAACACAATTTAGGAAACTAATAAAGTCTTAAACATAAACTAGGAAACACAATATATTCCTAAATCTAGTTTCCTAACTTATTTTGTGCCCAAGAAAGGCAAATAACAAAATAGGAATTATTGCCAAGAATAAATTCCTCAACAATCTATTCTACTACGTTTTTTTTTTCTTTTTACTGTACGATTAGGGTGCACCCTGCTACTTGAATAAATTATAATGTATTAATTGAATCATTCTAATTGTCTTGATTTACAATTTTTTTGTTTGCTTGTTTGAGTGTTATAAGATGTCCTTTATGAGTTATACATATAAATTCATATAGCTTTTTAATTGGATCACCTCACCATACGCCTTACATCTATTCTATAGAACATGTTTGGCACCCTTATGAGTTATACATATAAATTCATATAGCTTTTTAATTGGATCACCTCACCATACGCCTTACATCTATTCTATAGAACATGTTTGTCGCCTTAGGGTGCCTCGCGCCTTTTAAATCAACTGTTGATTGTGGGGCTGTTATGACCCTTTTGGAAATATTGTCTATTTAAAATACTATTAAACTCACTTGTCAACTTTTCTGGACCCCATGTAAGGTGAAACAGATGTTGGCAAATGTTTACTTTCACACTTGTTTCTAGTTTTACAAATTGTTGAAAGTGGCATTTCAGATCAACTACGGGTGACTGAACTTATATTGCATGATATAAGTACTTTCAGTATAATATTATATTTAGTGGTTTATGTAATATCTACAATGCTTACTTGGGAACATTCACCAGTATGGTGAATCGTCATTGTGGCCCTTTGACGTATGTTCATTTGTACTTGTTCTGTCAAACTTGCACTAGTTGTAGTACCTTTTTTGTACATTTATAATATTTTTATATTACTTTATATTCAGTTATTTCTTGTTTACAATATTAGTTAAAGTGTACTGCTCTTAAATTTTATCAATGTAAATGAGGGAAATTTGTTTGGAGGGAACTTGTAAGTTACCAGGACTTCAAGTGAGCAACTTACTGGTGGTTGTATGTAAAAAGTGATTTCCATGCAAGTGATAGTGTTGGTGAGTCTGGATATGAGAATGCCAAGTTGTTTATATATAGACTAGTTGTCGTTCTCATGTCCTTTTTGTTTATTATTCCACACTTGTACCTTCCAAATTGGATAAACCTTCCTTCCTGGTATTATTTTGTTTCATCTCTTATTTTATTTAATTATTCTCTTAGTATAGTAGGATATTCTCCCTCAAGCCGTCCTCTGCTATCTCCGCCGTTCCACGTGCCTCCAACATATCGTCCTTTCGAATATCGAGCTCTAGCTATCCCAGGTGAAGTATTTAACCCCATTCACTTCTTTGTTATATATATCCCTTCAATTTCATACCAACGCTATTATTTTTCTGCCCTACCTTGTTGTATTTTTCTCTTTCTCATTTCCCATATCTCAAATGAAACATCTGAGATTCACTGTGTTTTTTCCTGATGTTTTTAAATTTTGAAGATTTTATTTGATTGATTTTGTTCCCTAAAATTGCTTTGTGTTGGAACAAACTAGTGTTTGGTATACACCGTTGGTGCTATTGTCGATTTTGAGTTTTATTTTTGTCTTACATTTACAGTAGTGTATTTTCAATTCAGATTGTTTTTGTCAATTGTATAAGTGAATTTTCTTTTATTTATAGAATTTTGTGTTATGCACCACTAATCTTTCAGCCACTCGTTGCTCTATAGGTAAACTTAAATATTGGATTTCATCATTTATTTCAGTGAATATATGTGTCCTTTGGGTAAACTAAGTGTCTCAATCTATTTGTTGTGGTTAATATGGTATTTTCAAGAAGGTCTAGGTTTAAGTTTCTTTGTCCATAAAGTCTTTTTTCATATTGGTATGAAGTTGGTTGATCATGTTTCTTGCTAACTCTTTCTCTCTGATAACTTGTATAAACTTGAGTAATGAATAATATGTGCTCCATAAAATGCATAGCATGACATATTGATTGGATTTACTAATACGAATCATTTACATGAAAATTTCATGGAACTGATATTTATCCTGTTTTACAACAGATGCTTATCTATAAGAGAAAAGTTCACAAATATGGCACAACACTGAAGAAAATAAAGTTGATGAAAATAGTATTTTTGTTATGTTGATTAAGGTAAATGTTGATCTGTTACTAATTTCTAAAACAAATTGCAGATATACAGTATACATTATAAAGGTGATCTTTTAAAACTTTATCTAGTTTTTTTAATGATGATTAGTTTCTTTCTTCCATGTTCCTGTACCATTTTATCTTTAATACTTCGTCGATAATATTTGATATAGAACATTTGCTAGAAGTGTTTTTAATTGTGAGTCGAATATCATAATGGAATGATTGTGCCTTGATATCTATGTATAATGTTTGGGCAAGCAGGTACTAATGGCTGGGGCAAAACATCTTCAATGTGTTTCATGTACTCCGACATTGAAGCACAAGAGAGTGAAAGTGTTGACGAAGTATGTGAAGGTACTGTTTGTTTGTTTGTTTGTTTTTTGTCAGAAGGTTACGACTTCTGCAATATACATTATATATATATGGTTGGGCAGTTTTGTTGAATGATGTTGATAAGTTGATTTTAACTAAGTGAATATATGGGGTTAAATCATACCACCTTATTATAAAGACCAGTTTTGTGGAATTCTTATTCCTTAAGCTCAGTTTCGTGGCAAGACTTATTTTCTAGCACTTGATATAAAATATAAACTAATCAAATATCTTGTTGCTTTGTAACAAGAATTTATTTGTTAAGTGAGAGAATTCAAAACTTTTGAATTATCACTATCTAATTATTCTACATGTAAATGAACTATTTGAGCTTACTTTTCTTTAGACAATGGTGTATTTTTCTTCTTTTAGTTTACATTGGCTTTTGTTGTAAATTTCTTATTTTTTAGTTGTTATTGACTTTTGTTTTTTGATTATTTTATTTTTTCTTGTGTTTATTTAGATATATTTGTTGTGCGAATTTATTATAATGGCATTTTCAATATCACCATCATATAATTTGAATAGTACAACCCATTTTGTTTATCGTTCGATTATGTTCTTTTGTTTCTCGTCTCGTCTCTTGTAAAAAAAAATCCTTTTAATTGCTTTCGTTTTTTATATAATTTAATTTATTTCGTTTGAATATCTTCTCAAAATATAAAACAAATTTGAAAAATAATAAATCCAAACAAATTAGAAAATTCAAAAACTCAAAAATACTTCGTTTTTGTAAATAGTTTGTTTTTCGTGCAAATTTCCACCTTACCTTACCTTGTAGATAGCCTATTGCTTGCCTCGGCTCCCGGCAACGACTTTTTGCACAACCGCGTGGACACAAGCTCGAATATAGGGGCGTTTTCTTTTCCCTCCAACTTTTTACCGCTTTTATTAGCTTAAATACGCAATGTGGACATTGCTAGGTTTTAAGTGTGGGGTGGTTAGAGTTCGTCCTAGGTTTTTAATTTTATCGTGTGCTTGCTTGTGTTAATTTGAGTAACGTGTGTGCTATTATTGCTTGGACCCTTGGCGAAGTGACGCGGTTTTGATGATTTGTTAGGGTGTTTAGATTTTCGATCGAATATAGTGGACTTAGGTGATTTATCTTGTTGGGATCTCCGTTCGGTTTTAGCTTCGTGCTATCCTTGTGCTCGTTTAGAACTAGTGCCTCGACTAGCCCTAGTCATCGAACGCTCTCTATAGGTTTTTGTTTTGTAATTTGGAGTCGACAATTGCTCCACGTGCTCGATCGATAAGTTTGTAAGTTGCTAGTAGCAACGAATGATCGGAGTCGTTGAAAGCTTCGTATTTTCATCTTTATTTATCGTAAAAAAAATAAAAAGAAAAAAAAAAGAAAAAAAAGAGACGAATAAACAAGGATACGTTATAAATCCTTGAAGTTGTTAAGTAGCACGTTTTTCCTTTTTTGTCCGATTTTTAGAATATATTTGTTAAAGAGAGGCGTAGATGATTTTGGCTAGTAGGGAGCCGATTAACGGTTCGAGCGTGGATAGACCTTAGCCGGGGCAGGGACGGGGAAACCGACTTGATAGATTACTTAAGTTCTTTTAGGGTTCGGAAGTCGATCTAAATTTCTTTAACAACGCACATTGACGTCCTTTTAGCCAAGCTAACAAGCAACGTAGCGTACGACGTCTCGAATTATTTTGTGCATTAGTTTAGGGTTGGTCGGGGGTAATTTTGTAAATATACGTTAGTTTTGCTTGGGACAAGCAACCGTTCTAAGTGTGGGGTGGTTGATTTGCATCTTTTTGTACATATTTTCATTACTGTTTTTGTTTCACGTTGCGTATTTTTCGCTTGCTTTTTGTTGCTTTAGGAGTCGAGTTGGCCGTTTTTCGTATTTCTAGATTTTCTTAGTTTTCGTACATTTTATTATTAATTTTCGTAGTTTTTCACTTTTCCATTTTCTAGGCCGTAGGACGTCCAAGCGGTACCCACGCTCGTTTGGGATCGTTGATACTCGACTCGGGAATGGACGGACAAAGCAAGGAAGCGCAACGAATGAGGTTCGATACACCGGCGGACGCGAAAAGAACGAGAAATCGAGCCGGGCGCTGGAACCCAGTCGACCGACTGGATGTTCAGTCGATCGACTGCATATCTGGTCGATCAACTGAACCCCCAAAATCGACTGAATTCTAGTGACTTTTGGCATTTTGGACAATGCAGTCGATCGACTGCCTACTTGGCCGATCGGCTGCTGTCGATCGACTGGGTCCTCCGAAGATCGACTGAATTCCAGGGCTTCAGGCCGTTTTGACATCGCAGTCGATCGACTGCTTTTTCAGTCGATCGACTGAAAAGCAGAAATGTTGAAGAAATAAGTAATCAGACGTCTTTTCAATTTGAACAACTTGCATCAGAAGGCTTTCTTCCCAAGAAAGCTCCTCCAAAAACCAGCTTTTCTCCTTTTCATATTTGCTTATTTTAATTTCCATAAATCCTAGTAATTAGTGGTAGATTAGTTAAGCTTAGATCTTAGTTGGTTAATGTTCAAGCTTTGATTTAGATTTCTTTTGTGAAGAATCCTTCAAGCTTTCAAGCTTTTCTCCTTCAAGCTTTTGTATAATCACATACATTTGGTAAACTCTTTCCATTAATATAGCTTTATTTCCATGTTATTTCTCTTGATCTTGTGTTGAAGTTTGATTTTTGCTTAGTTGTTGTTTTGATCATTCAAAATTCCTATTTTCATCTTATTGCTTTCTAGCTTATAAACTTATGCTTTTAAGTTATCTAGTTGTTAATCAATTTCTAAGTTTGTAGAAGTTCTATAAGATCTTCCTTTTTAAAACTTTTAATTAATGCTAAGTTAATTTTGTTGACTTATTCAAATAAGCTTGACTTTAATTTTCCCTCCATTTTCCTTAATTTCAAATTATTAAGTTTTAATAGTTAATTAGTTTAGATTGATCGTTTTTAGTATAAGCTTTAATTTCCTTTAAATATTTTAATGTTTTTTTTTAAATCTTGTATTTCAATTTAAATCTTAGTTGTAAAATTCAAAACCGAACAATGACTACCGCTTTCTTAGGTCAAATTAGTTTAATCAAAACCGACGATAAGAACAACTGAGAAACCGAAAGCCGATCACATCCATCCTCGAGAGACACGACTCGGGACAACTTACCGCATCTACAATCGACTCCGTACTCTTGCGGAGACGGATTCCGAAAATAGCGCGTCGAGAATTCGTCGATCACCTTACATTCCCCTTCATTCAATAAAGTCATATACTCATTGATTAAATTGACCATATCAAGTGTTGGTGCAAGAATAGCTCGGCCCTCCAAATAAACAGAATATTCAGCATTCGTTCCAAATTGCAGATAAGTGCTGGCCACAATTGACACAATAGGGTCATCATCTAACAACAATAAATCCTCTGGGATGTCGATTTCAACGATGCCATCATTTGACCCTCCAACCGTCCCATCTCCAATGCTATTTATCCATTGAGAAAACTCTTTCAATTCATTCGAATCAGGCTCTGAGCTGAGAATTTGAAGTCTCATATTATTTGTCAATATCAGAACCTTACAGTGTCTCCATAAGTGGGAAGAATTTATGGTTTCATGTACTATGTCTGGCCTAGTACCCTTGGGAATTATCGGAAGAATTTGTCGAAAATCTCCACCAAGTACAACAGTTTTACCTCCGAAGGGAATATCTCTAGCATCTGGATTCTTGAATCCCATAATATCTTTCAATATTTTGTCTAATGCTTCAAAACAATGTCTGCGCATCATGGGAACTTCATCCCAAATTATCAGTTGTGCACGCACCATTAATTCCGCAAGGGGGGTCCCCTGGAAAGTCCCACACGATGATTTTTCATGGAGATTGAATGGGACTTTAAACCTAGAATGAATGGTTCTTCCTTTTGGAAGAAGAAGAGAAGCTATCCCGCTAGATGCCACATTTAATACAATCCCACCATTAGATCTCACTGCTGCAAAAAGAGTCCTCCAAACAAAGGTTTTTCTAGTTCCTCCATATCCATAAACAAAGAATAAGCTGCCCTTTGTTGAAGAAACTGATTTCATGACCTCGTCATACACATGTTTTTTTATCTTTATTGAGATTTTTAAATAAATTCGCTTGTTCTTCAATAAGGACATCACGGTCATAGTCCAAATCCTCAGCAATAAATCTATTAAAAGAAGTATTAGAGTCGACTTCAGTTGGAATTGGCATTGGAGGAAACTCCTTTAAGATCTTCCGTATGACCTCCAACAACTTGTCCACTTCCAGTAAAGCAAGGTTTTGAATTTCAGCATCTATCATCTGCAAATCTGTACAAAAAAAAAATTAAAAATAATTTTACTTTTACTAATTTATGTGAAAAAATACTTAAAAGAACACGATAAAAAAATAGATATAATTGAAGTTTATTAATTAATACCTTTGTTATTTCTCAACTTTTGTTGTTTGTATAAAATGTCATCTGATAAATATTTCAAACATTTTTCCCACACTTTATCCGGTCGAGATATAGATTTGGATTCAAGCAATGTCATGAATAAATACCTAACAGAATGTGCAGATCCCCAATAACTTGCTTCTTCGATGCATCGATATATTCCCTATCATCATCAAGTAGTCCAACTGAGTAGCACGCATCACGATATGTATCATGTTGCTTTCCATTCACTTTTTTTAAGTCATCGTGACATTGTGCTCCTCGAACAACATTGAGGAGGCACCTAGCATAATAGTTATCACTGGAACCTGGGGGTACATAATACAGCCAAGCAATTCGCAATCTTTGTTTCCTAGGGGTCCACTCTTTTTTTTTTTTTGTTACTAATGGAGGCTAGAACGGGAGTTTATCGACGATCTACACTCTACGATGAACTTGGACAAGGTCGGCTTCTTAAAACATTTTTAAATTTAATTTATTTGCTTAAAAAATTGAAATGATACAGATTTATATGACTTTAAAATGATTATAGTGCTAGACGTATTGCTGTTATGTTTATCTTGATCGATATGCGGTTGTGTTTAAAAATATGATTTCATGTTGATGTTATTGTGTTACGTTGATTCTTGAAAATCGTTGTTGATATGCATGATTTAGTAAATTGATGTGGGAAAGGAATAGGCTGCAATCTATAACAACACGGTGCAGCTGATATGCATGATTCAGTTGGAATAATTTATAACAACACGGTGCAGCTGGAAATAAATTGAACCAAATCAAACATTACATAGTAGAAAAATAAAGCATTGAATTAATTAACTAGAGAAAGGTAACTACAACAGAGATATGAATGAATTTTGTCTAAAAGTAAGGTTAAGACGACCTGGCCGAAGTTTTGTACGTTCAACTAGGAGAGGCGGAGCTGTATTAGGGATAATGGATGACACTCCATGAAATATATCTCTAGATTTGCCACCAAATATGAGCACATCACCTGACTCCAACAAAACTTTGTTAGCCTTGTTAGCATTTTTACGAGTGCCGTACAAAAATTGAGCAGAGTCACCCAAAGATAGCGACACAACCGGCAATTGTCTGCATCTACTCTCATGGCTTTCGGCATCATCCTGGTGCATACCAAGTTGCCTAGTACTAGTGTAAAAGTTGACCACACACACGTCTGGACACATTGGCGGGAGTATCTCCTGAGCGAGGCCATTACTAAGATTATTCAGTCTTTTCGTAATTAGCATATGCGAATCATGAATTGCGCATCGAACTAGCGAAGACAGTTGCTGAGGAATAGCAGGGGGCTTGGTACCATCATGCTTTCTTGTTTCCCCATAGGTGTTTGATTGAGCATCCCAGTCAAGACCAAGACACATCAAGTGTAGATTCATCTTGGCTACGCATTTGAGCCTCGGTACATAAAACCCTCCTTCTCTAACGCCTAGGTTTTTACATCTTCTCACTATATCTATCTGCTCATCTACCGATACATAAATTTTAAGTAAAATCATCCCGGGTCTCAAGAACTGAACCCTGTCTTCAATCAATGACAGCTTTTCTCTTGCAATCGGCCCAACGCAATCAAACTCCTCCTCTTATTCTTCCCGGATCTCACCAGTTTCACATATATCAAAGGCTTCCTCTTCCTCTGTGTAAGATCGTTTCTTCTTCCCAAAACTGCCCACGTTTATTTCTGTTTTCCTCTTGATTCCACGCTGATTAGGCATCATTATTATAAGATAAGAAAAATATCAAATATCCTATCGAGTGCGTACGAAACCCGATCCGAAACTTGCTTAGCAACGCATATGCTATGAGAATATATAATAATCAGCTTCCTTTCCAAACAAACAAGGAGAAGGAAACATAAATATATTAAGATTAAGATTGCATATCCTGATTGTTGTTAACTTAGAGCTTAGAAAGTGGTGTCGGTTTAACAAATCAAACGGTGATGGGCCCAAAAGTTTGTTGAGATCTCTTTAATAATAAAAACAATCAGTTTATTTACCAATAAATAAAAAAGAAGACGTAAACATATATTTTTATCCGTCAATATAATAAAAAAATTTATTGTTTGCTCGTTGTTTTGTTTTTGTTTAATTTTAATTTTCCAATTCAGTTTGTTAGAACATCTATACATTTAATATACGAATTGATACGTTGGTTATTGATAAGTCCAAAAAGTTGAACCACCAAATAAAGGGGGTACTAACCTCAAAAGAGATCAGCGACCTAATACTGCTTCGAAATACGTCACAGCGAGTTTCAAAGCCTTCAATTATCCTCCAAGCTACCTCGCTAATCCTGCAAAACAACGCCTCGAACGGGCCGGATTTCGAGCCCGTTAAGGCCCTCCGACGCTTAAGTTAATAAGCGAAAAACACTCAACACTTCTCTTCTCAACAATAATGCAATATAATGATATCGACTTAAGAAAATAATGAGAGGCACTCGCCCCTTTATATAAAGATATGGGAGATCTCCCTCAATCTAGGGTTACCTTCTATAACCATAATTCCATTCATAATATAACTCATCAACCGACTCTCAATTAGGACTCTCCCTACATGCTAAGTTCCCATATATAATAAACCTCTTCACAACAGGCCTGGGCCCTTTATACAGTCCACCGAAAGCCATATAACACAATCACCTTGAGCCCACGGGCTTAACATTCATAAAACCCATAATCGAGCTCAAGTATACAGCTCAAAACACAAGAGGTCACGACCCTATATGAGAACTCATCCCCATACTACAGGTCGCTACTCTACAAAAACCAGCTCGCTCACTTTCTAAGGACACAATACAGCTCGCCCATCTTCCAGGAGGAACACCCTCTCCTAGAAATGAGGTCGCTGATCACAAATAACCTCATAAAATAAATAATATCACGTACGGACATTTTGGTCCACATCAGCTAGTCCCCCATGTTCTAGCTGATTAAGGCACGAAATCAGGTAGGACATGTAAAAACATAATCAAAGAGCGCAAAAACAACAATCAAATATAAACAAGAATAAATCACAACCTCACTTTACCAATCCACACTTCAGAATCACGAATCGAACAATAATATCCACCTCGCCACTGCAAATTACCAAGTGTACTGGCGACCTGTGAATGTTCCTTCACAGAACCCGTTCATTTTGAGACGGAATCATCATCCTATAAGATACGACCTACAAGTCCCTAGAGTAAATCCCCAACTATGTATAGAACGACCTGACACCATATTATTGTTATTTTCCGACCTGAAATCACAACCTGACTCAAATAATTCCCCCTAACACAATCATAAGCAACCACAAAAGTCAAACCACGCTTTCTCCTTTACATCCCATCTTTACTTAAACTTCATTAAATGCAGCCTGACACAGTGTTGGGCACGTGTCGCTCCAATACTTTCTCGGAGTATAATAAACATAGTGGGCCCAAAAAAGGCCCAAAACATTCCTCGAATATACCCTACTAATGCCCGCTCCAATATGTCCCATCAATTTTCCGCCTCCCAATACATAAACCTTTTCATCTTCCTCACTTATCACTTTACGCCATTCTAATCGAAAAAATCGCCATTTACACTCTCTAAAAAAGCTTGTTAACCATCCATCGCTTAAGGATCTGCCAACAGCCCATCACTCATCAACAACCTGCAGCTCGTCGAAAAATGTGTAAGTCCCCAGATCCTTCTTAATAACAATTTAAGCACATTGTTAGAATTATAATTACGTTTGCTGAGATATATTTGTTCTGTGTCATCCCCTTCCCTAAATACGTTTAACTTGTGATGGAATTAGCGTCTCCAAACAATAACTCACAAAACTCGACCCTCTCTCCTGATTTCGAACCTACTGAAAACCCCTTTATTATAGAAAAAGGCAAAAACAACTCCTACTGCCCTCCTCCGGCCTTCGTGACGAGCCCGAAGGCGACGTCAATTGGTCGGAGCTTCAAGCCCAAACCAGAGCCCACATTGAAACCCAAGCCTTAATAGACAACATTCCCGAAACTCCATCCTCTTCATCATTAACCCCTGCACATATTCCAGAGGGTGTCCCACTACCCGAAACCACTGATCCCTCCCCTTGCGAGCACTTTAGGGAGAATCCAGTGACCATAGCGCACTCCCTATCCATCGACGATCTACCCTCCTTGTCTCATGTGACCAAAGAAATTAAGCACAATTATTGGTTACTCCCCGACCCGAAGAAAATGGACAAAAGAATTCTTAACCTTCCGGAGACTGCCAAGATGGTCCTGCCTGACAGCCCGCAAGTAGACCCTCTGCGACCTCCCCCTAACCACATCACCCTGTTTGACACACTCTTAGTAGCAGGCTTTAGATTTCCAGCTCATCCTTTCTACATTGAAATCTCCAACCTGTACAACATTTCCCCTTTACAACTAACTCCCAACTCCATGAAGTACCTGGCCGGGTACCTTTTATTATGTGAGTATTACAACACCAAGCCCGACCCAGGCTTCTTCCCCTTCTGCTTCCAAATAAAATACCAACAGAACTTCTTTTATCTCTCTTCTCGTTCAAATCTAGCTCGCTTTTTAATAAATCCTCCCAAACAAAGTTCCCGAGTGGAGGAAGAACTTCTTCTTCATTCATAACACCGAAGACTGGCCCTTCATAACCGAGCTACAAAATCGTACCCCCAAACAATACAAACTGCCTACCTCCAAAGAATGCCCTCGTCTGTACAAAAAATATTCCGATCAACTCGTGGAATGGAGCAAACGCCCTTTCGATGTGGTGCATCTCACCAAGGATAAGGGAAAATGACCTCTCCAACCCACACCTGAGATCCCAGCAGCAAAAAGCCCGAGCCCGCCAGAGCAAAAGCGTCGTCGCCTTCGGAAGGGTCCCGCGATGACTTCCGCTGGATCAGATCTAAACAAAGTGCTAGCGAAGTGCGACAAAGAGGCAGACATCCAAACCCTTCTCAGCGAGCAGGCGACCAAGCAGGTATATTCTAAAGAACCATCCGCTCAAATACGTTTAGCTCTTATGAATACTTACAAAGTAACCTTATGCAGCTAAGTCCCCTGTTCTCCAAGCTCGCCAAGGAATTAATAGCTCGGTCAGCAGAGAGCGAACTGCAAAAAACGTGTGACGAGCTGACCACACAAATCGAACAACAGACCCGGCAGCTATCGTTAACCCAAGGGGAATTGGATGGCGCATACAAGCTGTTGAAAGCTCGTGAGGAGGAAATAGCCATCATGAAGAGCCAAGTAAACATTCTGAGGGATGAAGCGGCTCGCACAGACAACGAACTGAAGAATGCCCAGAAACAGGCTGAGGAGCTCAAAGGTGCACAAAAACAGGCTGAACTGCAGATTCAAGAGCTCCAAGCACAGATGGAAACAGTTCGCGAAGAAGGCAGATCTGAAGGCCGGCGAACCTTCCTCACCAGTACCACTGGCAGAAAGTTCATTGATGCGTACCGGCAAGAGCTGGTAGAGGCCTATGAAAAGTCCTCCATCTACTTCGGAGTGATGGCGGGTGGTGCTGTCGAATGGCTCTCCAAAGCGGCCGACATGATAAAAGAGGAGGTCGCTGCACTGAACGTCACCTACATCCCCAACGTCAAGGCCCTCGTCGACAAACTACCTCCCTTTAGTAGCTACAAGAGTGACTGGACACAGTCAATCTACACAAAATGGTGGTTGTCCTGTCAGAGCCGAGCTATTTTATCAACTGGGTTGCATGCCGAGCTAGAGACACCTTTAGATGACATGCTTCCAGAGCCCGCGCCAACCGCCACCTCTGAGCCCGAGCTAACCCTCACAGATCCTCCTGCTGCGGCCTCTGTTACTAAAAAATCTGCTTGAAATACTTATCGCGTTTTAGCTCGCAACTATGTATAAACAATTTATTATCTTTGTTGGTACTTTAATTTACATTTACTATCTGCACAGCCTTATAACTCTCATCACATAACCCTGCAATAATAATTCTCAGAAGCATCTTAACCATAAAACAGTTCTCTAAGATAGATCATGAAAAATACGAGCAACCACACTCTCTGTTAACGGGCCCGCAGGACCCCAGTCGTCCCATAAACAATACAATCCATCAACACTCAAAACATGTTAGCTCGCACACTTTCTAAAAACAAGGCAAACATCACAATCACTCGACCATAAAGAACATAATTTATAAAGAACAAGATAGATCGTCAAACTTTATTTCATCATATTACTTAATCTTCCAGTCATTAAGCGGGAGAAGTGCCCTCCGGTCCAGAGTTACCTTCTCCCGCCACAAAATACATCACACTAAAAACAAACACAAGAAACACTCCCCACAAGCTCGCTTGGCCGGGAGAAGTGCTCTCCGGTCCAGAGTTACCTTCTCTCGCCACAAAATACATCACACTAAAAATAAACACAAGAAAGACTCCCCACAAGCTCGCTTGGCCGGGAGAAGTGCCCTCCGGTCAAGAGTTACCTTCTCCCTCCACAAAACATACCACACTACACATCATACCCAAACACAAACCTTCACATCTCTTTCATACTAACTTTTTGCGGGAGAAGTGCCCTCCGGTATAGAGTTACCTTCCCCCACAACCCAGCCTCTACGCATAATACTTTTTTAAATGGCACACATTCCAACTACGCGGTAAGACTTTCCCATTTGCATCCTCGAGTATATATGCCCCTCCTCTCAATACCTTTTTCACCTTAAATGGTCCCAGCCAATTCGGTTCCAATTTTTTGGTCATCTTCAATGCATCAGCTCTCTTCCACACCAGATCGCCGACCTGAAAATAGCAATGTTTAACCCGCTTATTGAAAGCAGCTTGTACTCTCTGTTTATAATGCTCGATACGAGCTGCAGCTCTTTCTCTTATTTCATTAATAGTCTCAATCGCCCCTCGAGCCAATCTTTCATTCTCAAGCGTTTCGAACCTCCAACTATCTCCGCGGGAATGACTGCGTCCATTCCATAAACTAAACTAAATGGCAATTCCCCCGTGGTAGATCGGGGAGTCGTTCGATAAGCCCATAAGACCTACGCTAGCTCTTCTTCCCAAAGCCCTCCTGTCTTCTCCAAATAGAGCTTAAGTCCTTGTACAACTATTCGATTAGTGACCTCCACTTTCCCATTGGTCTGCGGGTGCGCCACAGAAGCAAATCGTTGCCTCATTCCCATCTCCTTGCACCACTTTTGAATTTTTCGGCCATTAAATTGAGTTCCATTGTCCGACACTAACACTCGAGGTACTCCGAACCTGCAAAATATATTATCAAAAATAAAATCCATTATATGTTGCTCGCTTATCCCAGTAACTGCCTCGGCCTCCACCCACTTCGTAAAATAATCAATCGCCACCACTAAATGCTCTTTGTTACTTGGGGTTTTCGGAAAGGGACCCACAATATCAATCCCCCATTGTGTGAACGGGCACGGCGAGCTCATTACCGTCATCTACTCAGCGGGTATGTGAATGACCGGAGCATGCATTTGACACTTCATACATTTTCGAACCAGCTCGCTAGCCATAGTTTTCATCCCGGGCCAAAAGAAACCAGCCCGCAATGTTATATTCATCAATGTCTTCCCTTTCGCATGGTCGCCACAATACCCTTCATGTATTTCTCTCAACACTTCTGCCCCACGGTCTGTAGCTAGACATTTCAAGAAGGGTCCAAAATGTGATCTTTTATATAATTCGCCATTGATTACGCAAAAGCGAACTGCGACTCGAGCTTCCTTTGTCGTCATTCTCTCTGTGCCTTCTTTGGCCTTGACCAAAACATCCCAAATAGGTGTACGCCAATCGTCTCTATCATCAAGCTCCATAACCTCCTTTCCCTTCTCCACACTACTATGCCCCAACTCCATCAACGTAATTGTCCGAGTACCACAAGTCCCCAAGGCTCCTGCTATTCGAGCGAGCTGATCGGCACGGGTATTCTCAGCTCGCAGTAAATGTTCCAGTTTGAACTCGTCAAAACGGGCTACCTCTTCACGCAATCTACTCAAATACACCGCCATTCGCTCCTCCTTAGCCTCAAAAGATCCACCAAACTGACAAGCCACCAACTTGGAGTCGGTATACACCCACAACTTTCGTGCTCCCAGGTCGCTTGCCATCTTAACACCTTGCAACACAGCCTCATACTCTGTTTCATTATTGGACGCTTTAAATCCCAACTTGATTGCGAACTCCGAATTCTCCCCTCCTGGGCTGGTCAACACAATACCTAGCCCCGATCCCGTTGCCATGGTCGAACCATCTGTGTATAATGTCCACACCTTCACTTCCTCATCTACGACAGTCGGTCTTGCCATCTCCTGCAGAAAATCTGCTAACACTTATGCTTTGATAGCTGCCCTTGGTTCATAAACCACATCATACTCGCTTAACTCCACAGCCCACTTCACCAATCGTCCCGAAACATTGGGATTGCCTAAAACCTGCTTGAGAGCTAGGTTAGTACGTACCTTCACCTTGTGACTCAAGAAATAGGGTCTCAACTTCCTTGTTGTACATATTAATGCAAATCCTCCCTTTTCCAGCTTGGTGTACTTCAACTCAGCCCCATGCAACATCCTACTAATGTAGTAGATAGGTTTTTGCATGCCCGCTTCTTCCCTTATCAACACAGAACTCACGGAGACCTCCCCTACAAATATATATAATATCAAGTCTTCTCCCGGCATGGGCTTGGTCAATAATGGTATTTCTGCCAAGTACTTTTTCAACTCCTCAAATGCATCCGCAGCTTCCTTTGTCCACTCAAACCTGGACCCTTTAAGAAGCGCCCTAAAAAAATGGGACGCCTCTCTCCGCCGACCTGGAAATAAAACGACTAAGACCTGCCATCCGACCTGTAAGTACCTGAACATCACGCACCGTACGAGGATGTGGCATCTCCAAAATAGCTCGTACCTTCTCCGGGTTAACTTCTATTCCTCGCTCGGTCACCATATAGCCCAAAAATTTTCCAGATCGGACGCCAAAAGCACACTTCTTCGGATTTAATTTCATACCGTACTGCCTTAGTATAACAAACGTCTTCTTTAAATCCTCCACATGAGATTCTACTCTTTTGCTTTTAACCAGCATGTCGTCCACGTAAACCTCCATGGTGGACCCCATCAAGTCTTTAAACATAAGATCCACCAACCTCTGATAGGTCGCTCCTGCATTCTTCAACCCAAAAGGCATGGAGACAAAATAGTAAGTACCTGTGGAAGTAACAAAACTCACTTTGGGCTGATCCTCTTTTGCCAGAGGTATTTGGTGATACCCTTGCGAAGCATCCATCATGCTCAACAGCTCGCACCCCGAGGTAGAATCCACCAACTGATCAATTCGAGGCAAAGGATAATGATCATTAGGACAAGCTTTATTCAGGTCGCAAAAATCCACACACATCCTCCACTTCTGAGTCGGCTTAGGCACCATCACAACATTAGACAGGTACTCAGGGAATTGAATCTCCCTTATATGGCCGGCCTTCAACAATTTATGTAATTCCTCTTCAATTACCCTATCCAGCTCTGGCCCAAAATGCCTCCTCTTCTGTTTCACCGACCTCGCTTCTGGATCCGCATTTAAGTGATGTTGTGCGACCTCCGGGGACACCCTGTCAATTCTCCATCCCCAAATGCGAATACATCCCTAAACTCTCTTAACAACTTAATCAGCTCGCCCTATAATGTATCAGGTATTAGGGTCCCTACCCTCGTAGTATACTCTGGGCGGTCTTCTTCTAAGGAAATCTCCATCAATTCTTCATTCGGTTGGACAGAGTTCTCCTGCTCTTTCATTTTCTTTGCATTAAGCACTTCTTCCAGTTGATCATCACCCCTCTCGCGTTTATTCTCCATCAACCCTTTCCTGACTGCCAGCTGATAACACGATCGTGCGACCTGCTGTTGTGCGATGACTTCTCCTACTTTGTCACCCACCGGATACTTGATGCTCATGTGATAAGTTGATGTTACCGCCTAGAACGTGTTAAGGGCAGGTCACCCTAATATAGCATTATAGGCCGACCTTCCATGAATGATCAAGAACTTCAAACTCTTCTCCACTCGTACTTCATCTTTTCCCAGTGCCACCTGGAGCGTCATCTCGCCTTCAGTATTCACCTATGCCCCATTGAATGCATATATGGGCGTATTTACAGACCGCACCCTTTTTTCTATCTCCATCTGTTCCATACAGTCTGTATATATGATATTCACTGAGCTTCCATTATCCACGAAAATTCTACCAACCTCGTACCCTGCAATTTCAGCCTCAATCACCAATGCGTCATTATGCTCCTCCCGAAGCCCGTGTCGATCACTGGGGCCAAAGAAAATAATTGGCCCTACAACCTATGATTGCCGACTCACACTAGCAACCTCCCAAGTTCCTGAACGAGCTGACTTAACATGCCTTTTACGCGCATTATTAGAATCACCATCCGTTGGTCCTCCCAAAATCATGTTTATCCTTCTTCTATTCCCTCGTGGGCCATCGTGTCCAATATTTCCTTGTTGCCTCGTTCTTGCGACCTGTTGTTGGGGCGGACCTTCTGGTGGTGGTGGTGGTGGTGGAGGTAGCGGCCGCCCCTGCTCCTTCGGTTCTCTCTCTTTATAGATCACCTCCTTCAAATGCCCCGCCTTTATGAGTCTCTATATCTCCTCCTTGAGGTGCCTGCATTTTTCGGTGAAATGCCCGTAATTGTTATGAAATAAGAAGAAGGAGGTAGTTCTGGGATGAGTATGGATAGGTGTGCGATCCTCTGGCCATCTTATAGCATCAGGTACCAAACGCTCCATAATACCGAACACTCTAGCTTGCGAATACGCTAGTGGTGTGAAATCCTCTTCTCTCCAATCTCGCATACTCTCTTCTGACCTTTTACTAATCCTAGAGCTTGTGCTCAGGAGTCCACGCACTATCCTTCTTGGTTCTCTCCGTAATTCCCTTCTAGGCCCACTATCAGCCCTGTCTACAACCTCCCTGCCAAAACGTGCTCGATGTTCATCCTCAGCCTCTTCCACCTGCACATACTTATGACACCTCGCTAACACCTCATCGTAAGTTCGTGCTTCTTTTTTGACCAGCGACTTGCACAAGTACTCTCTTCTTAGTCCCTGATGTAAGGCTCTGGCCTTCATCTCATCAGTAGCAGCGGGCACCTCCAGAGTAGCGTTGGTAAATCTATTAATATACTGCTTCAGTGTTTCGTTAGGTCGTTGTACCATAGTAAAGAGTGACTGTGCTGTCTTCGCACTCTGCCTAACACTAGAAAACTGTTTCAAGAAAGCAGCCCGCAACACCTGATAACTGGTAATTTTCCCCCGCGAGAGCTGGTAGAACAAATTTTGTGCGATCTCCCTCAAGGCCCGACATGCCACGGCATCCGTATAACCATGCAACAACCTTGCATTCTCAAAGAGCTGCAGGTGCTCGAGTGGATCCGTCACTCCTCGATACTGAAATTCCAATGCCTTATAACTCTTAGGCATTGCCGCGTGCATCATATCCTCTGAAAAAGGATGTCCTTCGCCTCCATCCAATTTCTCCCCATCCATTCGCCTCTCTAGTTTCAACATAGCCTCCTGCAGATCTCTGAAGGCCTTATTATGCGGCCCTATCTCACTTTCCCCCTTTCCCTCCTTAAACACACTACCGCTCTTCTTGGTTTTCTCCTGAGACTCACTACCCGTGTCGGAGGTCGGCGTCTCGCTTTCACTATTATGTTTACTGTGTCGGCGATTCTTTCGCCTATAACGACCTCGCCTTACTTTCACCCCTTTCGCTCTTCGCTTGCGAACATGAGAATCTATGGATGAGGTGGAACTAGAAGCATCCTCATTTTTTGCGTACTTCGTCCTCTCTTATGAGACAGTCTTTTCGACAGAGACTTCTCACCTCGCTTTACCTTTCTAACCGCCGACCCGTCCTCTCGCTCACTATGCGATTTGCCACCTGTTTCCTTCCCAGCACTTAGCTCGCTCGCTAGGTACCTGCGTAACTCCTCCTGTTTCTCTAGAGGCACGAAATCCATAAGCCCATCTAAAAATCCCTTCTTACTCTGACAGGGCCTATCCTTTAGTAAATCTCCACCGTCTTTTGCCTCTATGTGAATCGCTTTCTGCGCCTCCACCTTCGGTGTTTTCAACTCCACATCTCCCGCCGGCCCTTTTCCCACGCGCTTCTTGGGGGAAGGCGGTGGTGTGTTACCAGTGCCTTGGACAACTGGATCCGCCTGAGAAGGCGTTTGTCCATCCTTCATCACGTCTTGTTCGTTAATATCCACCAATCTATTCTTCTTCTTGTTGTTGTTTGACAAAGAACCATAGTGTAATGTGCTCGGAATAATGTTGCTATCCTTCATCTTTTGCTTATGAAATCTCTCACGCCTTTCACTCAAGGACTCGATGTCCCTCTTTCTCACAGACGGCGCCAATTTGATAAGTCCAAAAAGTTGAACCACCAAATAAAGGGGGTACTAACCTCAAAAGAGATCAGCGAACTAATACTACTTCGAAATACGTCACAGCGAGTTTCAAAGCCTTCAATTATCCTCCAAGCGACCTCGCCAATCCTGCAAAACAACGCCTTGAACGGGCCGGATTTCGAGCCCGTTAAGGCCCTCCGACGCTTAAGTTAATAAGCGAAGAACACTCAACACTTCTCTTATCAACAATAATGCAATATAATGATATCGACTTAAGAAAATAATGAGAGGCACTCGCCCCTTTATATAAAGATATGGGAGATCTCCCTCAATCTAGGGTTACCTTCTATAACCATAATTCCATTCATAATATAACTCATCAACCGACTCTCAATTAGGACTCTCCCCACATGCTAAGTTCCCATATATAATAAACCTCTTCACAACAGGCCTGGGCCCTTTATACAGTCCACCGAAAGCCATATAACACAATCACCTTGAGCCCATGGGCTTAACATTCATAAAACCCACAATCGAGCTCAAGTATACAGCTCAAAACACAAGAGGTCACGACCCTATATGAGAACTCATCCCCATACTACAGGTCGCTACTCTACAAAAACCAGCTCGCTCACTTTCTAAGGACACAATACAGCTCGCCCATCTTCCAGGAGGAACACCCTCTCCTAGAAGTGAGGTCGCTTATCACAAATAACCTCATAAAATAAATAATATCACGTACGGACATTTTGGTCCACATTAGTTATAAATTTATAATTTATAAAAAGAAATATACTCACATATATAATGTATATTTATAATTTTCAAATATGATACTTGTATATATGTTTTTTATTTTATTTAGTTTTCAACTTATAAGAACAAATAAGACCATACCCAATAATCCTTCAAAAATTATAACAATCAGATCCTGTAATCTTCGTGACTAATCATCAAACTTATTTTTAATGATTACCAACTCAAATTTTTAATGACATTTCGAGCATAACAAAGTAATTAATTTATTAAAGAATAAGAAGATTATATATATATATATATATATATATATGTAGAGAGAGAGAGAGAGAGAGAGAGAGAGAGAGAGAGAGAGAAAGTTTAGCACTCGTGTATTACACGGAATTTATAAGAAATGAAATATAAAAAATATTTGTGAAAATTAAAAAAATTCAAATTTCAAATAAAAAATTGAAAGAATGTGTTCTCAAGTTGTGCCCTATTCAATTCAATTATTATAATTATTGATTAATGTTATATTTTAATGTTCAAATTAAATTCATTAATAATTATATTTACATACTTATAAAGATTCAAAAGATGTCACATTCTCAACTCCTCTCTAATCTATATTAATTAGTTATTATTAACTAATTTTATATTTTTATGTTTAAATTAATTTTGCTAGTAATTATAGTTACATACTTTGAAAAATTCAAAATGTGTCATACTCTCAAGCCTTCTCGCATTGTGTCATTGTCTAATAAATATTAATTAATTATTATATAATTTTATATTTCTATATTTTGATTTGAGTTCATTACTAATATTTAGTTACATACTCCAATTATTGCAAATATATCATAATTTACTTATACAGTATATTTAAAATTTAAAGATTAAATTATTTTAACTTTTATTACAAATACAATGTATTTAATTATTTTCATATATAAGTATTTTTTGTAATTAAAATTATTTCATATGTTATTCGTCTTTTAATTAAAATAACTAATATAGATTTTTTTCTACTAATTATATGTGACTTATCTATATTTTCATATTAGGAGTATAAAAGAAAATTATTGAATTAGACAAAATATAATAAAAGAAAAATATTAAGTTAAGCTAAACATAATAAAAAGAAAATATTAAATTAGGCAAGATATAGTCAAAGAAAAATATTAAATTAGGTATATATTAGGCTCGGATGACACATAAGCAACCGAAGCACCAAGAATTTTTATTATCCAAGCGAATACGAAGCAAACACATAGATTAGGAGGATTTTGTATTAATATATACTTGTTTTAACACTCGTGTACTACACGGAACTTATCAAAGATAAATATAAAAAATATTTGTGATAATTACTGAATTTTAAATCTAAAATAAAAAATTAAAATAATTATTCTCACTCGTGCCTTGTACATGTCTAATCTATTTATTAATTATTATAAATATTAAATAATTTTGTATTTGATGTTTAAATTAAATTCATTAAATATTAGTTACATACTTACGACAATTCAAAAGGCATCACATTCTAAACCCTTGTCTAATATCTATTTTATTAATTATTATTATTATTTTTATCATTTTATATATTAATCTTTAGAATAAATTCGTTAATAATTATTAGTTACATACTTTGAGATATTCAAAAAGTGTCATACTCTCAACCCGTATCGCATTGTGTTGGTGCCTTATCAATGTTTATTAATTATTAGCATATAATTTAATATTTTTATATTTAGATTGAATACATTACTAATATTTAGTTACATACTTAAATTATTGTAAATAACTCATATTTTACATATATAGAATATTTGAAATACCAAAAATAAAATTATTTTTAATTATATTATCAATAAAACATATTTAATTATTTTCAAAATAAAAAATTTTTAATTAAAATTATTTCATATGTAGTTTTTTTTAATTAAAATAACTAATTTAGAACTTATCTACTAATTATATATGACTTATTTCTAATTTTTTATCAGGAGAATCAAAGGAAAGTATTGAATAAGGAAAAAAATAATAATAAAATTAATTAGGTAAGATGCAATAAAAAGAAAAATATTAAATTAGGTAAATATTAGGCTCGGATGACACATAAGCAAACGAAGCACCAGAATTTTTTATTTGTCAAACGAAGCATACGAAGCAGACACATAGGTTAAGAGGGTTTTGAATTAATATATAGGGGTGGTTTATAATATATGAGAAAATAAAATCATCATATATCTGAGTCAAGTTTATACAACCATTACAACTAATTGCTATGATGTCTAATACTATGAAAATTATATTTTCCAACTAATAGTTAATGGAACTCATTATTAGCCTAGACAATCTGATCGGTTAACCTTTGGGACTTGGCCTACCCGGACATCCGACCATCAATTTATCACACACATCTGGAGACATTGGCGGGAGTATCTCCTGAGCGAGGCCAGTACTAAGATTATTAAATCTTATCAGTCTTTTCATAATTAGCATATGCGAATCATGAATTGCGCATCTAACTAGCGAAGACAATTGTTGAGGAATAGCAGGGGGCTTGGTACCATCATGCTTTCTTGTTTCCCCATAGGTGTTTGATCAGCATCCCAGTCAAGACCAAGACACATCAAGTGTAGAATCATCTTAGCTCCGCATTTGAGCCTGGGTACATAAAACCCTCCTTCTCCAATGCCTATGTTTTTACATTTTCTCACAATATCTATCTGCTTATCTACCGATATGTAACTTTTAAGTAAAACCATTCCGGGTCTCAAAAATTGAACCCAATCTTCAATCAATGACCTTGCAATTCTATGAGGAGGCTCAATGTAATCAAACTCCTCCTCTTCTTCCCCGATCTCACCAGTCTCACATATATCAAAGGCTTCCTTTTCCTTTGTGTAAGAATTTGAATATGATCGTATCTTCTTCCCAAAACTACCAACGTTTGTTTCGTTTTCCTCTTACTTCCACGCTGATTAGGCATCATTATTATAAGATATCCTATCGAGTGCGTATGCAACCAGAACCCAAACTTTCTTAGCAAACTTATTTAATCAATGTCGGAATTTGCACAAATAAGTTCAACTCAAATCCTTTTACGTATACGTATATGCTATGATAGAAACGAGGAGAAGGAAAACCTAAATATATTATTAAACAAAGAAACAAACAAAGTGGCTACGCAAGATTGCATCCGGATTGTTGTTAACTTAGGGCTTAGAAAGTGGTGTCAGTTTAACAAATCAAACGGTGATGGGCCCAAAAGTTTGTTGAGATCGCCAAAATTTGATCGAAGATTTCTCGACGCTCTAGAAATCGTCTCCGCAATAGTACGGAGTCGACTGTAGGTGCGGTGAGTTGTCCCGAGTCGTGCATTCTCGTTTCCACCGTCGCCGCCGTCATCGTCGTCGTCGTCGTCCTCGACGCATCCGAGTCTCGATCAAAAAGAGCCGGCGCTGGAGGCCGTCGGAGAGCTCGGTCGTTTCGTGCCTAGCCCTTCGTCGAGACGGTCGCACGACTCCGGGACAACTCACCGCACCTACAGTCGACTCCGTACTATTGCGGAGACGATTTCTAGAGCGTCGAGAATCTTCGATCAAATTTTGGCGCCGTTGCCGGGGATGGATTAAGGCCAATGGCATTCTTAATTATTCTTATTGTCGTCGTAACTTTTTAGTTAGCAAACTGTTTTACATTCGATACGCGTGATCTTTTTGTTGTTGTTGTGTATGCAAGGTAGACGATCGCTCAGACAGGAGTTGACCCCATTCTTGCCGAACCCCGAGAGGTTGAGACGAGACGCACGAGCCGCTTCAAGGCA
>BMAC01000008.1:1575020-1591877 GCA_014905375.1 Phtheirospermum japonicum | reverse complement strand
TTAGTAAAATGGAGGGAAAATTAAAGTCAACATAAATACTTAGCATTAAATTAAGGTTTAAAAGGAAGGTCTTAACAACTTTTACAACTTAGAAAATTGATTTCAACTTAATAACTTAAAAGCATAAGTTCATAAGCTAGAAAGTTATAAAATAAAATTGAAAGTTTGACGATCAAAAGAAACACTAAACTAATGATCCATAATACAACACAATATTAAAAAGGAATAACATGAAAACAGACTAGATTATAGAAGGATATTACCAAATGTAAGTTATTACAAAAGTTTGAAGGAGGAAGCTTGAAAGCTGGATGATTCTTCACAAAAGATAGCTCGAAACGAAGCTTGAACATTAACTAGCTAAGATCTAAACTTAACTAATCTATAACTAATTACTAGAATTTTTAGGAATTAAAATGAGCAAAAATATGAAAAATTGGAGAAAAAGCTGGTTTGGGCAGCTTCCTTGGAGGAGAAAGCTATCAGGACAAGTTGTGGTTTGAAATGACGTCTGATTGCTTAAATCTTCAAAATTGCTGCTTTTCAGTCGATCGACTGAGGAAAAGCAGTCGATCGACTGCTATGTGAAAATGGCAAAAAGCCCTGTAATTCAGTCGATCTTGGGGCACCAGTCGATCGACGGCAGTCGATCGGCCAAGTAGGCAGTCGATCGACTGCCATGTCAAAAACCTCAAAACTCGCTGGAATCCAGTCGATTTTAGCCGGATCAGTCGATCGACTTTAAGGTCAGTCGATCGACTGATCATTCAGTCGGTCGACTGGATTCCAGCGCCCGGCTCGATTTCTCGTTCTTTTTGCGTCCGCCGGCTTGTCGAACCTCGTCCGCTGCGCTTCCTTGCTTTGTCCGTCCATTCCCGAGTCGAGTATCGACGATCCCAAATGAGCGTGGGCCCCGCTTGGACGTCCTACGGCCAAGAAAAACGAAAACGTGAAAAACTATGAAAATTAATAACAAAACGTACAAAAACTAAGAAAATCTAGAAATACGAAAAATGGCCAACCCGACTCCTAAAGCAACAAAAAGCAAGCGAAAAACACGCAACGTGAAACAAAAACGATAATGAAAATATGTACAAAAAGATGCAAATCAATCTATTTAATAATAAAAACAATAGATTTATTTACCAAGAAATAATAAAGAAGACGTAAACTCATATATTTCAAGCATAACAAAGTAATTGATTTACTAAAGAATAATTATGATAATTACTTAATTTGTTCTTTCGAAATATCATGTCGATCCAGAAACAATCTTTTTTTAAAAAAATTAAGAAGATATATATAATTAAACCTCACGTGTGTTATACTTTTCAAATATTTCTTTTCTTTTCTTTTTGTAATTAACCCACATATCGGGGGTAGTGTTTGTAAGTAACCATAAAAGAGATTAGTTAAAAACTCTCAAATATAATGATATTAAATTTTTCAAGATCAAGACACATCAAGTGTAGATTCATCTTGGCTCCGCATTTGAGCCTCATCTGCCAATATGTAACTTCTAAGTAAAATCATACCGGGTCTCAAGAACTGAACCCTGTCTTCAATCAATGACAACTTTTTTCTTGCAATCCTATGAGGAGGCTCAACGCAATCAAACTCCTCTTCTTCCCAAATATCACCAGTTTTACATATATCAAAGGCTTCCTCTTCCTCTGTGTAAGAGTTTGAACATGATCGTATCTTCTTCCCAAAACTACCAACGTTTATTTCATTTTCCTCTTGCTTCCACGCTGATTAGGCATCATTATTATAAGATATCCTATCGAGTGAGATGAAACCAGAACCCATACTTGCTTAGCAAACTTATTTAATCAACATCAGAATCTGCACAAATAAGTTCAACTCAAATCCTTTTACATATGCGCATATGCTATGATAGAAACAAGGAGAAGGAAAACCTAAATATACTATTAAACAAAGAAACAAACAAAGCGTCTACGCAAGATTGCATCCGGATTGTTGTTAACTTAGGGCTTAGAAAGTGGTGTCGGTTTAACAAATCAAACGGTGATGGGCCCAAAAGTTTGTTGAGATCTATTTAACAATAAAAACAATAAAGTTATTTACCAAGAAATAATAAAGAAGACGTAAACTCATATATTTCGAGCATAACAGAGTAATTGATTTACTAAAGAATAATTATGATAATTACTTAATTTGTTCTTTCGAAATATCATGTCGATCCAGAAATAATCTTTAAAAAAAAAAGAAGATATATATAATTAAACCTCATGTGTGTTATAATTTTCAAACATTTCTGATTTTTCTTTGTATTTAACCACATATCGAATGTAGTGTTTGTAAGTAACCATAAAATAGATTAGTTAAAAATTTTCAAATATAATGATATTAAGTTTTTCAAGACCAAGACACATCAAGTGTAGATTCATCCTGGCTTCGCATTTGAGCCTCATCTACCAGTATGTAACTTTTAAGTAAAATCATACTGGGTCTCAAGAACTAAACCGTGTCTTCAATCAATGACAGCTTTTTTTCTTGCAATCCTATGAGGAGGCTCAACGTAATCAAACTCCTCTTCTTCCCAAATCTCACCAGTTTCACATATATCAAAGGCTTCCTCTTCCTCTGTGTAAGGATTTGAATATGACCGTATCTTCTTCCCAAAACTACCAATGTTTGTTTCTGTTTTCCTCTTGCTTCCACGCTGATTAGGCATCATTATTATAAGATATCCTATCGAGTGCGTATGAAACCAGAACCCAAACTTTCTTAGAAAACTTATTTAATCAACATCGGAATCAGCACAAATAAGTTCAGCTCAAATCCTTTTACATATATGCATACACTATGATAGAAACAAGGAGAAGAAAAATCTAAATATATTATTAAACAAAGAAACAAACAAAGCGGCTACGCAAGATTGCATTCGGACTGTTGTTAACTTAGGGCTTAGAAAGTGGTGTCGGTTTAACAAATCAAACGGTGATGGGCCCAAAAATTTGTCGAGATCTATTTAATTATAATAACAATAAATTTATTTACCAAGAAATAATAAGAAGACGTAAACTCATATATTTCGATCATAACAAAGTAATTGATTTATTTAAGAATAATTATGACAATTACTTAATCTGTTCTTTCGAATATCATGTCGATCCAAAAATAATCTTTTTTTTTAAATTAAGAAGATATATCTAATTAAACCTCATGTGTATTATAATTTTCAAATATTTCTGGGTTTTTTTTTTTGTGTAATTATCCCACATATCGGGGGTAGTGTTTGTAAGTAACCATAAAATAGATTAGTTAAAAAATTTCAAATGTAATGATATTAAAATCTTCAAGACCAAGACACATCAAGTGTAGATTCATCTTGGCTCCGCATTTGAGCCTTATCTACCGATATGTAACTTTTAAGTAAAATCATATCGGGTCTCAAGAACTGGACCCTGTCTTCAATCAATGACAGCTTTTCTCTTGTAATCCTATGAGGAGGCTCAACGCAATCAAACTCCTTTTCTTCCCGGATCTCACCATTTTCACATATATCAAAGGCTTCCTCTTCCTCTGTGTAAGAATTTGAATATGATCGTATCTTCCAAAAACTACCAACGTTTGTTTCTGTTATCCTCTTGCTTCCAAGCTGATTAGGCATCATTATTATAAGATATCCTATCGAGTGCGTATGAAACCAGAACCCAAACTTGCTTAGCAAACTTATTTAATCAACGTCGGAATCTGCACAAATAAGTTCAACTCAAATCCTTTTACATATACGCATATGCTATGATAGAAACAAGGAGAATGAAAACCTAAATATACTATTAAACAATGAAACAAACAAAGCGGCTATGCAAGATTGCATCCGGATTGTTGTTAACATAGGGCTTAGAAAGTGGTGTCGGTTTAACAAATCAAACGGTGATGGGCCCAAAAGTTTGTTTGAGATCTATTTAATAATAAAAACAATAAAATTATTATGGGTTATTGACATAGATACCTAATATTTGAGATCTTTTCTCAATTTTGTTATCATAGTTTAAAAATTAAAAAAATAACTAACCAATGTGAAAACAAACCCATGATTACGTGATTTTTAAGCCTCCCAAATATTAGCCTTCAATTAACAAAAATACCAAAAATAATAATTTAAATACGCTGCCCACTAATTTATTGTGTAAATAACCCGTACGAAACTGTAACGGAAATCACTCAATCATGGACAGCTTATTAATTAATATGACTAAGAATCTCCGGAAAAGTAATGGAAACATTGAACTCGAAAAAGGAACGCATAACTATACAGAAAAACAACTCAAGGAAACACGCATAAATCTTGGAAAAACTGTACGTATATTTCATCCGCAAGGACTTCTCAACACGAAGGGAAACGATAAGTAAGCCTTTGATTTTTTTTCTATCTACCATTTTTGATTTCTTATTGAATTTCTTTTTTTACTTTATTCAGTGATTTTCTTTACTTTTTGTTATAAGCGATTTTTTTTTTTTACTTTTTCCCAGATTGTTAAGAATTATACAATTAAATCTGAATGTATTTTTATTTACTTGTTTGAACCTTTGAACATCTGACTATAAATAACAGTGGCACATGTTTGTAAAAATATATATCACTATTATATGTAATGGACAATCTGGAGAATTGGTTCGCACTGGAAGTTCAAAGTTTTCTTTAAGGTACATTTAATACGCATCGTAAGGATTACTGATTATTTGTTTATTTGTTATTTGTCATAACCAAAAAATAATAGTTTGTTTGTTTATTTCATATAATTTGTGTAAATTTTTTGAAATAAGTAGTTATTATTTTATGAACATTCGAGCTGACCAGGTGTGTTTTGTTGATGTTTTCATTGTTTTTATGTTTTTTTTTAATTTGTTATTTTTTTTCCAGTAAATGGCTACGACACTTATTTTGGTACATCATAATGGAGAGTGGGGCCAGAAGAACAACTACATTGATTTTGAGGTTGTAGGTGTTGCGATTAACACAAGCTGCAAGTATGGAGATTTTAATGGGCTTATTGCAGAATAATTAAAAATTAATACGAATGATAAACATGTTGTGTTAAAGTATCAACTTAAGGATGCATATCCGCCAATTTCAATAGAAAATAATGCATGCTTATAATTTTACAAGGAGTTGAAGGTGAAAGAACCCGATTATACGAAGTTCCCGTTGTGCGCGACAATTGAGGAGGTGAGGCGCGATGTTGTGAGTTCCATCACAGCAGCTGAAGAAGTAGTAAGTGCATGTAAACTCAATTCAACACATGTGAAGCATTTGAGATATGCGATGCTGGTTCATACAAACCAAACAGAATCAAGTGTATTCAAATTTTCAAATGAGGCAGCGAATGAAATTGTTGATGAGGTTGATTCATTCAACAAAAAAATAAGACCAGTTGAGAAAAATGATGTCGTACATGATGACAGTGAACACGGTGACGTGACACCGGTATAGGTGTTCAGGAATGAAGAAGTTTTAAAAAGAACCCTAAAGTTCTTTGCGCTAAGCCAAAAATTTAATTTCAGGGTTATGAAGTCATGTCATAAACAATATTATGTCGCATGTGTGGATGATGAATGTGGTTGGTTTGTGAAAGCTTCTTGTGTCGGTGATTCAGGCATTTTCAAGATACGGTTGATGCAAATGCGCACACATGTCCACTGGATAGGAGAATGAATGAGCAACGGCAAGCTACACCACATATTATAAGTGACTGTATTAAAAAAAGGTTATGTAGTTTGAAAATGACATATACACCGGCAAACATAATGAGGGACATGAAGAATCACTATGGGGTTAATTTGAACTACAGAAAAGCATGGAGATCCAGAAGAAAGGCAATGGATGAGGTCCGAGGAGAACCGGATGAGTCGTATAATATGGTTACTCGGTATCTCGAGTTGTTGACCGAGGCGAACCCTGGGAGTTTTGTGAAGTTGCAAACATCAGACAATAACAAATTCCGATTTCTATTCATATTGATGTACGCATCGATAAAAGGTTGGCACCATTGCATGCCAATTGTTGTGGTATTTTTCTAATGGTTTATATGAGAATTTTCCCTTAATATTACACTTATGTGGCCATTCATTTAATTTTTATAAACTATCTAAGAAAAAGAAACTCAACATCATTACAAAAAACAAAAAACCATATGATCCAAAAACCCCATTACTCTCAACACATACTACATCAACATCAAGTATACTCCATAAAATCTAAAATTTAACAACCCAATACAAATAATTGAAAAAAAAAAGAAGAAGAAGAAATATTTACCATCAAGTGATAAATGAAAAATGTAAGTAAAATATACAACTTCTGTTTGCATTAACTGAAACTTGGCATGGTGAACGAAACCAGGACATCCTAACTACTATTTTCTGTGAGTTCGTAAATCAAAATTATTACAAAAAAAAAACTTTAACAAATATATATTTTCTTGTTGGCCGAAAGACCGTCTTCACAAAGAAAAATCTCAATAGAGTATCTGTAACCAACCCACTCTCAACTTATGACCGAGAGAATCAAGTATTAGGAAAAAAAGTGTAAAATTGATTAGTTGATAGCTTCATATATCAATATATAGGAATAGTTTGTAAACTAAAGCAATGTGTCTAGAAGACATGATTTGAATCAAATCAGGTGATTTTTCCGTGCTTCTGACATATTTATTTGTAATTATCAATTACATAGAGTTTGTAATTAAGTGAAGCTTCTTAGAAGATATAAGTTAATATGTATAAACTCTTACAAGATATTCAGATATATTGTTTACTTATTAACAATATCTAAGAAAATAAAAACATTGTGAATGCAAAATGTTTATACAATTGAAGGTATTAGCCTCTAGAGTCGGCATATATTAAACACACGAGATGTTGTTAAAGCCTAAAAAAACAAATCTTGCATATACATTCTTTTCAAGTTTACATTTTATTTTACCATGACTCTATACGATAACTTTGTAAAATCTTGACAATACATACACTTTAAAAATCTTAAAAAGCAGTTACATAAATGAAATCAACATGCTCTACATTTCCTGTCAACTATCTGCTTAGCCATGAGTTGGAGTAGGCCCCCACAATGCATAAAAAATTGCAAAATACCACCACCTACTCTAATGCAGTGACACGCAAATCAATATCGCCCCTAGAATATCAATAACCCACTTAATCATAGAAAATAAATAAATCACTCTTGACAATCAAGATAAATACAAAAAAATAATTCACATGACAATTTTTTGTATCAAAATGAATACAAATTCTTAAAAAATCAAGATTAATTACAAATGTTAATTCCACTACACTATCTAAAGCATTAAAATAAAATATGGGATCCAAAATCTTTAGAGGTATTCTTAACTAAATATAAATTAACATCATTAATTTTCGACTAAAATAATTTAGTATTTCTAAATGATTTAATAAAAAAATCCAAGTCTAATTAAAAAATATTATCTTTACACTAATATGTAGCTTAGTCACATCCCAATTTTATTTTCCAAACCTATATATACACTAAAAATAAAATTATAAATCAAGAGTGTTTCGATACATCATAATTAGATTTTGTATTTTTCATAAGAATCAACTTGAATGGAAATAAAAATAAAATAAAAAAGGTTATATTGTAAAAAGCTCATCTCCAGAAACAAAGCTTTACAGAAAATGTTGTAATTAAAATTTGTAAAGAGGCTTATGATTGAGTTCTAGAAAGGATTTTAAGTTTTATTCACTAACATGGTTTGAGTTCATATATAAATATCCTTGTAATGAAATATGTTTCTTTGCTTAGTAACCTGAATACATTGTACTAAGCAAAAATCATAAATCTTATTCATCAATTACATGGTAGAAAAACATCAATGGAGCGTAGAAAAGAATATACACAAATTGATTTCCAAACTCAAATCGAGTTCAAATGTGAATTTCCTGAACAGAAACTAAACAACATAAACGATAATTACCTAAGCATCATAGTATGAAATTTATTCTCACATTAACTCAATTCAAACTTTTATAAATTGGTCAGTCGTGTAGAAATCGATCTAGCACTTACAAAACCTTCAAAAAAGTTTTTTAAGGTCCGACTTTCATAAACATGGTAGATTGATTGTACTCATATCAAGCTCGACAAACTGGAAAGGCACATTTGTTGTAAGAAACAAAAATGTAGAATATGAATCAATCAAATAAATAATTGTCAAGTCATGTACACGCAAATTGAATAAAGATATTGCGAATTATGTAAAACCATAATAAAATAAAAATAGTAGATTTAAAATTTCTAGTATAAATAATTAATAGGTAAATCATATTTTATTTCTTGATTTCATATTAGTCAGTCAGTTCTTTCAAGATAATATGCCGATTTGCAGCAAACCCAGTTATAGATTTACATTTTAATTTGATCATCACCTTAAAAACAAGTTTTAAAAAAAAAATCTGACTTCAACAATAGCTATAACTTAAACCAAAACACTGATCTGGCCACACATTATACACAACTTACACTCAAACAAATAGCTCTAGCCACATCATTAAATACTCATTCGAGGTATATGTTTGTGTGTATGTGTGCGTGTGTGTGAGTGTGTGCGTGCCCATGTGTGTTCTTACCAATGAATGAGATAAGGTTCATCAAAGCTTTTATTGGCGATGTAGTAAATACCAGGACATATAAATTGCCCATTTATCAAAATACCCTGAAAAATAAAAATAAAATCTTGATACTGGGTTGCTCTGGACTAATATATAAACAAAGAAGGAGGCTTGCAAGACGTTGATAAAGAACATCAAATTTAATAAGAAAACACTAATAGGTAGAAGATTAGGCAGACCTTAACCATTTGTGAGACACTGGTGAGTTTATCAATGTATGGGTCACCGAATGATAATTTATAAGGAAGTTAGGCAAAATCAATCAAGAACAACTAATTTAAGAATTAATAACACCGCAACAAAATAAACTATTAGTTCATCTAACCGAAAATCTTGTAATTTATTGAATAAAAAATAAAAAAAATACGCAACATAGTCAATAAGACAAATTTTTTTCAAAAAATCCCTGAAAATCAGAAAAAATTGCAAGGAGTAATAGAAAAGATTCAAATCCCATCTCCACATAATATTACAACTAAGAGATTCACCAATACTTGGCAGCTTAAAAAATCTGGGTAAATTTGAATAACAAATCAAAAAAACCGATATTAATAAAATGAAATTCCCATATCCAATCAATTTGGAATTTAAAAAATAGATTCAGAAATTAAATAAAAAAGCATTTAAAATAATATATAAAACCCCGATTGAAAAGGAAATCTAGGTTTCTTAACGTCCTATTAGTATTATTATTATTATTATTATTATTATTATTATTATTAACGTCCTATTATTATTATTATTAACCAAAATGCGGGAAGAAGAAAGTCGGGTTTTATCAAGAACCCCCAAACAAAATAAATCTTGAAGTGAGCAGTTCAACAATGTGACACCAATTATTTGATTAAAGTAGGCAAACTCCAACAACATTTTATATATATAAATAGATATAAAAAGTTTTAAAAATAATTTCTAACTAATCTCTCAAACCAAATAAGATCAATACACAACAAATAGACATTCTATAAGTCTCAGCATATTTATTTTGTTTTCAATTGAAACCAATACACAACCAAATCTGCATAATATTTAGATAAGATAATTGACATACTAATTCAAAATTTTCATATATTGATCCAATAAAATCCAGGAATTAAATTGCAATTGGAATTGAAAAAAAAAAAAGAATCAGATTGGAAGTTGGAAAAAATACCAAACGCTACTCCTGGGAGGATGAAAACACGGTGAAAAATGATTTTTTTGCATCCCTGATACAAAATCTAAATGTGAAAAAGATCTCAAATCACACGGGTTTCTGTGAATGAAACAAAGGAGCATAACTAAAATTTTAATTACAAAAATCTACAGTGTCACTTCTTTTGAAGCTGAAAATCAATTTCGAAGAAAAATGCAAAGAACATAAAATATGAAAAAACAAAAAGAAGAATTCAAGAAAGAAAACATGATGTTTGAGGAATAAATCTTCTCTTTTACCATTTTATCGACTCTCAAATCCATTCAATATCTCATCGAAAAAGAAGAAGAAGAAGAAGCACGTACGCAGCAATAACCGTTGACATCAATTTCTCTTGCCTCGGTGGAGTGCACTCACAAGCCGTCAAGCATCCGCTGCTCCCATTCTCTAATTCTAATCTTCTTCAATGACCTTAAAAACTAAAAACCATCTCGGATTTCCTAATGTGCTGGCAAATTTCAAATGCATAGAACAACTTCATCGATCGGACAACAAATGCAATGAACATTAATATGAATTACGGAAAATGAATTAGTGAAGAGAAGGTTCAAGAAGAAAAAAAAAATGAACGCGGACGCAAGGATAAATATTTAGGAAGAATATTTTTAATGTAGAACTAGATGTGACAAAGATGAAATCGAACAAAATAGATAATTAAACTCACAAAATTGAATATTTAAATAGTACAAAACTAATTGTGCTAGTTAAAAGGAAAATATTATTTACTTTGTCACATAAAAAAAATAGAAAAAGAATGAAAAAAAACAATTAAATATTGAGCATAATTTAATATTGTGCCATTTATTTTATTAAATACAATGTAAATAAATTTAAATCGGGTTGTACGACAGATGACATCTAATAAACAACTGAAATTATTAAAAAAAAAAGCTTTATTCGAAGATGAAAAAACATACAAGAACTAAATCTTCGTCAATGGTTCCCACCGTTACCGCTGCATGTTGTACCCGTACACACTATGACAACGAGAACAAATCTTATGGGCAGCCCTAAAATAACATCAAACAAAATTTTCTAATAAAAGTCATGTTAATTCAATAAATAAAATCAACCGAAACCAAACCAAAATCATCACGTTATATCCTCTTTTAAAATATCATAGTGTGTGTCGTACACAAAAGTGGCTAAACGGAACAAAACACAACACAAGAAAAATCTCCATTAAGACTAAAGAGTTGTTGCAATTAGATTGGGGGGAAATAAGTTTTTTTGTTAAAATAAGTAAAAATCAGTTTGTGCAATTTCTGGTGATTAAAGAGAATTATAAATCACCACTGATCAGTGAGAAAACACATGCAAACACACACACAAAAGATGATTAGAAAGTGACTTTGCGGTAATTTTCAAAAATGTTGAGACTTCGCCAGCAAGTTCAGACATTCATGCGATGAGACTGAGAAATACATATCAATATACATCTTAATTCTCAAAAATAAATTAAAACAAAATAAAATCCATAATCTTCATATGTTTCGATTACAAATCGTAAATTTCCCAACAACAAAGTTCCAACATGTCCGGTGTAGAAATCTGGTATGGCTTTTATTTCTCCACTCCACCAACAAGCTTAAAATAAATCATAAACCCACACAAAATCTCACTTTATCAGTCAAACCGTCAAAAATATAATTAACACAAACTAAAAAAACAATTACTCCAATAAATCAAGAATGAATTTAACCTTTACAACTTCATGTTTCATCTCGTGCAAATCTTTTAGTGCGTCTGAAACTGCTACAAACCGGCCATCAGAAACTGCGAACCCGAGCTAGAGAAAAGCTTTATAACCTCAATTCCAACTAAAAACATGATAATATCTTCTAAAATTTATTTTAAATTAATAAAATTAATATGCCAAGATATAATTATATGAATCGTATATATTGCTAGATATTCTGTATAAAGAAGAAAATCTTTAATAGCACAATATAATCAATTTTAATTATCTTGGGAAATAATCATCATATACATGGTATTTTTACCAAAAAACAAACAAACTGAAGAATAAAATTACGATCATTCCTGCATAATGAAAAATAAACATATTTGCAGATGTATCATAAGGTCTTGGCTTAGTTTTCTCTACAACAAAGGGAAAAAAACAAATAAAGAGCTTGGTAATTTCAATGGGAAATACTAGTCATTCACAAGGAATTTCACATAACACAATAAACATTATCAACCCAAATCATAATCCAACCCATATTTGAATGAATATTTGATCACACATAGAAAATCATAAGCCAAGAAAAAGACAAACCCTAAATCTGCCACCACCCTCTCTGTCGTCTTAGAATGGCCGCCAAAAAAGTCGAGAAAAGCCCCGCTTCGCCTTGCCAAAACCCTAGATCCACCTCCACCAGTAAATACCTAGAATACACAAACCCTCAACCCGCCGCTATCCTCTCGCCATTGATCTATACTGACCAACGCCCCCTCGTCGTGAAGAAACCGTAAACACACTTTCTTGAACCCAATTTGTTCTTTATAACAACTCTTAGGACCTGTTTAGACTAACACTCGTTGGAATTCTGAAAAGTCATGTGGTATTCAGAATTATGTGAATAGTAAGAATTATTATTTATTATAGGATTTAGAATCCTTTACTTTTTAATGTATATGTTAAATCATGTTTGAAAAGTGGATGATAATGTGTTATTATATTGTATTTGATTAATTTTTAGTGTATATGTTAAATCATGTTTGAAAATAGGATGATAATGTGTGTCTGAAAAGTGGATGATAGTATATTATTATATTGTATTTAGTAATATTTAATTACTTAGTTGTAAGATATTGTTGTTTGCGTATTTGATTTTTGAGTATTAAAATAAACGAGTATTTAATATTTCGAACCCCAAGTCCAGAATTTGGAGTCCTAGCCCAAACAGGGCCTTAACGATTGATAAATTGAGAATATTCAGATCTGATTCAAATAAAGGTTAAAAACAAGATCCTGATTCAAATAAGGGGGAGAAAACAAAAGCCTCTTTCACTATTTTCTTTTGCGATATTACTATTATTAAGAATTTGGTTGAGTACGATTTATATATGATAACAAAAGCATAATTGATTAAATGAAAAAGAATCATTAGGTTTATATGGAAAATCATAATAGATCTATATATTTTAAAAATCTTTGTTGATTAGGCAATTAAAGTTAATATTGTTTTTGTTGAAAAAATAACCAATTGAATTCTATTTTCTAGCTTAATTACGAACGTTTCATTTGTGTATAATTTGAAAATAGTAGTTTTTTATTCCGAAAACACCTATACAAATCTACAAAAATTATAAAATCGATGCACTGTCTATAATTAAGGGATATTAAATCTGATCTTTTCTCAGTTACACGGTATTCCAACTACACGGTATTTAGGGTTTCACGAATCTCACACAAGTCACTCTATAAATATAGGGTTCTTTCATTTGCAAAAATCAATATCATTCACTTACTGATGTGCCTTTGTTTTCTCTCTATTTTCAAAACATGGGCAGCTAGGGTTTTTGGAACAATGCCTCCGCCATTCTCAACACTTATCGACGTCAATAAAGTTGATGATACAATGCTCTTTTGTAAGTTTTTAATTTTTTTGAATAGTGATAAACACATTCAAATTGAACATCTTTTATCTAATTTAGTTGAATTTGTTGTTGTAGATGTTATTGGAAAGGTGGCGGAAATCCGTAACCCTCAAGAAAATGAGTTGATGGGAGGACGTCGAGTAAGATTGATCGAGATAATTCTCGAAAACTTGAGGTAATTTTTAGTTATAAGATTGCCTAATCAATTATTTAATAAGTTAATTGTTTAGATTGTGTTATGTTTATTTATGAGTCAATAATTATTTTGTTATTTTTTGGTATTATAGTAGTCGTCGCTTGAGTTGTACCCTTTGGGGTGAGTATGTTGATCAAATTTTGGCTTTCAAGAGTGGACACTCCGTGGAACCTCCCGTGATGATCTTGCAAATGTGTTGTGCAAAGGTGTATAGAGGTAATAACATGATTTTTTTTTCAGCCAAAATGCAGAATTAGTCCAATAATTTTGTGCAGTTGGGAATTTTAATCCACCAAATACACGGGTGGCGATTTTAGTCCACCAATTTAAAAGAAATCGAACATTTAGTCCATTTCTGACCTGAAATTCAAATTTTGGCCGGAAATTAGATTTTGACCCGATTTTTGGGGATTTTGACCGACCAACATGCCACATATGTGCTGACGTAATTTTTATTTTAATTATAACAATTAATAATGCCACGTGGGTATTTACTTAGGAGGGAAATAATAAAATAAAATAAAAAATAAAAAAACGAAAATAAACACCCATCCACACGAGGGTCTTGTGTAATTATATTATGGGTCTTGTGTAATTATTGCTTTGGAATTGAATCGAGTGGGGCTGGGAATATTTTTTAAAGACCCAGGATTTCTTAAGATCTAATAAGACAAATTTAATCTGGCTCAGTTCCCACCTCGGCACCACCACACGGAGGCGATTTATGTCGCGCACCACCACTGCGGCTTTGTAATCGGAAGCTGAAGGTGATGGCTGTTCACAGGGCAAGCAGAATTGGCCCGTGTGCATCACGGGCCGGGGCGTAGGGACCCGCTCACCTCTAATCGACGGCATAGTATGGAAGAATCCGGTACACGCGACGGCGAGTTGCACGGAGGATATGGAGGCACAGGTTCATGGTGATGTTGGGCGCATGACAGCGGAGTTGGAAGACGCGCCTCGGTCGACAACTACGGTGGTAAACAGAGTTGGCGACGGCGATGACCTATCAACTCTCCGCGAATCTGGAGGCGAGTTGACGTCGGAATGGAGTTGTACAGTTGGTGGTGAACAGAGAAGGTGCTTAGGGACTTAAGTTTTAATATTGATGGTAGCCCCTTTTGATTTTGTTGCAGGTTCTCGTCAATGGCCAAGGATATGTGCTGGAGAAGAAAGCTAAACTCCTTGGTATCTTGGTTGGGCCTTGAAGTCATGAGGTGTCAATTGGGCTTAATATTAATTTTTTGAATTAATTGGTGCCTTATCTTCTTCTTTTTATTTCTCCAGACACAATTGTACAATTACCAATTTAATCTTGCTTCCCAAACTCAGTTATTCTCTCCTCCAACACCAATCTCTCACAATCTCTCAAGACCTAATTCGTCACCACCGCCTTCATAGCCGTCGCCGCCTCTCCATCGCCGACCTCTGGAGCGCCGTCGAAGCCATATCTGCCTCCCTCTCCGCTGACTTCGCTTGATTCCCTGTTCATCTCAGCCCAAATCCGCTCTCTCACTCGAAGGAACTTCGAAAACAATTCGCACAACACACGGTGCCTCAACACCGCCTCACCGCCTCACCACACGACTCGACTGCCACAAACCTCCGAGAACCGGCGCCGTCAAGAGAATTCGAGGTAAGTGCATCGAATTTGGGCTTGGTGCTTTTTGAAATTTAATGGCGATAACCCTGTAAATAAAGTGTTTGTTTTGCATTTGTTTGGAATTAGTGCTTTCTGATTGGAAAATGATTTGTTTAATTGAAGGCAGAGAACATGTTTAGATCTGTAGCATTTTCGTGTTTCACGTTTCTTTTTTTATGCGTATGAACTGTAGATGTGTTGTATAGAGTAAAATGTCGGTCGATTTGATGATTTCGCGGTGTGTTATTCATTTTTGTGGAATTTAGCAAATGAAATGTGCTTATTGAATGGTGAATCGATTGATTTGAGAATGCATCTGAGTTTCGATTCGATGTTTGCTCCCTTTCTTTTTTAGATTCAGATCTTCTTGATCGAAGACTTTGACTTGTTCGAGCGCTGAAGTCTGATGTGTTTTACTGTTCTGGTCAACAAGAAGAAGTAGATTTCTTACCTTTCTAGTCTTAGATGCGAAAATTATTACCGTCTTATGTTAAAATGTTGAAAAAAGAGTGAATATGTGTAGTTTAGCACCTAAATATGTGTTTTGTTCTTTGTCTATAACTTGAATCGATGCACTTGTGGTTTGAAGTATTATAGTTTAGTGTTTTTCTTGGTCTGATGTGTTTTGATGGTGGCTCTTTTATTGGGTTTAGTATTATTTGCGTTTTTACTGGTGTTTTTGATGTGGGTAGTTGATGAAGTATTATGAACTTACTCTGAAAGCGTAATGAAAAAGTTGGCTGAATTTACTTTGCTCATAAAGTTATCCAGAAATCAGAGGTCCAATGTTAAGCTCGGTGTTATCTGTTTTAAAGGTTCACGTGTTCTGCGTGATTTGTGTGTGAGATGGTCTACTACAGACATACTTTTTGCTGCATTCCAGGCTAATAGTGTGATGAGGGTTGAGGCTTTTTTTTATATTTATATATTTTTAAATTATTTGGGTAAAATTTTGCAGCCCTAGATATGATATGAGGTTTTATGAACTTACGTATTTTTTCATTTTTCAGGATAAGGCCCTTTGACGTCACTGAACAAGAGATATCACTGAATTTTTCATAATTGACAAAGATTTTAAAAAAACTTTCTAGTTGCTGAAAAAACTTGTTGTTGCCAATATTTTTCATTATCTTGCATAAATCGCCCAGGTTATTAAGTGTTTGAGGGGTTTATGATGAATTGATGATTTGCACCATTACTCGAATATCCTTTTTGTGCTTCTTTTGCGTGGATTTTGTGAAGCTAGGGTTAGGGTTTTGTATTCAATTGAAATGTTATTTTAATTTCACCCTTTGTAAAATCCTTAATATTGTTTTGAAGTATTGAAGGTGAGTTTGAATCAATTTGATTGGCATTTTCCAAATTAGAGTGAATCACATATCCCTATTTCTAGTCAAGGATATGTATAGCAAATTTATGATGTATTGGTTTTCTGTTTGTGGAGTATGTGTTTTTGTCCTATGAAGTATTGGTTTTCTGTTTGTGGAGTATGTGTGTTTGTGATTTGAAGTATTGGTTTTCTGTTTGTGGAGTATGTGT
>BMAC01000008.1:1529676-1573880 GCA_014905375.1 Phtheirospermum japonicum | reverse complement strand
GTCACATGTCAGGTTTCCAGCCGATAAACTTTGACATATCTTTTTTTTTTTTTTTTAAATCAAGTTGTGAAAGTATGAATTGTATTATGTGCAGAAAGCTTATTTGTGTACTTATCTTCTTTCTGTTGATAGTACTCTGTTGAATGTTATTGCTTGCCTCCTCCCTTTCCTGAGTAGTATTTTCCATGTGAAAGTGAATTATGTTAAACTGAACTAACTTAAGTAAATAAAAAAGTAATGAGATTACAACTTTGAACATAACATACTCAAGAGCAAAATGTTAACTATGTAAACATACTAAAACATAATAAAAAAGTTTACTATTTGTTGAATATAAATTGTTTTATATAATACATTGTTTTATAAAAATAACCCATATAAATACAGATTACAGATTAGGCTTTCAGTGGTTACATAAAAATTTCTGCCATGTAGATAAAACAGCATGCATATAAGATAACACACTACATATAACTTAAGAAGCAATCATCTATGTTTAAAAGTAAAAAACTTTTCATAAGTATTTTGCTTAGTCAATCATTAAAGAAAAAACACCAAACAATAGTAATCATACAAAGTTGAACATGCAACTATAGTAATAAGAAGAGATTTAATTACAAATTGTTAACATACTCATAGCAGAATTTGAACAAATTAACATACTAAAGGCAAACTGAAATATTAATAATTTCAATACATAGAAGGATTTATCACAAATATTGTTATTAAAAACAGAACACATTTCAGTATGCTTCATAGGTTAATTATTAAGTGCTTAAGCTAATCAATTATTTCCATGTAGATCAAACAGCATGCAGATAAAAATACAAAACAATAGCATTTTATTAAACATAAGATATGCAGGTTACATGTATTTATTGCATATCAGTATAGAAATCCACATTTGTATAATAATGCTTCCAAAATAAAAGAAACCATTTAGATTATTGTACATGCAGAATATTGACTATTTATTTATTATTATTTTAATTATGAAAATAAATAACTTAATAAAAAGTATTAATTGGCAGTATCAATTTATGAATGAAGAAGATGGAATGTTTAAAATATATGTTGCATGCGCGATTTGAACCCCTTTTGTTTGTATATCAATCAGGATTTTCATAAATGTTTATGCATATGAATGAAACTCGATTTTATTAAATTGGAGCTTTTACCTTTTTATGTTTTAAGTCAGCTTGGATAGTTCCTTTTACTTTTTGGGTCCGCGCCCTCCATAGACAAGTTGTTCTACCGGATCCATTATCAGAAGCCCTTCTTTGGTGAATTGAAACTCGAACAAATTTGCTTGCAGATAAACATAGAGATAAACATTAATATACAGAGAAAAAGAAAATCGATTAGTATGGATATAACACAATAGACATATTTTCAAATAAATCGATGTAATTTTTTAATGGATCTGACACAAGAGACTGAATTTGAACCAGATCGGCACACTTTTTCAGTAGATCTAACGCTAGAGACTGATTTTTAACTAGATCGACACATTTTTGGAAAAAAATAAAAAATAGCTAGATCGACAGGCTTATTTTGTATCGGATCTATACATTTTTTGAAAAAAATAAAAAATAGCAGACTGATTTTGTTCAAGATCGTTAAAATAAGAATAGTATAATAATTTTGAAATTAAAAAATGTTCAAGTACCTTTTTATATTATTTGGAGGGCTTCTGGGTTTAATCGGTAGGTTGAATCAGGCCGCCAGGTTAACCGGCGGAGTGGGTCTGATGGTGTTTTTGAAGCTGAGTGGCTGAGCATTTCTGATGAAAAAAAAAGAAGATGGACAAAGATTCTAAGGTTGTGTTGTGTGTGAGCGAATGAACTTCGTAGCGGCGAAGTTTGATGGTGGGTTTTGGTTTCAGCCGAGCGGCGGAGGTGTTGTGGTATGTCGAGCTTGAGAGGTTAGAGTTTTAGGGAGGTTATGTCTGGTGTGGCGACGGCGGAGAGCTGGGATGAGCGGCGGAGAGGAGTGCAGAGCATTTCTGCAGAGGAGCGAGGGTAGGGTTAGGGTTTGGTGATGGGAGAAATGAGGCTGGAGGGCCGAGTTTTTAGGGTTAGGCCTTTTATACCTAAGGTTAATTGCACGGGTCTGATCATGGCCGTTAGATTAAGTGTGTTAAATCCTGACCGTCCGATGTTGTGTGGGTTGGTTTATGGGCTCGGATCCGAGTTGGATATTGGGCTTACCCGAATTCTAATTGGACTCCTACTATTGGGCTTCTGGGAATTTATTTGGACTCAAAATAAATATTCTCTTGGGTTGGATTTGATTATTCTTAATTATTAATTCAAGCTAAAAAAAATACTTCTAAATTAATTTTAATTATTTTAAATTTATATGAAATTTAAAATTATATTATGATGTTTTTAAATAAATTTTAATGGTCGGTTTTAAAATAAAAGAATTATGCATTATAATATATATCTCAATTTTTAATTTCGAAATGTATGTGTATGTGTAGTATATATATAATTTATTAATTCTGAATTGACATAAGATATTAGAATAATAATTTTGGATATTTCTTATGATTTTTTTATATAATTTGGAATTGAAATAAGGTATTCGAATAATAGATTTTTTATTTTTTATGCATATACAGAAAGGATGTATGTGTATTTGTATTTATGTATACACTTTATTAATTTTGAACTAAAAAAAGATATTAGAATAATATCTTATTATAATATTATGTTAGTTTAATTGCACTATAATATCAGAATATTGGGCTTATGTGGATTTAAATTTGAACTCAAATTAAATTGTTCTTGGTTTGGATTTAATCATTTAAAATGTATTGAATTACTAATTAAAGCCCATAATATTTATTTATAAATTAATTTAATTTTATATTATTTATAGAAATCTTAAAATTATATTATGATGTTTTTAAATATATTCTAGCCATTATCTTGGTCAGAATTAAATTAATTATATGTTATGTATATATTTCGATATTTAATTTCGAATTCTATTGCAAGTAGATTAATTTAATCTTGTTTGTAGATTTGATTATCTATTATCTATTAATATATTTGATATTTAATTGAAAAAAATATGTTTAGTGTTAACTCAATGTAAATATTTTTAATTATTTAATTATTGACTTTTTTTTCTATATATATATGTAGATAACCTATAGAGTTAGGTTATTATTTTATTTTATTTTATTTATATTGGAAATCAGTTTCTACCTTATATTTGGGAATGTATAAATTTAAGATTATAAGTTCAAGGTTCATTCATTTTTATTAATTTAATTTAACTGTTTTTTTTTATCTTTTTATTCATTTTCTTATGTATTTATTATTTGTTTGTTAAATTTCTACTATTCAAAATTTATGATTTTATTTATTTAAATATTTATAATTTTTTCTCTAAATGTATGATTGTCATAGGCAGTGTGAATGTGCCTTTCGACGTTAGGGTACCTTTCAAGTTTCAAAGAAGGCAATTTCCGCTCATGATTTCATATGCGATGACGATAAATAAGAGTCAGGGCCAATCGCTCTCGAATGTCGGGCTTTATCTCAAGAATCCCGTGTTCAGTCATGGCCAGTTATATGTTGCCGTGTCGCGTGTCACCCATCGAAAGGGATTGAAAATATTAGTTTGTGGTGATGACGATTTGGGATCGAACATGACCAATAATGTGGTGTATAAAGAAGTATTCACGAACGTATGATCTCAACGTTCATGTACGTAGTGTGGATTCGATCTTTAATTTATCAAGTGTGGATTTTTTAGTTATTTCTCTCGATCTCTATTTCTCTATTTATTTACATTTTCACATATTAAATAATAATAAAAATAATATTAATACAACTTGTATTTTTATATTTAATTTCCTACCTCGTGCATCGCACAGGTGTAAAAGAACTAGTTAGATTAAAAAAGATATCTCCAACAAATTTTAACCTATAATCTATTTAAGATAATTAACTTTTATCATATAAGATTAAGAAAAGTGATACTTGACTTTTATATCTATACTAGCTAATAGATAATCAGGATTATCAAATGCGTAAAATTATGTTTGATGATCACAATTTACGACAGACTTACACTTCAAATTTATTATTAATTGTCGGTGAAATATGATTGATTAATCGATAACTATCATTTTTCATTTAGTGGAAAATAATTTAGAATATATAATCACATGGGACTAAAAGACAAATTGCTATTGTAGAACTTAATTGTCATATTTATAACATAGTTTATTGACAACCATCATTTTGTGTATGACTTGCCTGCAGACATTTTATGCTCACTCGATTGGATCACTACTTGGGCAGGGCGTTTGCTCGAAATCCAGTTTTTTCTTTTTGCAGTTAGACCAAACACACTTTTTGTTTCTATTTTTTTTTTCCTTTATTTGATTTTATTAGCATTTTATTATGCTACACTGAAGTATATAAACTATAAAAGCTCGCTTGATTTTAAAATGATTCTCAACTCTTATACATTTACTTTAATATAAGTTGGCGTATGCAAACACATATTAAAGATAAATATTTTATAAATTAATCATTAGCAATAAATCAATTACCTTTCAGCTTATTAACTTAAAAAAGCATTTTTCAACTTTTAAACCTATAATTTGTAAGATAATTACATTCAACTTATAAGATAAAAAAAAAAAAAGAAAAGTGATTCGAGACATTTTGATTTACATTAACTTTTAAATAAACGCAAATTTGCAAACACACACACAAAAAAAATATTCTTAATTTTGAGCTTATGAGCTGTTAAAAAATATTTAAAGAAGTAATTAATTGGTTATATAAAATGATTAACTGGTATCTTATACGCTTAAATAATGGTAATTCCTGACTTTTAGACCTATCATCCATTTGAGATAATTAACTTCTGAATAATAAGATAAAAAAGAGTGACTATTGTAAAAGGAAAAGCATAATAGAAAAAGACACAAAGGAGACGAAGGAAGCAATAGGTTCTCTTATTAATCAAATACTCCCTTTATATAGGGGTATTAAATACATGTTTTCATAATACATAAAGATAACAAATACCTAAATTGTCCCACATCAGTTACTTGTTGACGAAGGCACACTAATTATGTTTTTACTTCAACACTCCCATTTGTGCTAAGTCAAAGAGTAAAATGGTGTTTCATTGTTACCTCGTTAAAACCTTGCCAAGTAACAAAACCCAATGGGAAAAATAAAACTTGGTCTAAGGAAAAAGAGTACAACGCACCTATGTTGAGACTCCCCTTAAAGTTTACACCTCTCTTTGATATGTACATCTATTAAGAGAACTTTGAAAGTCTCCACTTCCTCAATTTACTTAATTATTGAGAAAGTGCATAATTGTTGGTTGTAGAAGAGTTGTGGTAATATTACTCTTATTATCATATTTTCTTCAGTGATAGAGTTCAAGCCACTATTATCAGATATATGAATGGTCATAACATTTACCATTGATAATCACGAACTACTACATGTATGATAATGATCTCTTTACATGGATCGAATGAGTAACCAACATCAACGATACTATTTGGTATTTCATAGTAGGAAGTAAACTCAACATTTTCTTTAGGGGTTGCAAGTCCACCTGCAGTCTCAATTATATTTATGAATGGGAAAATAAACTCGCGTCAATGGTTTCTTTTAGGTATCAAAGTACATTCTGATTCCATTCCAATGACATTGCGATTTCTTGAGTTAAATCAAGATAACAATTTTGAGAAATTAATATTTGGTCAAGTGTATTAGTAATTGTACAATAATGCGCATATTGTACGTAGGTAGAGAATTTCAGCTCGCACCAGTTCTTCATTATTCCATTGACGAAATTGATATTCCCTTATATCTTCACTTTGACCAATCACAGGAGTGCTAACATATTGCACTTATCCATATTTAATTACCTGATCATCTTTTGGATATATGCAAACTGTAGAATTTAGTATTCCACAAACTCGGGTTTAGTTTAAAGTCTTAACATGATCGAGTTTTCCCATGATTCATTATCTCAAATTAGAATTTCGAATAACCAGCGATATCTCTTATTTCATTAAGAGTGGATATTATGTTCATATCATCGACATATACAATTATAACCGTGAGTTTGAAACTTATTTTCTTTATAAATACGCAAGGGCGTAGATTATCTTTTCCCAATCAGGTAGTCACTTAGACGGTTATACCACATCCGTCTGGATTGTTTCAATCCATAAAGTGAGCATTTTAATTTAATTACAAATGCACCCCGTGCCTTAAAGTCACTTGCCTTGGCAACGAAAGGCCAACAAGCACTTTCGTATATATCTTTAAATCATGATCCCCATAGAGATATGATGTAACCACAGGTATAAGCCGCATTCTCATTCTTTAGAATTATAACATCTACTATGAGAGAGTACATATCTTCATAGTCAATTCCAGGGCGTTGTGAGAAACTTTGTGCTTTAAGTTTAGATTTTCGTCTCATGTCTTTATTTTTCTCATTACGCTTTCTGACAAAACTTTGTTTATGTCCTGCAGGCTTTACACTTGGTGAGGTTAGCACTACCAGACCAAATACATGTCTTATTGTTAGTGAATTTAGTTCTACCTGGATTGATTCTTTACATTTAGGTCAATTTGCTCTATATTGATATTTCAATAAAGCGTGGTTCGATGCCATTGTACTCTATGATTCCTTGAGCAACAATGTATATATCATCAATGTGTGTGGAAGATCTTTCCATCAACTCATATAAACTCTCATTGTACATTGAGATTTTTTTATTCTCTGAAATCATATTAAACATCGGAGCGTCCTCCAGTAATGATTCATGGACATCGTGCCCCTTATGGGGTCTTTAACCTTGCAGACACATTTGCAGCTGGTATATATATGATCTCATCACTTTAGAAATTGAGTCTTCTGTACTTTGAAGATCAATTGTTCACTTTACTTTACTTTCATGTTACATTGTGAAATGTGGGAATCATAATGAGACATAGTGTGAAATTATTCATGTCGTTCCATTAGAAAATACTTTTTCTTATCTCCCCCTAACGACGGGAAGACTGTCTCATTAGAGTGACAAATCTAGAGTTTTAGCGATAAAGAGATCGTCTGTCAAAGATTTCAAATAGCGGATGACTGTTGGAGATTCATATCCAACATAAATACTTAATCTTCTTTAGAAACCCATATGAATGCGCTGTGGGGGTGCAATAGGCACATATACTGCGTAATCAAATATGCGTAGATATGAATTATCAGGCTTATATCCGGTTACCAACTGGTACGCAAAATATCTGGTTAGCAGGGGTTCATAAACGAATAAGTAAGAGTTGCGTGCAATATTGCATAACCCTGTGCAGAGACAAACATATGAGTGCGCATAAATATTATCTTAGTCACCATCTATATTCATTTCGACGGTTTCTTCTTTGAGACCTTATTATATATGCACATTAGGGTACAAGATGCATTACATCGATCTTGAAATGCAATAGACATCAAATACTTATGATGTAAACTCTCTAGCATTATGAGTTTGAGTGCTTTATAAGGGTGGTGAGTCCTCAATCATACTAAATGTGCTAGAGTTTTGCAAATGCAACATTTTTATGGACAATACGTGCCGAAACATCGACCAAAATTATAAAACACTTGAATGATCCGCATTTAGAATGGTTATGTCCACCACTATCACCAATTATCAGTTATAAGAATGGAATATTATACTTTGTATCTTTAGCATATGCAGGTCTCAATCATACAATTTTGCTAATGAACAAGTTTTAAAAAAATGAGTGATGTGTCTTTGAGGTATGAATATATGTAGTGCTCCTAGTACTTTAGAATGCACTAGTTGTAATTGAACCGTATTAGTTCGACACTATACTGTGCATCAAATTTCTATCTCATTTTGTGTTTCACACAAAATAAAATATGTCCATGTTAATTTCTTATAATATGGACCATCATATCACGACGATTAAAGAATCCATGCCAATCGTATCAAAACTTGAATGAGTCATTGTCCAAAAGTTCTTTGTTGGTCATATCTTATGATTCAATAATCAAAAGTAGTAAAGTAAAATTACTAGATTGACTCTAAAACATGCTTTCTTCCACATAAATTAAAGGCATAGTTCCATTCTCATAATGTGTTTCTTAATGACAATCATCAAACTTAACAAGGTTCATTTTGCTCTTGGTCCATACTGAGATTTTGTGACTTTAATCAATGTGCCATTAGGCATCAAGATTTTGTCACATATAAACATCAATTCAGTGAATAATTGTCTATTCGTCGACAAATTCTCACATTCTTCAGAGATATTTGAACGAAATAATTGTCATAATAATATTTTAGATTATTTTCTAGATATATTACATTATATCTTAATAGTATACTCCTGAGTCTTGTATGTGAATGTGTGGTAAGTAAACTCAAGTACATTCAATATTTTAGAATGAAATACAAAATTTACCAATAAGCCAAAAATAATTAAATCAGGCCACATCACATAAATAACTCAAAATAAATTTTAAGACCAAATACAATAGTCTAATGGGAATGATTGATTATACTTTCATCAATCAAAATAGAGGATATCTATTGACTAAGCAAGGTTATTAGAAGAACTTGCATGACTTCTACCACGACCAATAAGTATCACAAACTCTTACATATCTTACCTTGTGGTTCATTCTTCCCATATAGGTAGGGATCAACATGTCTCTTCCCTTTACTTTGAGATTATTTCCACTATTCATATCGATCCTAGTTAGCCTCAAGGAATTTCTTTATCCAGAGGTCTAACATTGATATTATGAAAAATAATGTCATGTCTCTTAATGACTTACTATCATAATTAGTATTATACAAGTGCATCAGTATGTTTGATCAAGTGGGAAAAAAAATAGAGTGAGATCGTATCTCTCAACTATTTATTATCATTTAAAATGACTTTCTTTTTGACATATGGTAAGACATGTTTTTAGTTGTAATATATCAAAGTCATTAACCCTTTTTAGCAAGCAAACACATTTTTTTCACTAAATTCGTTGGCTTGAAAGTAGTATTTTATAAAAGTCTCAAAATATTCATTTAGAACAAATCCCAAAGTTTATCGAAATTTCTCAACTACATATACTTCCATATAAGATTTGGGGTCAATATGAAGTCTCAAATTCATAAGAGAATTGACTTTAACTTAGTTTGACAATTCTTTGTCAGTTTGGGGTTGGTGGATGATATTATTGTGGAATTGTAATTCTTCTAGTTTACACATCAAACAAATGATGGTAATACTCAATTTCTTTTGAGTATATTAAATTGTATTTAGATTAAGTAAGTTCAATTAATTTCTTTAGATAATGAAGTTGAAGGATATATGTCATAATCTTTCTTTGTTATTTTGTAAATATACATTATCACAAGACTTATTTATACAATTCTCTATCATTCATGAACTTTCATTATCATAAAAATATGCAAATGTACAATCAATAATGCATATATTGAAAGTCTCTTATAAAATCAACTTGAAAAGAATTACCAACATACGTGAATCTATCAGTTCATCGAATTTCATGATCAACATATATGAAATCTATCAATTCATCGAAATTCATGATTAATTAAACATATTAGCAAAACCATGATCAATCTCTTATCTAATCATGTAAATAACTTTATTTATGATTTCTAAATAAGAAATCATCTAATAGCGTACGTAATAATATATTATGTACTATACGGATATCATTAATGTATTGTAAAATTTCATATTTGTCAATATTGCACATAACATCACATGCATATAATCATAGGTAATATATATACATATACTTGTTTTGTATAAGAATGACCAATAATACATACCATGCCATATATCCATAAAAAAATATTTATTAGTTGCATTTAATAAATAATAGGGTAATTCAAGTTACCTTGATGGAAAGTCGCGATTCTTTCATAATTATGTTTTTGCAATAGGTTTGTCCGCGATATGTTTCTGATAACATAGTCCTTAAAACTCAATCTCCACCGTACATATTTAACCACTATATCTTTTGAATATTATATCCAAAATTCAGTTTCATCCAACGGTTAGATTGTGCGTTATTGGATTTTTAAAATAAGTTAGGCAGACAGTTCCGAGAAATAGAATCACCTCTATTCAAAATTCATTATCGGATTCTTCAGACTTCATATTCAAATCTCCACCGTTCATATTGAATCTGTATATGTTTTTAATAACATATCAAAAATTAGGCTTGATCCAACGGTTCTATTGTGCGCAATCGTATTTTGAAAAATACTGCACAGGAATTTCTGAAAATAAAATCTGCTATGTTCGAAATTTTATATATATTTCCTCGTATCTTCGAATCCAGTCTCCACCGTTCTGAATGTAACTCAAACGATCTTACGGTTCTGTAAAGATTTGAGGTCGATCCAACGGCTGAAACTCGAGAAACCAATTTTTTAAACATATAACGCAGTTAGAAACTTGACCCACGAAAATTGTGTATAGGGTATGGAGGCTTATTCTCGATCAGTCTCAATAGGTTAGAGTTCCGTACTGATAACATGTAAAAGGAAAAACATAATAGAAGAAGACACAAAGTAGACGAAAGAAACAATAGAAATTAAGGTTCTCTTATTCATCAAAAACTCCTTTCATATAGGGGTATTAAATACATGTTTCCATAATACATAAAGATAACAAATATCTAAATTGTCTCACATGAGTTACTTGTTGACGAAGGCACACTAATTATATTTTTCCTTTAATAATTATTGACTTTTATATGTATATCAAAGAACTTGCAAGAACATAAAAATCTTATTCTCACTCTTGCTAAAGTATCTTTATAATCTATATAATGTAATTATATTTAGATTATAAGATAGTAATTATTTATTTTGAAATATATATTTACTTATATTCTGGATTGAGTATAAACGCTTTAAAACATATTTCACTTTGTAACGAATACTTAAATTTTACCTTTTAAGATTTTAACAAGTGATCAACAACTTTTTTCTAATATTAGTTGGTTTCCAAAATTGTCCAGATTTTAATTCCTTAGTATTTAAATTGAAGGGAAACAATCCAAATTTATTGTTAATCAGTGTATTTATTTACTACATGAGCTTTTCAATATTTGTTTAAGGCGCCACAGTTATGGACACTCTTTTATTTTGAATAAGTATCTGCTGAAGATAAGGTGAATAATGCATATATGTTTGTAGACATTACAAACTTCCAATCCTAACCTTTTAATTTATTGTTAGTGGATTTGATTATTTGACAACTATCATTTTACAATTATTTTTTAAATTAAATTTTGTATTTATAATAAAATTTGCTTAATTGTGTGTATGTATGTAGGAACAACACACAATGCTTCAATTCTTTTGTTATAGATTAAAAAAACACTCATTATAACTTTTTTTTTGTTGTTGTATAAACATTTATTTTCAGTCTCAATTTGTATATTCTTTATCAAACGAGAATAAGATGGTTTATTATTTATGATTTCCGTATTTTTTTTATTTTAGCCTCACTTAATAGTTATTGATCACTTTCTTTAAATTATTTTGGCTTAGATGTCTTTGCAAGTTCTTTATGGTGAATATAGGGCATTAAAAATGATTCCGAATGACTAAATGTTTTGATGGCATTGCTTTAAAAATGACTTTTATTGTATATATTTAGGATATGGATGATTCATTGAAGGAGGAAATTAAGTTAACGATTCATTTGTGAAAGAAGGTGGATGATATTGAAACTGATGATATGTTATTTTTCTTTGGTCTCATTTAGGCTATGAGATGCAATTTATTTTCTTTAGTATTAATTATTAATATCTTTTTTCTTACAAATCACGTTTGACACACATGTTTTCATTATGGAATGGATGAATCTCTATGTGTGCAAACCAGTTCTCAAGAGTTTTCCAAGTTTGAAGTAATAATTTTATATTTTTCGGTATAGATGTTCAATTTATCAAATGGATAATTAGTTTATTAAAAAGCGTGTAACACACGGTTCTTGCACTGGGGTTTATCCAATAAATTTGTTATTATTGATTCATATACATTTATATTTATTAATATTCTTTTATGAGCAAGTCAATATTAGGTTAATTTTTCAAAAAACTTTCAGAATTATTTGTTGTTGATATTATCTTTTGTTTAAATTCTATTTACTAGACGGATTATTCTCAGTTCACTCAATATTACGTGTGTTATAGTTAATTTATCAAAAATGCAAGGACTTTGGTGAAAATAGAACTAGGTTGGCTGTTACATTAAAACTTGGTGATCATGTATAGGAGTTTAAGGTTCTTCAAGAAAAAAGTATTGTGCAAGTTAATTAGTATTAACCCCTTGAATGATTGTTACACTGTCTGATCTACGTAAACTTTTTAAGTTCGAACAACGATAGTTTACAGTGATCATACACAATAACGATCACTAAAAGTCAAGAACGATCATTTTATCATGTTGGACTTTTTTGAAGAAGTCGACTTTTAGTAATGACCAAATTTACATTGCAATATCAAAAATGACCAGTCGTAAGAGTTTAAAAATCATGATTTCAATGGTGTAAACTGAACGTATAAACAAAATCACAAGTTTTGTGTACAAGAAAGTTTTTCATAATTTGTAAATTACATACATTCCAATAATAATAATAATAATAATCTTTTATGAGCCAATTTCTTGGTTTTGAAGATAATATTATGTTACGTGAAAATAATAAGATCATTTGAATATATATTACTTAACTCTGCATATACATAATAACTTAGTTAATAATTTTATTACATTAAACTCAATTTTTATCATTTTTCTCTTGATATAAAAAGAATTGTTCATGCAACGAACAAATCAAATACTAATTAGATTTAAAAATATCTCTAAAATATTTTCCTCCGAAAAAAAACTAAGATTATTTAAAATCAAAGTTGAAAAACCAGCAATGTCACGGTGAGATTTAAAATTTGAAAAAAAAAAGTTGAAAAATCAACAATGTCAATGCACAAAAAAAGCTTCTTTTTGCAAAAGAAAATAGATTTTGAGGGAACCAAAATAATTGTATCATATAGACAACCCTGTTTTTATATATACATAGATTTAGGGTTGGATTGTTTGATATTTTGCATAATTAGTTGGAGTATTTAATAAAAAAATATTTTCTCCCATTTAGTATTTGAAAATTGCCCCAAGTTTTTACTATACAATTTTTGCGTTTATAAGAATAAAATATCACATAAAAAAGCATAATATTTATATTTAAGTCATTTATATACGACCTTTTGATCTAACTAATTATGTTTATTTTAATATTCTCAGAAAATATGTTTATTTTAATTTTATCTAATATGGTGAATTAAGTAATAGGAAAATTTTATGGTGCCGTGATTATATTATTTTTCACTTAATTATAACCATTAGATCATTTAAGTGGAAATGTACTGTGGCAGATCAATAGATATAAATGTAGGGGGTGGAAGGCATGGTACATTTACGGCACCGTAGTCATTTCCTTTAGTAATAATTGTTGTGGATTAAAAAAAGAGAGAATTCCCAACTAATCCAAAACATAAAAACTGTTGCCCTAAAACTCCACTGAATATAAAAGTTCCCTAGTAATCTAATTACTCTAACAATATACTAAACTACCATTGAAAAACATGTTTACATCTCACCTGTCTTCAATTTTCTCACTCCTCCAAATAATCCGCTGGCAATTTTCCCCCCTCCCCCCCAAAAGAAAACCCCACGAAATCCCTTCAATCTTCACCCCCAAATTGGTCGCGAAAAATCCAAAAATTTGTGAGGATTCCCAGAGAGAGTTTTGATTCGAGCTGAGATCTGTGAAAATATTCGCGAATATCATAAGAGTAGTTTCCATTTTCCAGAATTGAATCCCGGTTGCACCCAGAATCGAATCCCGCTTGTGGAAGAAGATGAAATCGGAAAGTTGACAAAAAATCCCGTAAAATCATTTTCAGAACAAGTGTATACGGACGACTATAAATTACGTTGGCAAATATGTTGAGAAGGATTAAGAAGAATAAAGCACACAGGTAATTTTTTATTTTTTTTTTTTGTATTTTTTGTCCCAGTTATTATTTTTTTAAAAAAATTTTTTTGTAAGTGTTCTAGAATTGCTAGGAATTGATAATTTTCAATTTCAGTTTATGTAGTTTGTCATGTAGTTTGATTTTAAGATTGTTCTGAATTTTTTCGAAGTTGGATGGAATAGTTTTTAATTATTCAAGGGTATATTGAAGTTGAATGGAATAGTTTTGAATTTTTTTCGAGTAGTTCTTGAATTTGCTCGAGTAATTCTGAGTTTCCACGAGTAGTTCTGAATTTTTTGAAGAATAGTTTTGAAATTTACACGAGTAGTTCTGAATTTACATGAGTAGTTCTGAAATTACTCGTGTAATTTACACGAGTATCTCCTCTGGGAGTGAATTGGATGCATATGATGCACAGTCGTGACTCTTGTTTAAGCAAATCTTGTAAGGTTTGATTTTGTTGATGGTGATGGGGGTGGAAGGTTGAAAGTTGGGATCTTTGTGTTGTTGTTTTGATAAATAAGCATGTTTATTGATGAGGTATATTAAAAGTAGTGTTTTTTGGTTCTTTTCTTGTTCTTATTGGTTTCTTGTTCTAAAATGCTGAAAAGATTTGAAATACCCTTTTGCAGAGAGTGGCAAATGTTAATCGAAGTTGCTCTGTGGGATGGTGATTGTGTAAGTTTGATCAGCTATCTATATGAAATTTTGTTGTGAGTTGGTTGGGGTTTGTCAAAATGATGGGGAATTGTAGTGTAGAATAGGGAAAAAGAAGTGAATGTAGATAAAAATAGCCTGATGGGTTATAATACCGTTTTGTACAGTTTGACCACATATCAAGTGGGCAAGATTTCTAATGAAACTCCAATATTTTGTTTGTGCTATAATTATTCTTGTTTTAAATTCTTTTTATTGGACCTAAACTGTTGGCATAATGTTGTTAGGTAAGTTAGATTGCATGAATTCTGAAACAGAAAATCATATGCCATGTGAGTGAATAATAATCGCACATGAAATGGAAGTGAGAGACACTGCTGTAGTTTAACCCGGGAACAAAAGTTAAGGGACAAGCAAATGCCTTCTTTTGGTAGCACAAGTCTTGGCATGTAAATTTCCCTTTCGATTATATATTAATCTCTTTTCACTCTTGTAAAACACAAGTTAGTATTTTTATTTTCCTTATGTCGTAAAAGCTTTTTATTCGCATTTCATTTGAGATTTCTTGCTATCGAAGTATACGATCATAACATTCTGGAAAATATCGCAAACTTTTTGCAGCTCAAAGAAGTTTCTGGAATCGACGATTTTTATGATCCAAAATGCTGAGTCTTGGGCATGTGAATTTATCATTTTGTGCCGATTTTTGGAGGCCATTTGTTTCTTCTTCGATAGAGCAGAAGAGGATTTTTTACACTAGTAGTTCTGAATTTTTGAAAAACAGTTTTGAAATTTACACGAGTACTTCCGCGGTTACACGAGTACATCTGAATTTACATGAGTAGTTCTGAGATTTACATGAGTAGTTCTGAATTTACACGAGTAGTTCTGAAATTTACACGGGTAGTTCTGAATTTACACGAGTAGTTCTGAATTTTCACGAGTGTTTTGAAATTTCGAAGTTGAATGGAATAGTTCTGAATTTTCACGAGTAGTTCTGAATTTTCACGAATAGTTCTGAATTTACACGAGTAGTTTTGAATTTACACGAGTAGTTCTTAATTTACACGAGTAGTTCTGAGTTTTCACGAGTAGTTCTGAAATTTACACGATGGGTTTCAACTTGTACATCTTACGATAGATGCGCAAGTTCTGAATTATGAACTACTTTAGTGTAGTCATGTGATAGTCAGAACTAAATTTAGTAACTCTAACAACTACTATTTTGACAAAATTATATGAAATGCTATTACATGAGTAATTATGAACTACTCTATTAAAATTGCAAACTACTTTGTTCAGATTGCGAATTACGTACTACTCTGCTGGAATTACGAACTACACTTCACTTCTTTTTCCGACAACAACAACGGTATGTTTATGAAAAATTGCAACTACTCACAGGAAAATAGCAAACTACTCTGCTCGAATTACGAACTATACTGCACTTCTTTTTCCAACCACAACAACGATAATTTATGAAAAATTGCAACCAGTCATATGAAAAGAGCAAACTACTCTGCTCGAATTACGAACTACACTGCAATTATTTTTCCAACAACAACAATAATTTATGAAAAACTGCAACTACTCACATGAAAATACCAAACTACCCTGCTAGAATTACGAAATACACTACAATCCTTTTTCCAACTACAATGATAATTTATGAACAACTGCAACTACTCACAGGAGAATAGCAAACTATTACTACAAATAAAAAACTCCACAAACAGTAAATCAAAATACCAATTTATCGAATTCAAAAAAAAAAAAAAAAACTTTAAAAATTTTAGTGTAATATAGAATTTCATATTACTTTGCAAAATCCATTTTCATTCTTTCTCATAAAACACTAGAACCAGTCTGCCCTAACACCCTGCAACCTCCACAACCAATGCCAGCCAGACTAGCCACCAAACTTCAACAGAAACCATCGTCGTTGTTGCCACGTCATGAGACTCGTTGGAAGACTCAAAATAAATTCCAAGCAGCCATTTCACCCATTTCAGAATCCCTTTGCGTTCTACAGCCAGCAAGCAACGCTCCCTAAATACTCACACTAGGCTCAAATGACATCTCCTTAATCACCTCAAGTGCCACATCTAAACACTTACAACGCATTAAAAGATCAATCACACAGCTATAGTGCTTCACACTCGGCGTAACCCCATATCTCCCATTAACCAAAGCCAAAAATATACGATGACCCATATGCACGAAACCCGAATGAACATACGCGCTCAGCACGACGATCAAAATGACCTCGTTGGGTCGAACCCCTTCGCTTTCCATTCTGAGAAAATAGTTAATAACTTTCTTTCCACCTTTGGATAGAGCTAGACCTTGGATAATCACATTCCACGTGTACACGTTCTTCTCGGGCATTTCGTCGAACATATGGACTCCATCTTCGATCCGACCACATTTTCCGTACATGTCAATCAACGAAGTGCCCAACTCACATCCAATTCCCAACCATTGATTTTTACGTACTCGTGGATCCACACGCCCATATCCAAATCTCCTAAACCGGCACAGGATGCCAATGCATTAACAACGGTTACCTGATTAGGCATCACTCCTTCGCTTCTCATCCTCTCGAGCGCAATAAATGAATCATCGAAACCCCCAAATTCCTTAAACCCTGATATCATAGTAGTCCAAGACACCACATCTCTCAGAGGCATTTCATCGAACACCTTTCCGCACAAGTCCATATTCCCCGTTGAGGTATACAAATTTAACAGAGAGTTCCCAACATAAACATCATCCATAAAACCCAATTATCTGGGCATGAACCGATATCCCTTCTTTGATCATCTTCGAGTCGGATAAAGCTTTCAGCACAAAAGGAAAAGTGTAGTGATTTACGGGGATATCAAATCTATGCATGTGGGAGTATATTAATGGCGATTTCTGAGGGGTGCTGGAATGAGAAAAGGCCTTGAGAAGAGTGTTGCAGACGAAAGTGTGGGGTGTGGTGAGGTTGTTTATGTAGAGGGGGAAGGCGGCGGAGTTGAGGAGGTTTAAGGAGTGACAGACAGTGATTAAGCGATCGGCGACAGTGGTGTTGGGACGGAGGTTGTGATGGAGTAGCTGCGCAAGAATTTGGTGGACGTGGGACTGAGTTTTGGAGGAAGTGGTTAAAAGGCAGAGGATTTTTGTAGCTACGATGGCGTTCATGTGACTGTATTTAGTGTTTGAGCAAATAAAGCGCCGTAATTAAATATAGGAAGGAGAGAGAGATGCAGGGTAGTTTTGATAATTTAAAGATAATTTTTTATTAAATAAGAAGTTTTTAGTTTATATGAGAATAAAAAGAATCATTGGATTATACGGTAATTGAGATTGATATTTTGGTAGTGTTTGAGAATTTTTCCTATAAAAAAATGAGGATATCATTTTATTTCGTTTCACTAGGAAATGATGGAAAAAGAGAAATTTGAGGAGATTAAAAGTTTTAGGTGAGATAGTGATTTGATATAATTTATATGTTTTTTGATAAGTTATTTGGATATACAATTATTTGTTAAAATAAACTCAAATGGGTCATAAATGATTTTTTGTGGTAAGAAATTAATGGTAATAAAGAGATTAAAGAGAGACTGGGCCCACAAAGATTTTTGCAAGGTGTAAAAAAATTTGGATAAAAATCTGAATTGTATTTTCCGTGAGAAAAAAAAAATTCATAATCAATCAATTAATTTGGTGATTTTTCTTTTCTCTAAGGAGCAAATTCTTTTTTCTGGTTGATAACCAATCGTCACCTCAGTTTCTTTTTACTATTACTAATTCTTACTTTTTATTTTTAATTTTCTTTTGACTATTACCACTTGTTATTGTTGCAACCATATTTTACTTTCCTCGTAAGTGGACGAATTTTTACACCAATCGTGTATTTTTTACCTCGGTTTCTTTTTACTATTGTGAATTTCTACTATTAATTTTTTTTTTCCGTTAACCAATCGTCCGGATAACTTTTCTGTTTTTTTAACATTTTTTTTTTGGCTTCTTGCCTTCTTTATATTGTTCCCTCCACTCGCCGAGCTCAGAACAATTGAGGAGAGAGAAACAGAGGACTGGACTCTCTCCCTCTTTTTTCAGAATTTCTCTCTCTACTACAGAAATGGCTGAAATTAAAGCGGGGAGGAAGAAGAAGAGACTATCTATGAACCTATCCTTTCTGAACCTCACTTACTCCACAAAACAAACCAGTGCCCAAAAATCCCCCAAAAAATTTGAGCTTGGGCTAGGCATTCTTGCAGCCCTGAATGATGATCGCCATCATCCATCAAACCCCATCCCGATACTCAATAGCAAAAATCTCTCCAAAGGATTTAATAGTAGTAAGAAGCTTATTAGTGTGGAAAATATGGAGTTGTGTGAGGAATATACCTGTGTCACATCCCACGTTGGGGATAAATTCATCAATAAAGGAGAGTATTTTGAAGCCGACATTCTGGGAAACAATGATTTTGGGGATCGGAAGGTTTTTTCCGCTGTTAATGGAATTGGGCTTTCTGATTTTCTGAATTCTTGCTTTCTTTGCGGGAAGATGCTTCATGGGTTGGATATTTTTATGTACAGGTAAAATATTTGTTTGTTTTTTTAGTCGTTTTTTGATTCTGGTATGAATTGATATTGATCTGAGATGTTATTTATTTAATTTTACTTCTTTTGATATCATGCCATGGGTGTTTGTTTTTTTTCCTCTTATTATTAATTTGAGATCATTTTGTTTTTCTTCGCTTGAGCTGATGGGAATTTACATTTGATGGCGAATCAAGCCACTGTTGGTTGATTTGATATTGATGCTCTTCTTGATTTTAATGTTTTTTATGTATCTCTCACAAAAATTAGTATGGTATGTTTCTAATGATTTAAATTCAGCCCTGCATTGCATTTTTAATTCTCAACCCCTTTTGGAAAAAATATATAAGAAATTTTATGAGAGAAGTGGATGGAGAACTTAACTGATAGAAAATACGTGAAGGGATCACTGTGCGATCGCACTAAGGGTTATTGCTATGACAGTTTAAAAGGTTCTCAATTCTATGTGACATCCTTTTTATTCTATAAACACGATTAATCGTAACTTGTTCGATTGATGGTCAGAAATATTAGCAGCAGGGCTGTCTAACTTTGATATATAATGTTCCATGAGACTAATATTGACCTGGAATAGCACCCATAATTTTTTCGTGTTTACAATTGAGAATAATAGAAGCCTTGGTGACCATTGATTTGTAAGTGGATTGTCTGATAGAAAATGGCTTTGGTTGCTTATAAAAGGCTTTCTTGAGAGAAAAAAAAAAGGGGGGGAAAGCTCCAAAAAGTGCGTATGTTTACTTACAGCTTGTTCGCAAGTGCTTGTAGAAAGTTGATTATATTGAGAAAATAGGTGCAAAAAAGAAAAACTAAGCATTGAAAGAACATATAGATGACTAGCAAAGAGAAAATGTGATTTTTATTTTTAATTTTCTTAGAAACTGTTGGCTTCATAATAATCGTCTGTTCATTTAAAATTTTCGAATCACCTTGGCCATATTCATATATAACAATCACTTGTTTCTTCATTGTGTTTGCTTTTCCCTTTTTGATTGGAAACTATACTATTCAAAATTTTACATAGATGGTGGTCGACATGAACTACATATGTACTCATTTTTGTCTTTGTTTAGTTAGCTTTGCAGACTCGATGATATTGTGGATTTCTAAAATCAGGCTCAATGGAATTATCTTGATCGACGGCTATTAGTGTTTTTCAAATATAAGTTAAAGAACATTAGTGTGGTCCAACATGTTTTGATGAATTGCGCAATAACTTCCAGTTCGTGTGCGGTGGGATATTCTCAGGATTAATATCACACCTGAATTTGGACATGCTTTTGATTCTGAATAATTATAATAATAATAATAATAATAATTATTATTATTATTATATTAATTTTTTGCTGACATATTTTTGGTGACAATCTTGCAGAGGGGAGAAGGCATTTTGTAGTGCAGAGTGTCGGCACAGGCAAATCTCGATAGACGAACAGAACGAGAATTGCCATTCCGAAGCGAGGAAGCCAATGGAATATTCCGTTTCGCCGTGCGCTGGCACACTTCAGTTCTTTGCTGGGGTTGCAGCAGCCTGAGAAGTTTAATCGTTTTTACTTATATATGGATACAGATTATAGAAGAATAAAAGCATGTTGGGCATAGATATATATACCTAGATAAGCATGGTTTCCCAAGATGCTGGTTGGGGTTATTTCCTTGCATATTATATTGTCTGTGTATTCTTATTCATGAAAATTGCTTAGTTTTGCTATGTATCACTGTTAAAGGCTGGTCAGTGGCGTAATATGACCCGACCTGTCTTAGCTGTCGTCTATTGTAACAGCTAATGTGAGAGATGATGTAAGATAAGGACTTGATTATTGTCCTGATATACATTTGCCCTTATTGGTTTAGCGCATTTTAATTACTTGTTTTGATGCTATCGAATTATGATGCGTGTTGTGTTGAAGGTATCAAATTGGCTTGTCCGAGGGGAATCTATGGTGACGTGTTGAAGTGTTTTAGTTCCAGTTTTTTCAATTTTCAACTATTTCAGAAAATGAAAATAGGTTTGTTAATTTAGTTAGTTTTACTGAAAGCTGAATTATTTTCATTTCAAATGGAAAATGAAAATGGAAATCTAGTCAAATTTTCTAGTAGTTTTTTTTTTTTTTAATTATAATCACACAATTACAACAATCACACGCACAATGTAAAAAATGAAAATTCTAGCGTCTTCTTAACTTTTAATTATAAGGGGGAATTATTAAATAGTACTCAAGTGGATGTTCATTTGTCAATTAGTTCTCCATCTAATTTTAAGTCAAATAGTAACTACGTTTTATCAAATAGTCCAAAATTGTGATATAAATATATCACAATACCCTTACTATTAAAATAACCAATAATAATAATAAAATTGGGCCACCTGCTGCCGCCCGCCGGAATATTTTCCGGTGAGATTTTTTTTTTGCCCATCAAATATAAAGTTTGCCGTCGGCCGCCATCTGCCGCCGCCGCCCGGCCGGAAAATTTTCTGGCCGCCGAAATTTTTTTCCGATCACATTTTCTTTTCCTGGTCATATGAAAATATTTTCCGGCCACCGAAATTTATTTTCGACGTTTTTTTTTTTTTCTGCCCAAAATTTCTTACTACATGTCCATGGAGTCAGTGCAGTCAGTTTTTTTTTTTCAACGCAGATATTTTTCTTAATATATGTCTGGATTTTTTACTATTTGTATGTATTTCTTACTATATGTCCAAACATTTTTTACTTAATGTCCACAAATTAATTCCGGTCACCAGAAATATTTCTTACTATATGTCCGAATTTCTTACTATATGTAACAGATTTTTTATTTAATGTCCAAAAATTCATACTTGATGACAAAAAGTATTTTATTTGATTGCAAAAGTTTCTTGCTTTGATGTGCAAATGTTGTTATGTATTTTTTTACTTATTACACACTTTTTTTTTTACTTATTACACTCTTTTGTTTTGCCAAAAAAATAGAAAAAAAAAATCTTGCTTAATAGATTATTATTATGTATTTTCTTATTTAATACAAATTATATATTATTTTATAGTGAAATTTCATACTTTATATTCAAAAAATTAATAAAGTTTCTTACTTTATATCCTTTAAAGTAAGAAAGTTTGTTATTTTATATTCGAAAAAGTAGGAAAAGCTCTTATTTTATAGTGAAATTTGTTACTTTATTTTCTAAAATAAATAAAATTTTAATTTATGTTCAAAAATAAAAAGAAAAAATCTTACTTTACAGTGAAAATCTCATATTTTATGTATGAAAAAGTAAGAAATTTTCTTATTAAAAATTTCTTACTTTATAGTTAGATTTCTAACTTTATATTTGTTGTACAAAAAAAAAAATCTCGCCAGAAAATTTTCCGGCGGCCGGCCGGACGGCGGCAGCTGTCGGCCGTGGGGGTGGTTGGCGGGAGGTGGTGGTGTATTGTTTATTGATATTATTATTATTATTATTATTAGGGGTAACCCTTGTAATTCTATATTTATGGTTGGACTATTTGACATTTTGTATAATTAGTCATAGTATTTGGCAAAAATATTTTTTCCTATGTAGTATTTGACAATTGCCCCTAATTATAAAAAATCAGACAACAATTAAATTTATTTTCATTTTTTACACGAAAACCAATAACTTCTTGATGATCACTTTTAATAATAGAAACTGGAAATTGAAATGAACACTTCTATATATTTTTTTACTCCTAAGAGATAGGAGTGTGGTCTCAACATGGAATTTGATTAATTTTTTGGGTCCGAATATACGCACCACAAAATCTTATTAATTAACCCCAAAATATTTTAAATAAAAATAGTCATAAATGGAAAGAATAAAATAACCTTACCACAATATATAATTAAAATTGAAAAATACACACACACACACACACACACACACACACACACACACACACACACACACACACACACCACAACACACACACATATATATATATATATATATATATATATATATATATATATATATATATATATATATATATACTATATATACCTAGTATCTTCTTCTTCATCCCAAAATCTCTCTCAATACTTTACAAAAACTCACATTAAAACCTCAAAAATGGAGGATAGTGATACGATCAGAATGAATAATGTTAGTGTTCTTGATATCTATCTGTTTTAATCATTTTTTCTCTTTTTTTATTTTGGTGTATTACTATTTATTGGGTTAAAAATTGTAAATATGTTCGTTCTGGTTATGATGAACAATTGTGGTATGTTCAAAATTTCTGACCGAACATTATACATATGTTCGAAAATATTTTTCGAACACTTGTATATTATTTTGGGGTAATTTTCGAACATAAGCCTTTTGTTCGTTTTTCTTTTCAAATATAATGTGTTTGTTCTATAATTTTTGTCGAACACTTTTTTTTTTTTTAGGAATCGAAGATAAAGTCAAAAGAAAATATTAATGCTAGTCCAATTAGAAATGATGTGATTGCAGACTACTCTTATTTATTCAACACAACGAGTTATTTTGATATAGAAATTAATTAATAAATTGGGTTCGTTCGAAAGGAATTGAAAATCGTATGGTGATAGTAATTAAAAGATCAGACAATGGAGAGAGTGGGAGGCGAGCTAGGTTTTTTTTAGCATGCAAAAGAAGTGAAAAATATCATGGCATGGTTGGACAGACTTCACAAACTGGTGAATCAGAGATGGATACCGAAGGAAAAAAAAATCCAAAAAGAGGCAAATTGGGACAAAGAAGTGCGGATGTCCATTCCTTTTAAACGTCTCTCAAATGTTTGTTGACGGTGATGATAAGTGGTCATTACAAATAACATGTGGCATGCATAATCACCCTCTTGTTAAACTCTTTCAAGGTCATTCTTATGTCGGTCGCTTAACTCCTACTGAAAATGCATTTGTTGTTGATATGACAAGAAGCAACAGTCGACCAAAAGATATATTGTACGGATTGAAAACTAGACATCCTGGAAATATGTCAACAGTGAGAACTATTTACAATTCTCAAGCAAAGCACAAAGCTGTGGAGCATTCAGGCAGATCACAATTGCAATTTCTCATGTCAAATTTGGAGGAGAATCATTATTTTTTCCACGTGAATCGTTGTAGTACGATTGACCAAGTTAAAGATATTTTTTTTTTGCTCATCCAACTTCAGTTGATTTGCTTTTTGTATTTCCCACTGTCTTGTTTATGGACTGTAAATACAAGACGAACTGTTATAAAATACCTTTACTGGAGATAGTTGGAGTGACGTCGACAGATATGACGTTTATGGTTGCTTGCGCTTATATGGAGCGTGAGCGTGAGGAAATTACATGTGGGCATGCTCTATCTTCAAGTCATTGATGAATCCCACGTGTTTGCCCACAGTTATTGACACTGATAAGGAAAATGCGCTAATTAATGCGGTGTCGTCTACTTTTCCAAATGCGAGACAATTTTTATGTCGTTGGCACATTGGTAAATTTTTTTTGGATAGTTGTAAGAAAATGTTCGCACAAAGTAAGAGTTTGAATATTTTAATAGTTCATGGAATAAAGTGATGTTTGCCGATAACGAAGCCGATTTCAGCGCAACTCAGGATATTTGAGTCTGGCTATTCCGATCATCCATTAGACGTACAATATTATATTAATAAATGGGTGAATCCCTACAAAGATCATTTTATCTCTGCATGGACAAATAATATTATGAATTTCAACAATACGACAACTAATAGGTACTTAAAAATATTATATGTTTACTTTTTAAAACTTTATGACTATTTTTTTTTTTAATTTTAATTTTGATTACTTATTCTAATGTCTTTTTAGGGCGGAGAGTGTGCATGCCAAGTTGAAAAGATATTTATGATCGAGCATTGGAAACTTTGAGACATGTTGGTCAAAAATACATCTCTTCTCGAAATTTCACACACTGCAATTAAGACTTCGTTTGAGAAGAGTATTCATGTAGTCCAACATCGTTATCAACCAAATATTTTCAAGATGCTGCGCGGTGAGATTTCTATTGCGGCATTGGATAAAATCGTAAATGAAATGAAGGTTATAAATGACATTGGCATCGACTCATTACTTTGTGGTTGTTTGCTAAGAAATACATGTGGTTTGCCTTGTGCACACGAGATTAGTGAATTCAAGCGAGTAGGGATGCCAATACCATTAGATAGTATAGATAAGTTTTGGAAGAAATTAGACATGGAACCAACTCAATGAGATGATGCGAGTGTTGGAAATGATATTCAAAATCGGGCGAAAGATAGTATTGCGGACTACTTGAACAAGTTTAAGTTAATCAATCTAAGCAGTTACTAATATTGAAAAGGTTGAGATAAATTTTGAAACCTGACACAACGTCTTTGATTCCGCTTGAGGTCCCTGTAAGATCTCCTGGAAGGCCAAAAGACAGACACACAAAGAATGTGAATTTAACAAAATGTGACTTGATCAAATTTGAGTATGTGGAGTCATTTCATGATAGTTGGTCTCCAATGGAACAAAGTATCGACTTAAGTGGGCCGATTACTATGAAGACAATGTTCATTCTGCTCCAAGATGAAAACAACCGGTTATCCCGAAAAAAACGAGATCAGCTGCGCATGGATTTTTTACGGATGAACTTCTTACGCTATTTCTTGATTACGTCCTTGAAACAAAGAATGTACTGGGGGATGGTCATTGCGGTTTCCGTGCAGTAGCTCATTTAATGGGTTTCGGCGAGGACTCGTGGGGTAAAGTGCGGCGAGACCTTATTGATGAATTGCAAAAACATCGTGAGATGTACACTAATGTATTCATCGCACGTGGAGCTGTTGATGATGTGTTGTGCGCATTGAACTACTATGATACACCTGCACCCATGAGATATTGGTTGTTACTACCAGAGATGGGCCACCTTATTGCATCTGTGTACAATGTCATATTGGTGGTATTATCCCCAAAGACTTGCAATACATACTTGCCTTTTACATCATCGATTCCAGTTTTCGCTAACCCTAAATGCATATGAATCGCATTAGTTGTCGGTGGAACGCACTTCATTGCGACAGGTTACTTATTTTTAATATATATGTAATTTCACTTACAGTATAGTAATCAAGTTTATTTTTGTTGTATTTAGGTGAACTTATGGCTGGGACATCCACTATCTATCATACCTTATAAGTGGTATGAACAACGTGAGGATTGTGCGAAGGGATGGAAAGCATTGTGCATGCAATAATTTAAGTTATACAATGAACTTGTGGTAGTTAATTAAACGTATTATGATCATTTAGACTGTGTTCAATTAAATGTGGAACTATGTAATTTGTGATTTCTCTTTTATAAGTTCATTCAAATATGTATCGAACTTATATTATGATTAGTAGAATGTCGATCTTATATTATGATATATTTTGAATTTATATTATGAGTTTTGAATGTATTTCTTTATGTTAAAATAGTAAATTTTGGGCCCAGAATTATGGTGTTCAGAAAACAAATTGAGCAAATAAGACATGTTCGAAAATCACGAATGAACACATCAATAATGTTCGAAAATAATATTCAAACATATATATTGTGTTCGACAGAAGTATTAGAACACCTCTCTATTGGGTCCGGCTCAAAACAGAGAGCATTTTACACTGGACGCAATGATAGGGTGTTCGAGTTTTAAAATCGAACATACTATCAATGTTCGGTTAGAAGTTTTAAACACACACCGTTCGAAATCTCTACCCGAATATATCAATTATGTTTGACAATAATATTTGAACATATATAGTGTGTTCGAACAAAAGTTCCGAACACCTCTCTTTTGGGTCCAGCTCAAAATAGTGAGAATTCTGCACTGTACGCAAGGATAGGGTGTTTAAGAATCAAGATTGAACAAACTATCAATGTTCGGTTAGAAAATAAGAACATGTGTCGTTCGAAATTTCTATCCGAACATATCAATTATGTTCGAAAATAATATTCGAACCTATATAGTGTGTTCGAATGAAAGTTTTGAACACCTCTCTATTGGGTCCAAATTTCAAAATAAGTTCAACAACTTAACATCCAAAACACAAGTTAGAAAATACCAAACATCCGAAATACAAGTTACCAAACAACCAAAACTATTGAGCATAAATAACAATTTAACAAAACAAATAACAATTCAACAAAATAAATAATAATTCAATAAAATAAATAACATTGTTAAAACTACTGAACATCCAAAACACAAGTTAGAACTACCAAACATCCAAAAATACTGAACACAAATAAAAACTCAACATAAATAAATCCCAACAGCTTCTAGAACATCATCCTCGACCCCTACCACTGGACGGCTCAGGCACATCATCACTATCACTATCCCCTTCTTATAAGGCTTTGTATGAATCTTCCGCAGTGTGATAGTCTTCAATAGGCATATCGCTTGGTTATGATCTCTAGGGATGGGTTAGGTCAAGGCTAGATATCAAGTGTCTTGAACTGAACAATCTAATGTCTTATATTCTCCAGTCATCATGGTTGAGTGTCTACTAAAAACCGCTCTTTAGTTGTGGACTTTACCCCCGTTCCCTCTAGCAATGTATGGAATTGATCGCGGTTTGAACTCTTTTTAAATGGATCCACTATATTTTCCTTTGATTTTACATAATCAACTAAAATTATTTCTCTTTGAGATCAATCCTCTAACGGTATTGTGTCTCTGATGAATACACCTTTATTTACGTTATACATCTCATTGTAAGCCCTTATGACAACAACTTGATTATTGTATCAGAATCATTGATACTGGCTTCTTCCAACATGGAATGTCCTCGAGAAATTTTTGAAGCCACTCAGACTCTTCTTTAACTTTATCAATTGCCGTGAATTATGATTACATGGTAGATCAGGCTATGCATATTGCTTAGTGGACCTCAAAGACAAAATACCTCAACCAATGGTAAAAACATACCCTCTAGTGGAGTGTGAATCCCTAGAATCCGATATTCAGATCACATCACATTACTCTTCTAGTACTTCCGGATACCTTGTATAATGCAGCCCATAACTTAGAGTATACTTTATTGTAATAGTCTAGTTTACCCTTTCTAGTGGTTGTTGTTCGGATTACTCGTAAACCTACTTAGGTTGTTGCAAGATCCGATCTAGTAAAATTGGTAATGTACATCTGACTCCCAATGATCCTAGTGTATTCAAATTGAGCCACATATCACCTTTGTTTTTCACCAAACGAAGGTTATCATGAATTGGGGTTTCAGTCATTTCACCATCAAATGCATTAAACCTTTTCAATACGTTTTCCACAGTGGGACTGAGAAAGAACTAAGCCATTTGAGTTTCTTATGATCTTGATCCAAAAGATCACATCGGCTAAACCCATGTCTTTTATATCAAATTTATATTAACATGTTCTTTGTCCTTGTGATCACATCATGAGAACGGCTTAATATTAACATGCCATCAACATAAAGATAAACGATGACGAATGAGTAATGTGTGCTTTTTACATAAACACATTTATGACATTCATTCATGCGAAAGCCATTTAAAAACATCACATTGTCAAACTTGAGATGACATTGGTTTGCTGCTTGTTTCAATATATATAGCGATTTAACAAGTCTAAAAACCTTATTCTCTTGACCAGGAACCACAAAAGATTTAGGTTGTTCCATATAAATATATTCATCTAGATCACCATTCAAAAATGCAGTTTTACACCCATTTGGTGAATTGCAAGATTGTGCAGTGCAGTAATTGCCAAAATCGCCCTAATGGAAGTAATTCTCGTTACAGGTGAATAAGTATCAAAGAAGTTATATCCATCTCTTTTCTTAAAGCCTTTGGATACCGGTCTATATTTATAATTATCAATTAAGCCATCAACTTTATACTTTCTTCTTAGGACTCACTTGCATCCTAGGGGCTTGTTACCATGGGGAAGATCGGTCAACTCTCATGTATGATTCTGCATGATTGAATCAATATCAGAATTGATGGCTTCCTTCCACAAGGGGCATCAGGACTAGACAAGACTTCTTGAATAATACGGGGTTCATTATCTTGAAAATAGATCATAAAATCTGGACCAAACATTTTGGCAGTTCTAGACTTTTTATTGTGCCTTGATTCATCATCATCTTGTGATGCATCTTGAACCTCAAGAGGTGTTGCTTCATCTTTAGCATCACAAGATCTCTTGTTAGAACCATCACTATTTACTTTGCAAGGATATATGTGTTCAAAGCACACTGCATTCCTTGACTCAATGGTTGTTCTTCAATCACATCAAGTATATCAAACTTGTGTGCAAGAAACATATACGCATAACTATTATGCACATATATAATGAAGATACAGTCGACTGTTTTAGGTTCTATCTTCACTTATTGTGGCTCTGGGACTCTTACCTTGGTTAATCCCCCACAACTATAAACCGAAGTTTTACCTCTCCATAGCTCGTATGGTGTCTTACCCTTTTCCTTGTGGGGAACTCTAATCAAAATATGGTTAGCAGAAAGGATCGCCTCCCCCACATATTTAGGGGTAACCCTGAACTAATTAACACGGTATTTATCATCTCTTTTAGGATTTGATTCTTGTTCAGTAATGCCATGTGATTAAGGGAATAAGGAGTAGTTGTTTGATGAATTATGCCATGTTCAGCGCAAAGTCCTTCATACGGTGTAATATACTCTCCACCTCTATCACTTCAAATTGCCTTAATCCGAGTGTTCAGTTGATTCTCAACTTCATTCTTGAAGGTTCTGAAAGCTTCAATTATTCCATCTTTGCCTTCTAGCATATAAACATAACAATATCTTGTGCAGTCATCAATGAAAGTAATAAAGTACTTTTTACTCCATCTAGTTTGCACAAAGTTCATGCCACAAATATTAGTGTGAATTAACTCTAAAGGTGCAGAACTCCTTTCCACTGAATAAAAAGGTGTTTTTAGGAATCTCCCCCTCAACACAAATCTCACATTTGTGTTTAAAGTCAACGTTGACACTTGATTATAAATTCCCATTTACCAGTTTTATTAGACTAAAATATAGACTTTATAATATAACCTGAAAAAAGTTAGAATACCCGTTTACCAAATATGCACATAGGTCCAATGATTATGACTTCTTATAATCTTCCTTTAGATTTGTGAGCTTTACTTTAATTTAGCAAATTAAATACTTAAAAAGTTTTATGAGATCATCTGTCTTATGTTAGTTATCTCACTATACACTTTATTTAACTAACAAGATCACGTTTCTCCGGTTGAGAATTAAAGTGATATGAGAAATGCCAATAATTAAATTTTAAGATATAATTCAAATTAGATCTAAATTTAATTCACATTAGAATTTATAGATTTTACCCAAACAGTAAGTCCAAATTTATAAATCTACACAATTTTTAAACCGAACTAAATCAGGCTTAAAATTCATATTATATGATTTGTACATATTTGTTTGCGGTTTTCGTATATTTTTGTGTCTTGTCTTGTGTGCTTTTGCCGGGGTTTAGTTGTATTTTGTCCCATTTTTCTTTATTATGCATTTTCGTAGCTTTTATCATATTTTTAGTACTTTTCGTATTTCTCTCTTACTTTTTATAGATTTTTATGTTATTTTGCTTTTCTTTATTTTAGAGTAGTCGATTAAGCCTAAGAGCGTTCTTGAGGATCACAATTAACTCAATTTGACAAAAAACACGACTCAGGGCCGCGAATCACAACCATCGATCGATGCGCCATCGACGGGGTCATTTTCCAGCATCGGTGGTCAGGCCATTTTGGGCAAAATGACTATTTTGCCCACACTTTCACCACTACATATATATACACACCTTCCTTCTTACATATAAGAGCTCTTGAACCCCGTAGGGTTTGGATGTCCAAGATTGTTCCTTTTCCTCTTCATTTTTCTCCACTTTCTTCATTCAATTTTCAGCTTTTTAGTATTTTAGTAAAATATACAGTTTTGAGCATTGCTTGGATTTTTGACTTAATCTTAATCTTAATTCGTGTATTTCATTGTTCGGATGATGAAACCCTCCATTTTTTATTAGTAAGCTTCCATTCCTTTCTTTTATTATTACAATTTCTTGTTGCTTTGTTTATGATTTTTTGTTGGGTTTGTGATGTTCTTATTTAGTAGTTGTTCTTCTTGCAGTTCTCATGGTTTGTTGTTATGATAATAATTGTTGTTCTTCAAAGCTCGCTTTCCATTGTTATCTTCTTTCAAACTTCTTTTTGTCTCTTTAATAATGTCAATACTTGCATTAAGTTTGTGTTAATGTGTTTTCTGATGATTGTTTATTAGAATTCACTGGTCTAGTGCCTAAATAAGTTTAGAACCATCAATTGGCATTGTTGGGTGTTTAATTTATAATTAAGGATTGGCACCCCTAGGTTGTAGATTAAGTGTTCGATCAAATGCCAATTGATTGTGGAGACGAATCTAGAGCCCCAAACCCCATTTTATTAATCTTTTCAAAGTTCTTGATTTTATTTCTTGTTATTTAAATCACCGTCTTAGATATTAGGACTTCAAAAATCAAAATTTTACCACGTCTTTAGAATAGCTTTTTTCTTTGTTTTCTCATTCGTAAATCAAACAAAAAAATCACTTCCGATTAGTCTTCCTCGAGAGGTTCAAATCGAGTCAGGCTTTCCACTTACAATTACCTCGTTCTCTTGCAGACGAACTTTTCTATAATAAAAAGTAAGTGAAAAAAAAAGTTCGATTCACTATAATAAACTTGAACCCAATTCAAAAATTAGGCCCACAATTTATTATCTAACATAAAACTAAACTTGAGGAGATTCTACGGTGCCATGACTATATCATTCTTCACTCAATTATAACCATTAGATCATTTTAGAGGATAAATAGTGGGCTATATAAGTGGATATAAATGCAGGGGGTGGCAGATATGTTACTTTTATGGCACCGTATCATTTCCCTAAACTTGAGCCAATCCTTTAAATATTAAGCCTAAGCAAATATTGATAATTGGCCCAAACCAAGGGCCCAAGGATCTATTGTTAATCTTTTAATTAGAGTCTACTTGAATACAACCCACTTGAACTAAAATTGATGTTGGGTAAAAGTATAACCCAGCAAGACCCAAAACATTGCCCCTTTAATCAAGGGGAATTGAAAAATATGTATATTTTGGGAAGAAAGGCATGTTTACAGTTCAATCACGTTTGCATTAGGGCTGCAAACGAACCGAGTCGAGTCGAGAATTGACCTTATCGAGCCAGGATCAATTTATATTTAACACTGCTCGAACTCGAGCTCGACGAGCCAAAAAAAATTTCTGCTCGACTCGGCTCGCCAAAATAATTGCCATGCTCGAGTTCGGTTCGGCTCAAGCTCGACTCGAGATCGGTTCGGCTCGAACTTTTTGACTATTAATATTCTCAAACCTGCTTATTTACAATTTTCACAAATCATAATCAAATTTTAGTCTAATTAATAGCATAAAATGCATTGAATGTTGCAGCACAAATAGTTTAACACCATCATACAATTATCCAATATTACATGTCTAAGCGAATAATAGTACATGTCCAACAAAAACATGATTATTCAGAACGAAGTACACAAATTTCCAACATTCTACATGGACTTAAGCGAGCGATGATGGTCTGCCAGCTCAGTACACATTTAATAGTCATAGAATACATCGTTGAAGCTGCATATAAGAAACTTTAGATCCAAACTTAAATTGCAACCTTGTCTGGACAAAAATAATAAAAAAAAATTTCAACACTACATTTTCGTCTTTCCATGAGAAACATCCTGCTCCAAAAGCACAGATATAATGGAAACTATACAATGAAAGCGACGAATATAATGTACGTGATGCATAAATCTTATACGGTGTGAAATCGCAACTATATTTGACTAATTTATCATGTGATGACGCAAAAGAATATAATTAAAATGGCCACAATCTCATAAAATTCATGATGACTCTAGCTCAAAACATTGGTATATGTGTGTAGGATTGTTCACAGAAAGTTCAGGCATGAAAATTATTTTATCAACCCAAATCAAGATGGACCAGTCATCATACTATTACATTAATTAGGCCTCCTTCAGCATGAAAATCACAATACACTATCAATCCAACTTCTTAAAGTTACTTTGAATATAATCCTAGTTTACAATAATAAGTGGCGTTTAATAATAATAAAAATATCAGACATAAGGAACATGTTAAGATACCAATTATAGTGTTAGTTAAAAAACAATACATTTACTACTTAGTCTTGAACACATACGCATAATTCAGGAAATCCCTTACTCCTTAGTCTTGAAAATGTCAAAGCGTCATTCCTACAATCAATTTGCGACCAGATACAAATTTACAAAAATTTGAAAGATAATTACAAATATCTGGGATTTTTTGTAATTAACCTAGTCCTCGGGCTATTTTTGTAATTAACTCAATCCTCATGAAGGATACTAATTATTTTGAATAATCAAGTTTTTGGGTAAATAATCAGTTTCCTCAAGTTAAAAAAATGCTCGACATAATATTTCAATAAATCAAATTCTTGGATGAATAACTAATAATGTTATCACAACAGTCAACATATTCTTTCAAAACATGCTTGGCATATTATTTCAAAAAAAAGAAATAATAATAACAAAGTAATAATACATATTTTGGTTAGAAAAACACTATGAAATTTATTATACCTGAGCCTCATGAAATAGGTAACACGATCTCCTGGGTTAACTTCACTTTCTACAATATTAAAAGCAATAACAGAAAAGATTATCATTATGCAAATTATTAGGAACATTGTATATAACAGATATTATAATCTTTGACATAATTACCTTGATCCCTTTCTTGACTCCGTGTAGCCTACGACACCAGTCACCAATGTACATCAACAGTTTCAGGAACCAATGAAGCACGATAGGAATCAATTACTCTAGTTCCAGCACTAAATGTAACTTCAGAACCGACAGTGTTGATAGGAATGGCTAAAATATCGACAACCATCTTTGGTAAAGTCTTGTACTTTGTAGTGTCCCTCCACCATTTGAGAGCATCTAGTTTAACAATATCCACAATTGAATCCTCGTGGCAGTGAGAAGACCATCTTCAAAGTAGGCATCCAATTCATTCTTTTGTGGTTGAACACACTCAATGGTCGAAATATGAGAGAGGAATTCACTCATGCCTGTAAGATGCGAGACTGTTGAAGATGAACCACTAGTGCTCTTGGTTGGTGCATCTTTGTTGACTAATTGGGAACTTCCTGAGCCACTTGAAGTTTATGTGTGTATCTCTACATATTCATCATATAGTTCATACAAAGCACTTCGAACCTTGCTTATATTGAGTTCCACTTCATGAGGAGGATACATCAATGGAAAGCAATAGTTTATGACCTTCATTTTGCACCTGGGATCCAAGATAGCAACTATGGCCATCAATAAGTTGCATTCACCCCAATATTTATCAAATTTCACCTTCATTTTTTGAAGCATTGATCGAACAAAGTAATCTTCATCATTATCTTTACTATCTAGTAGTACTTTTATCCTACACACTTCATTTAGATATAAATTAGTTGTAGGATAATCACTATAAGATATGAGTAGCTTTCTACAAAACTTGCAAAATGTTGCACACATTTTGTACTTTTTCCCATTCTGTTGTGGCTGGACATAATTCATAGTTCGACTCTCTGTCTTGGAACCTCGGAAAAACATCTTGATATTTAAGAGCATAATCTAACATCTCATAAGTAGAATTCCACCTTGTTTTGCAGTCATAAAGTAGCACTTTCCCAGGTAATTGCAATTGTTGTACAATTTCAACAAAAAGCAAGCGTCTTCCGTCTGTTTTGTTTATAAAATCCACACTATCCCTGATCACATCAATTATATCCTTAATTTCACTAAGACCATCTTGAACCAATAAATTGAGTATATGTGCACAATATTGTACGTGAAATAACAATACTTTTGCTAATAACGAGCACTTGTTCCTTGAGAAAGTATCTTTCAAAGCTCTTAGTGTAGTGTCATTATTTGAAGCATTATCTACTGAGATTGTATACACTTTGCTCTCAATACCCCACTCCTTCAAACATTTGAATATAGAATCTGCAATTTGAATACCCCGACGTGGAAGAGGGATATGCATGAAGTTGATGACCCATTTCTGCAATCTCCAGATATTATCAACCCAATGACCAGTTATTACCATATACTCGATCTTCTAAATTTCGGATTTCCAAAGATCCGTCGTCAGGCTAATTTTCTTGACTTTGTTCAACGAATTCTTCAATTTGGTCTTCTCTCTCTCATATACTGCCTTACAGTCATTCTTATTACTAGTTCGACGGATTTTTTGCCATTCGGGCATCCCTCTTTTTTGCATCAAGTTGAAGCCCTCTTCCTCCACAATTGAAAAAGGATGCTCATGCATAAGCACCCATTCAGCCGTAGACTCTCTCATCACAGCCAAATCAAATTTCTCGTTATGAAGATATGAATGATAGGCTAGAATCAGTAGATGGGAAGTTAATCTTTTTTTGGCGCGGATCTATCTCTTTTAACTTTCGTAATCTCCCAGGACATCTTTTCATATGCCTTAGCATACTTGTAGTTGTGTTGGGTTTGGTTTTCATGAATTGAGTGTGGCAGTGATTGCACTCTGTCATCTTAGTTTTTTCTGGTCCAACTTCCACAGGTTTGAAATCCTACCATGCCCTAGACGTTTTGGTTCTCTTTGATTTTCTAAATGCATCTAAACCATCACCTGGAGGAGCCACTTCACCTGTACCACCTTCTATATGCTCATCTTCACTTCCAAGTTCTTCGTCTCCGAGAGAATGCACCTCCTCTACTTCATAGTCAATCTGAATCTCATTGTTAATGCTTCGTGAAGATACTTCTGGGGAGACATAGCCGTATTATTCTCCAGTTCCTACAACCATGCACAAATGACAAAAAAAAAAAACACAAATTGAGAAATTTTTAGCAGTCAAAATACTACAGGGAAATAACTAAATAATAATTATATAAGAAACTAAACGAAAATAAGTAATTAAGACTCCTGAAACATAACTCAACACATAAATATATTTATTATTATTATTATTAGTATATATATTGAGTTTAAAAGTTAATTGTGAAAGTTAATGTAGAATAAATAAAGTAATATAAAAACATACAAATAGAATATACATATACGGATAATCTTTTTTTTTAATCTCAAAGCATCTCTGAACACACATTAATTTAGATAACCATTTAACATCACAAAGTTTGTCACTATACGTATACCCAAAGAAGCTTTCCACAATGAGGAAAAAACCATGCACAAAGAAAAAAAATAGAAACAAAATAAAATTTTTCAAAAAAAAATAGAAGCAAAGAAAAAAAACACTATTTCAACCTTGTACAGAGCAGGTTCTCTAACTCTAATCTTCAACACCATAAAATATTTTACTTGCAGAGATTTGCAAACATTTCAAAAATTTTATTATGATGTAATCTTAATCTAAGATTGTGAGAACTGTATTTACACTCCATCTTGATATTTGGCTAAATCCTATTTTTTCAATGAAAATATACTTTCAGAAAATAAAATAAATCATCCTAAATATATAATTGCATTAGACATCCAAAGATACAAACAAGCTTCAAATCTCTTTCTTCACATTAATTTCCATTCTAATTAGCAAAACTTGCAAATTAAAAAGAATAACATTTTTTAAATAAACCATCGTGAAAACAAATTCTGATACACTAAAATCACAAAGAACCTGCTCTTGACTAAATCGAAAATGGCCTTTAGTATCCCCATATTTTTTTACAGGAATATTCATCCAGTACACACTTGAATGATATTGACAGTGAATTCTAATTATAAAGAAAAATACGCAATAAATACACTAGATTAAATATATAAACACCATCAAGATGCATAGGGTAACAATCATACCATTTTTAGGTCAATAATAATCAATTAATAACTTCTGTTAGAAGTCTTAATCAGAGCAAAGTTAAAATAATAATATAATAAGATTATGAAGGGATAAATTGATGATAATGGTTGATTTTTCAAAAGAGATGCAATTTTGATTAACAACAACAAACAAAAATCTATAAAAAAGAATGATGATCATAATGGTTATCAACAACGGCTCATTGATCCATAAACAGAATACATGTACAAAAACAAGTCTCTCTCTCTCTCTCTCATATTTAGGAATATTTTCCAGTACAAAGGGTCACCACAGATTATGAGCGGAGATCAATGTGTGTTTGTTGTATAAAAATATTTCCATATATAGAATATTTTCCATCCAAATATAGTTTTTAAATGCTGCAGTTCAAATTGGGTTTATAAAAATATAAATTACTTTTGTGGGTTTAAATGGGAAACATGGAAATGTCAAAGTTACAAAATGTCTAAGCACACTACACACACATAAATCAAATTTCAACACATCAAGAAAATAAAAGAGAGAGAGAGAGAGAGAGAAATAAACTCAGATTCACATCCACCCACCAATCCATTAGAACCCTAACCAGATTTAAAATTCACACTTAAAGCGACAACATATTCTAATGAAAATAAAATCAAATAACCAGATTTAGACTTACCCCTAACAAAACCGTGAATCGGTATGAAAATTGAAAAGAAAGCGCAGTGCCGTGCGGCTAGACTCTGAGCTACTGGGTGGTTTATGGCGAAGAATCCGCTGGCTGGACAAAAGTAATTTAATGAAGTTGATATTTGAAGCTGCCGAGGAAAATGAATTATGATTGCAAATGAGTTGAAGCTGCGGGCAAAATTAGGGTTTGAAGATGGGATACAGGGATCTTTTGGTTACGACGGGAGAGTGAAAATGAAAAATAAGATTTTGACTTTGGTTGGGTAATATTATGTTCGAGTTGGGGAATGGGCGGACTTGGGGGTATTTATATTAAGGGGTGTTAAGTAAATTCATTTAATCAAGCGGCTCGATTCGAGTAGATGATCGAGCAGCTCAAGCTTGAGTGAGTCGAGATTTGACTTGAGCGCTCGTGAGCGGCTCACGTGTAGTCCCAGTGTGCACCCAAGGGTTTCCATTCCCAATCTAGGCGGAAACTTTTTTCCCTCAATTTCACACTCTTTTATTTTTCATTATTTTCTTCTTCTTTCTTGCAATTTCACGCACCACATCTTCAAATCTTAACAGGTCTCGGGCCTCTTTCTATAGCCGATCAGAGATCATCAATCGTATAATAATGCCCCCTTCTATTCCAACAAATCAACAAACATGAAACTCAAATTCGTCGTCGATCTCCGGCTTTAAAATTTTGCAATCTTGAGGAACATCAAGCCGATTGAATTTTATTTTCTTAAGTCTAGAATATTTAGTGGCTTTGAGTTTCTATAATCAAAATTTATATTCTGTCATACCCCATGAAGATTAGCAATTGATTTCAACACATTTTTGGAGCCTCAGTCGAGATTTGAGGCCTCGCCGATAAGGCCAGTATTAAAGTCAAGGTTTAAGCGGCTTTTCGAGAGACCTTTCTACCGATTGATGGAGAGTCAAACTACCGCCGCCGTTGATCTGATGCCACAAAACTACAACCAGGATGGCGTGGAGGAGTTTGATTTGAGCTCTATTTGCCTGGTGAAAATGGTTCAAAATCTTACGTGTGGACGAACAAAGTGAAATTGCTTCAACGGTAATTGCATTGAGAGTTCTGATGATGAACATGACTCGCACAATTTACTTTTCTTCACTTAATCGACATCCTCAAGGTAGGTAGATTATAGATATCTTGTGAATTTTGTGGTCTACAATTTTTATTATTATTATTATTGGGGGTGCATCGGGGAGTTTTGTATATTAGGTTTGATTAGTTTGTTAATATGAGCTTAAATAGGTGCATAAGTAAAAGCAAATGAATTTGGCAAGGTTAATTAAAGATGGTATACATTGTAATTCTGGATAAATTGACTTCTAATAGAATTTGATCTTGTGGGCTGAATTGAAATGTGTTATACTATGGTTGTATTAAGCCCTCAAAAAGTTGAACTCATATCTCATGTTGTTTTTATGTTATGAGTTTTGGTTCAAGTACTGTTCTGAGATTGGAATTTGATTTTTTTGAATTTAGTTTATAGTTAATGATCTTTATTTTGAGATTTCGTTAATTTGTGCTTTATCAAGTTTATTGTGATGTTTTGATTTAGAAATTGGGATGATTGTTTCATTATTAGGGTATAGAAACAAGTTAAAAATAAGTTGGAAACAATATGGTTCACTTTCCTAATTATCAGGGTATAGAAAAAATTAGAAACAACGTCTCAGTTTCCCAGTTATTATACAAGTTAGAAATATGTTGAAAACAATATAGAAACAACAGGGTTTACTTTCCCAATTAGTAAGGTATAGAAACAAGTTAGAAAAAATTGGAAATAATATAGAAACAACATGGTTGACTTCCCTAGTTATTAACATATAAAAACAAGTTAGAAACAACTAGGTTCACTTTCCCAATTATTAGGGTATAGAAACAAGTTGGAAATAATATAGAAAAAATATGGTTCACTTCCCAGTTATTAACTTATAAAATAAGTTTGAAACAATATAGAAACAACAAGGTGTTAAAGGAATTACACATTTAGTGTGTCTATATCAACAAGTTAAGTATGAGGGTAATTTAGGTATTCATTAACCTTTTATGTAATTATGAAACTGTGTAATTGGTACCTTATATAAAGGGCCCCTTGATAATGACCTATATAAAGGGATAATGAGAACTCTAATCTTTTTCTCAATCCTCATTAATTATTTGTGTATATATATATCTGTGTTGGTTATATAACTTTCTGCGTTTCTTTGCGGGATACTAACTGTTGTTTTTGTTGGAAAAAAAAAAAACCTTTCTCTTTGTCAAGATTGAACCTGGGACCTCTTGGTCAATTGTTTCTTACTTTCACCATTGCGCTGTTTGTATTTCTTGTGCTCTTAATATCATTTTGCTTATTTGTTTTTACTTAATGAAAAAAAAAGGCAAAACTGAACCTGGCCAGATTCAAACCTGGGTGGGAACTTGCATGTTTAGTACCTATGACCGTTCTGATATATCTATTGCTTAACAATTCTTGAATTTATTTTTGGTTTTATATAAATGTTCCTTTCCTGTTCAAAAAAAAAATAATAAGGGGAAACTGCATTTGACAAAGTCTGACCCGGATCCTTGAGGACTTTTGTTTCATACACCCAATCTTATACCACTGCACTGCTTGTATTCTTTGTTAGTATTTACTTCTTTAGATATCATTTTGTTATCTGCTACTTTTAATTACTAAATTAAAATCTTTTCAATGCATCATATGTGATTATATATATATATTTTCCTGGTGCATAATTTAATCATATTTATATGCGTATGCTCTTGATAATGAAAATTCATAAGTAATACAAAATAATATAAACTTGTCATGTGATAAAAGTACTGTTGTAAATTGGATTAATTCTAATTTAATGGTACAGCATAAACTCGTGTTAACGAATTGTGTAAGCTTAATCTACGTGTCGTGTAGATAATTATAACTTTTTGAATTTCTCAAATCCATTTATTGGTGAGTGAGAAATGATGCTTGGAAGTTCAACGGTCCGCTTTAATGCTTTATCTTTTATCCTACATTGATAGTTATTCAATGTGGAAGGGAGTTTAAAAGTGTTTAACTTTTAATGAGTGGACATCAAGTGGGCCAACGGGTATTGTGGGCTTTATGTAAACGAAGCTCACGCGGGCTCTTGGACTTGGGTTCGCCAGTCCGCCTTCGGCGAAGCCGATGGCGGATCCGAGCGGATCCGAGCCCGAGCCCGAGCCCGGACCCGGACCTCGGTCCTGGGTCCTGGGTCTTGGGCAATTGGTCCGTATTGGCTAGTATGAGTGGGTTCCTGGTCCTGGTTCAACCTTGGCTTACTTTTTAGCCACGTGCAGTTTGACTCTTGAACTTTCTCAAACACCTGAAAAGTTATTTCAACTCCTGACCGTTCAGATGTTTCCATAACGTTCGAATTCAAACATGCAATGTATCTGCATGCTGAACCCGTCCAGGTTCATGCTTCCAGATGACTGCCTGTTTGAGTGACTTAATGACGCCTTTAAGGACGTCATTAAGTAGGCTGTAACCTCCCAGGTGGCTACCCCTATATAAGGGTGATAATCTCCAGTTCATTTTTTGACTTTCCATACGATTTATAACCTGAAAACCAACAAAGAACATATTACTGCATATTTCCTTTCTGCATTCTGTGTTTTCTGTTTATATAGCTCAGTTCTTTTTCGACCAGTTCGCCGGAGCTCTGGTATTAACGGTGCTGTTATACCAGAGATGTAAGTCGTTTTATCTTTGGGAACGATTTGCCGAAACCGAAGGGCACTACCAGGGCAAATTCATTTTGCGGACAGAGAATTCTTCTCGACTCGGCTTAACGCTTGTTTTATACATTCTGTTCTTATTTTATTTCCAGTTTGTGATTTCTTTTACAGCCCTGTTTGTGCTTTTTGAATTATTGTAACGATTTCTAACAATCGCAAAACGAATTTTTTGTAATTTTATTTTTCTGTAATTTGTAATCCCTGACTGGAAAAGAGAGATGTCAACATCCAGCACTCCGACGAGCGAAACTATTCCGGCCATCACCTCCACCACTTCGGTGACTAACACTGCCCCCGCAGTCACGAACACCAAGATGATTGGCATGTCTACGCCAATCTTTAACACTACTCAGGATGAGATCTTTCTCAACCCAGGAACACTCGATTTCTTACTCGAGACGCTGACTAAGCGCATGGCCCAGTCGAACTCATCCACAGCTTCGGTTGTTGGAATGATCCCTTTTGGGATAGGGACTTCGGTCCAAAATAAGTCAGCTCCGGCTGTGACCCATCCCATTGGGATGACGGGAACTTCGGTTCCGAGTTTGTTTGCAACTGCTCCCCAAAAAGATTTAACTGTTTTAAATACCCATTCAACGGGTTCGGTGGGGACTTTTGTACCAACGATGAATGCGCCGGTGCACTCCTCTCGGATCATGCCCGTGGCGGAGAATCCTCCAAAATTCAATGGGGAAGGCTCCAAGAGGTGGCAACAAAAGATGCTTTTCTACCTCACGATGCTTGGCTTCGCTAACTTCGTGAAGGAAGACGAACCACCTATTCCGGACAAGGATGAGATTAATTTCCATGTTCACGCTGCCTTCGATAATTGGCACAATGGGGACTATCTGTGCAAAGGTTTTCTCCTGAGTAGCCTAGAAGATAGTTTGAGTAATTTGTACTCGGACGCAAAGACCTCCAAAAATATCTGGGAGGCACTTGAGAAGAAATATAGTTCCGACGAGGCTGGAACTAGGAAATTTGTAGTCACGAATTTTATGGACTACAAGATGATTGATTCTCGCCCAGTTATAGAACAAGTTCAAAAGTTCCAAATGCTGGTGAATGACGTCCACGCCGAGGGGATGATACTTCCGGATACTTTCACGGCTTCTGCCATGATTGATAAGCTTCCTCCAAGCTGGAAAGACTTCAAGACGTATCTCAAGCACAAGCGAAAGGTGATGTCTCTTGAAGATGTTATCCGGAAGGTGCGAATTGAGTCCGAAGTTCGAGTTCAATACAAGAATTCGAAAAGTTCGGATGAACCTCGAGTGAACTTGCTTGAACAAGGAGACAACTCGAAGAAGAGGCCGCGTCCTGGCAATTCTAAGCCTAAAGCTCCCTCTTCTAAGTAGTTTGAAGGCAGTTGTTACAATTGCGGTTATCCTGGACACATGTCTAAGAACTGTCGCAGGCCTAAGAAGAAGAAGGCCAAGCCGAGTGCCCAACTAGCCGAGAGGGAGCTGACTAGTGATGACCTTGTTGCGGTTATCACTGAAGAAGCTAACATGATCGAGATCCATGGTCAATGGTTCATCGACACTGCTGCAACCGCCCATGTGTGTGCTGATCGGAGCTTGTTCTCCAAATACCTTCCTTGTGAGGGAAGGAAGTTGAACATGGGAAATCAAGCTTCTTCGGAAGTTGCTGGTACGGGTACGGTTGTCCTCAAAATGACTTCCGGCAAGGAGATCACTCTGAATGAGGTGCTGCATGTTCCGGACATCCTGAAGAACTTAGTCTCTGGTTCAATACTAGTTAGTCGTGGCTTTAGACTTGTATTTGAGGCTAATAAGTTTGTATTTTCTAAGTTTGGGACACCACTAGGTAAGGGTTACCTTACAGATGGTTTGTTCAAACTAAGTGTAATGGCTATACGCCCAAAACAAGTCATTAATAAAATTGCTTCTGATTCCTCTTACCTGAATGAGTGCTCTAGTTTATGGCATTGTAGATTAGGCCACGTTAATCTAAATGCAATAAAACGTTTATCAAATCTTAATTTACTTAAGGTAAATGAATTTGTTAATAAAAGTAAGTGTGAAATTTGTGTAGAAGCAAAAATGACTAAGTTGTCGTTCAAATCGGTAGAAAGGAGCACGACTCCTTTAGAATTAATTCACACAGATGTATGTGATTTAAAGTTTTTGCAAACTAGAGGTGGTAAAAAGTGTTAGAATAAGGTGACCAACAAGCCAACTTGTGGCTGTGGTCTGACTTTTCTCTTGTAATACAATCGATTTTTATTCGTAATAATATCTTTTATACTTATTGGCATTCCATATCTTTTATCCCATGCTAGTTGCATAGGTATGGTCCTGATGAAGTTACTTTATTACGGTGGATTGGTCTAGAAGAACCGTGAGATAATCCAACACGTAATGTAACTCGTCGAACTTGTTCCTAGTCA
>BMAC01000008.1:1446404-1528608 GCA_014905375.1 Phtheirospermum japonicum | reverse complement strand
CCCAGCCGCTTCGCCGTTCCCAGACGCACCTGCTTGTCGCCTCGTCGCCGGGAGCCGACTGCCCAGCCGCTCCGTCGCTCCGTTTCGGGCCTCGCAACCGGTGCTGCCGCCTCGTCGCCGGAGCTCCAGCCGCGCCGATCCGTGCCGCCGTGGCCGTGAAGTAAGGTGGCTGGACCATGTTTACATATATATATATATGCGATATTATATATGTACTGTGTGTGTAATCTAAGTATATATATGTATGTGTGCAGTGTACTAATATATATATATATGATATATGTATAAGTGCATGCTGAATATATATATAAAATGCATGCATGCTGTATGTGTACTGTATTATATTATATATATGTGCATGAGTTTATATTAATAATGCATGTAATATGAGTATAAATGTATATTATATATATATATATGTGATATGAATATATAATATATAATTATTTATATGATTAATATATTATACATATATATAATTGTTATGTATGTGTTTAGTGTATTAAATAGAAACGAATCATGCTCGTTCGATTTTACGAAAATCGAATTGTTTCTTTTATAAGAGTATTTAAACATTGTTTGAAATTAATTGAAAAATTAAAATGGGCCGTCGTCAATTTGAATACGATTCAAATTCCTTTTATTTAAAAAAAAAATTGTTTTCCGCTGCGCGACGGTACCATCAAATCCCAACAAAAGTATTTTATTACTTTTATTGACGATTGCACAAGATACTGTTACCTTTATCTTTTGAGAGGTAAAGATGAGGCTATTGAAGCTTTCAAGAACTTCAAAAATGAAGCCGAAAATCAACTTAACTGCAAAATCAAATCTATACGGAGTGATAGAGGAGGGGAATACGTAGCTCCGTTTGAGGAGTTGTGCAACGAAAGTGACATAATTCATCAAACTACAGCTCCGTACTCACCTCAATCGAACGGAKTTGCAGAACGCAAGAATCGTACTTTGAAAGAGATGATGAATGCGTTGTTGATTAGTTCTGGGTTACCKCAGAACATGTGGGGGRAAKCTGTTTTAACAGCTAACTATATCCTCAATAAAATTCCACTTAAAGGTAGGGACGAAACTCCCTATGAGTTGTGGAAAGGAAGGAAACCTTCTTATAAATACCTCAAAGTATGGGGGTGTTTAGCGAAGGTAGAAGTGCCTCTACCGAAACAAGTGACAATCGGACCCAAAACGGTTGATTGTATTTTTATTGGTTATGCACTAAATAGCAGCGCCTATCGATTTATAATCCATAGGTCGGATGTTCCGGACATGAATTTCGGAACCACCATTGAGTCAAGGAATGCAATATTCTTTGAAGACATCTATCCTTGTAAGAATAAAGGTGCATCCAGTTCAAACACTGGTAATGCTGAAGGAACTACAAGTCACGAACTTGTGGGGGTTGAACCTAAGTCTCGCAAACGACCCGGTTCAGAACTTGAAGCTCTAACTCCTAGACGGAGCACTCGAGCTAAAGTTGCAAAGGACTTCGGTCCTGACTATGTGGTTTTTCTCTTGGATGAAGAACCAAATTCACTAAAGAAGCTTTCTCACAAACTGATAGTTCATTTTGGAAGGAAGCTGTACAGAGCGAGATTGATTCGATCATGCAGAACCATATGTGGATTCTGACTGACTTACCTGAAGGTTGTAAACCTTTAGGGAGTAAATGGATTCTGAAATGAAAGTTCAGAGCTGATGGATCAATCGATAAGTATAAAGCTCATTTGGTTGTGAAAGGTTTTCTCCAGAAGGAGGGTTATGATTTCTTTGACACATACTCTCCTGTGACGAGAATTACCTCTATCCGGGTGCTTCTAGCGATTGCTGCCTTGCACAATCTTGAGATTCACCAAATGGATGTGAAAACAGCTTTTCTAAATGGCTATTTAGAAGAGGAAATTTACATGGAACAACCCGAAGGTTTTGTTAAACCTGGACAAGAAATAAAGGTATGCAAACTGGTTAAGTCATTATATGGCTTAAAACAAGCACCTTTATAATGGCACTTGAAATTTGACGAAGTGATGATGTCAAATGGGTTTAAGATAAACGAGTGCGACAAATGTGTATACATTAAGAATACTAATGACAGGTTTGTTATAGTATGTCTTTATGCAGATGATATGTTAATCATGGGTAGTAACCTACAAGTGATTAACGAGACGAAACTCGTGCTAAAAAGAAATTTTGACATGAAGGATCTGGGAGTTGCGAACACTATTCTTGGCATAAGAATCATAAGAACTCCAGATGGAATTGTCTTATCACAATCTCATTACATTAAGAAAGTGATCAAGAAACTCAATGCACACGATAGTCTTCCAGCAAAGACACCTATGGAACTCGACGTTCACTTAAGTAAGAATAGAGGTGACCCTGTTGCTCAGAAGGACTACGCTAGTATCATCGGATGTTTGATGTACATCTCCAATTGTACAAGACCTGATCTAGCTTGCTCGGTAAACAAACTGAGTCGATATACAAGCAACCCAAGTGGAGAACACTGGAAAGCGCTTGTGAGAGTTTTGAGATACTTAAAGTATACTCTCAACTTTGGGCTACATTTTGGAAGACACCCCAGGGTACTTGAAGGTTACTGTGATGCAAACTGGATATCCGACACAAAGGACTCTTTGTCCACAAGTGGATATGTGTTTGTAATAGGGGAGGAGCTGTTTCTTGGAGATCCACTAAACAGACATGTATAGCCCGATCCACCATGGAATCTGAGTTCATCGCGTTGGACAAAGCGGGTGAAGAAGCAGAATGGCTTCGTAACTTCTTAGAAGATATTCCATGTTGGGAGAAACCCGTGCCGCCAGTTATGCTTCACTGCGACAGTCAAGCTGCTATTGGAAGGGCAAGAAGTGATTTGTATAACGGTAAGTCTCGACATATTCGTCAGAGACATAACACCGTAAGACATCTGTTATCGAGTGGGATTATCTCAGTTGACTACGTAAGGTCGATAGATAATCTAGCGGATCCATTCACTAAGAACATAGYTCGAGATCAGATGTACAAGTTGCTTGAAGGAATGGGAGTGAAATCCACATCTTAAAGATGATTGTAGTGGAAACCCAACCATGATGAGTGGAGATCCCACAAACTTGGTTCAATGGGAAAACTAAAATGCAAAATTCTGGGTAAGTAAAACTCTACTACCCTATTCCTTAACGCAAAAGTAGAGTTTATAATTTGTCACGTGGTGAGGTTAAATCTCTGATTTTTAATGATTCTTATGCAGGTGTTTGACTTGAGTATGACAGAATGCTGATTTGAAGAATCACCTATGTAAGCGAGAAGTGAGGGCCGCTTCTACTGAAACTTATGAATCCAAAGAAGTTGTTCATGGCCAGAAACAGACACAAACGTGAGAACGGAAGAATTCTGAGACCTTAGTGGGTTGGTACTATTGTCTAGTATACACAAAGGGGAATAGTTCAAGAATTATATTCACTAATCCGCCGGTATGCTCGGTAGTATTAACTAAGGAGGGTTCAAGGCCACAAGCCATCTATCCCTATTCTCTATTGTCTCTTAAGGACTGAGCTATGTATTTGCATTCATGCATTTCATTTTTGGAGTTTCTCACTCATGTGGGGGATTATTGTAAATTGGATTAATTTTAATTTAATGGTACAGCGTAAATTCGTGTTAACGAATTATGTAAGCTTAATCTATGTGTCGTGTAGATAATTATAGCTTTTTGAATTTCTCAAATCTATTTATTGGTGAGTGAGAAATGATGATTGGAAGTTAAACGGTTTGCTTTAATGCTTTATCGTTTCATTGATAGTTATTCAATGTGGAAGGGAGTTTAAAAGTGTTTAAATTCTAATGAGTGGACATCAAGTGGGCCAACGGGTATTGTGGGCTTTGTGTAAACGAAGCTCACGCGGGCTCTTGGACTTGGGTTCGCCAGTCCGCCTTGGGGTCCTGGTCCTGGTTCAACCTTGGCTTATTCTTTAGCCACGTGCAGTTTGACTCTTGAACCTTCTCAAACGCCTGAGAAGTTATTTCAACTCCTGACCGTTCAGACGTTTCCATAACGTTCGAATTCAAATGCAATGTATCTGCACGCTGAACCCGTCCAGGTTCATGCTGCCAGATGACTGCCTGTTTGAGTGACTTAATGACGCCTTTAAGGATGTCATTAAGTAGGCTGTAACCTCCCAGGTGGCTACCCCTATATAAGGGTGATAATCTCCAGTTCATTTTTTGAATTTCCATATGATTTATAACCTGAAAACTAACAAAGAACATATCACCGCATATTTCCTTTCTGCATTCTGTGTTTTCTGTTTATATAGCTCAGTTCGTTTTCGACCAGTTCGCCGGAGCTCTGGTATTAACGGTGCTGTTATACCAGAGACGTAAGTCGTTTTATCTTTGGGAACGATTTTCTGAAACCGAAGGGCACTACCGGGGCAAATTCGTTTTGCGGACAGAGAATTCTTATCGACTCGACTTAACGCTTGTTTTATACATTCTGTTCTTATTTTATTTCCAGTTTGTGATTTCTTTTACAGCCCTGTTTGTGCTTGTCGAATTATTGTAATGATTTTTAACAAGTACGCAATTCAATGGCAAGAGACTCACTATGTGGAAAATGGAGATCATGACGCTGATGTCAACCTCACAATTGCGGACTTCAATGGCAATAAGAACCTTGCTCAGTCACTTGATGTTTCTGACTTTGAGTGATCTACTTTATCTATTTACTTATTTTTTAAGAAATTTGTGAAGGCATTATGGCCTCATTTTACTCAGACTATGAAGTTTGATATTTTTGAATTAGATTTATTTTGGACAAGACATTTATTTGATTGGTTTATTAATAATTTTGTATTTTGTTCTAAAGTATTAAATTTATTCGAGTTTATATAGCAAATAAGATGTGCAAGAATACATCTTACGCATAGAGCCACATATTCGAATGAGAAGTACAGCATTCTAAACCGTCCACAACAATCTAGTGAATTAGAGAAATTCCTCTAACTCTTTTCATGACACTATCACCACTTCTACTTGTAGGAATGTCGCACGGCGAAATAGAGTGCTTAGCTGATAGTGGGACTACGCACACAATTTTAAGGAATAGACAATTATTTGTTGAATTAATTCCTTATAGCTCATATGTGACTACGATGATTGGGACATCCCAACTAATCAAAGGGCAAGGAACTGCCAAATTCTTGATGCCTAATGGCACAATGATAACAGTCACAGAGGCTCTATATACACCTAGAGCAAATCGAACCTTGTTGAGTTTTAAAGATATCCGTGCTAACGGCTATCACTTGAAAACTCATTGTGAGAATGGCAAGGAATATATATATATATATAGGATTGGGTTCAAATGAGAACCCCGTCGTTATATGTGAACCTAGAGACTAATCCTGGCCTTAGATCTAATATTGCACAGTGCAATTATATGTCCAGGTTCATTGTGCTTTTTACACAGTACTGTAGTGCTAAAATCAGTCCAGTTTTTTTAATTTAATTATATATATATATATTTTTTACGTTTTAAAATATGCAATATGTATCTTAAATTGTAGATCTTGAGAATGTGATTAATTTGATATATATTTCATTCAAAACGAATAAAATTTGAAAAAGTTATGGTTTGTTGAAGATTTAAGTTTCATTTCAAATTTTTGAATTTGCAGTTTATAGACGAAATTTGCGGTGCTTTTTTTATACAATCGTAGTGTTTTTTCTTCTTAATCTATTGTGTTTTCCAAAGAATAATGTAGTGCTCTTTGTAAACGTTGATATATGTCCAAAATACAATTTTTAATTAATTAATGCTGACATGTCATGATCTCAACCATCAAGATTATCCAATCTAATGATCAAGATGAGTCCCTAGGTTCACATATAATGACGGGTTCTCATTTGAACCCAACCCTATATATATATATATATATATATATATATATATATATATATATATATATATATTACCTCTAATGAATGTGGAAGAAAACGCATCTTGGAGAAACTAATGAGTCAATCTAGTGGGTTATACCTCACCACTATATGGATTATTGAATCCTATGCCATCACCAATAACGAACTATGTGACACTGAATCATACAGGCTTTGGCATGACCGTCTTGGACATCCTGGTCGTGACATGATGATCCGTATTTTGAAAAACTCACACGGACATCCTTTCTTTCGAGTGACTCATAAAGTGGGATATAAACGCGATGCACTGCCTAATGTCGGTACTATTGCTACACAAGTGCAGCTAATAACTTTTGAAGCACAAGATGCATTACCTACATCTCACTCTGCCTCAACATCTATCTCAAAGGCACATCGCTCGTTTTGCAAAGCCTGCTCTTTAGCAAAAACAGGACCGAGACCTTCCTATGCTATAGATATAAAGCAAAACCTTCCATTCTTACAAAGAATCCAAGGTGATATTTGTGGACCTATTCATCCAGAATGCGGACCATTTAGATATTTTATGGTTCTGGTAGATGCTTCGACACGCTGGTCCCATGTCGCACTATTGTCCACACGAAATGCTGCCTTTGCAAAACTCCTAACACAAATTATAAGGGTAAGGGCTCACCACCCCGATCATCCTATCAAGTCGGCTTGATAACGCTGGAGAGTTCACTACAAAAGCATTTGATGATTATTGTATGTTAATCGGGATTTATGTAGAACATCCCGTACCCCATGTGCATACACAAAATGGTCTCGCAGAAGCCACCATCAAAAGACTACAAATGATGGCTCGGGCATTGGTTATGCGCACCAACATGCCTATTTCTGCATGGGGTTATGCCATATTGCATGCAACTCTACTTATTCGTTTTAGACCCACTACTAGCCAACCATTTTCTGCGTAACAGTTGGTAACTGGATATGAGCCTGATATTTCCCATTTAGGTATATTTGGTTGTGCAGTATATGTGCCGATTGCGCCACCACAACGCGTAAAAATGGGTCCTAAAAGACGATTAGGTATTTATATTGGATATGAATCTCCAACTATTATCCGCTATTTAGAACCCTTGACAGGCGATCTATTCACCGCTCGATTTGCGGATTGTCACTTTGATGAGACAGTCTTCCCGTCGTTAGGGGGAGATAAGAAAAATGACTTTCTAAGGGAACGGCAGGAATTGTTGTGGTCTGTGTCCACCCTGTCTCATTTTGATCCTCGCACTTCACAATGTGAAAGTGAAGTAAAAAGAATAATTGATCTTCAGAACATAGCAAATTCGATGCCTGATGTGTTTGCTGATATTGCTAAAGTGATTAGATCACATATACCATCTGTAAATGTGCCTGCAAGGTTAGAAGTACCCAATAAGGGGCACAACGCCACAGAAAGAGATGCTGCAACCACACACAGTGGAGGTAGGGTTGAGGCCGTGGCTCCTAAAAGGAAAAGGGGGAGGCCATCTGGTTCGATCAAAACCCACCCAAGGAAAATGAGGGTAGGTGCGGCACAACCTAATCCATTAATCATCAATGAAGAGAATCCCTCTCATGAGATTATCTCTGATAATAGTTATGTCCATGAATCATTACTGGAGGACGCTCCGATGTTTGATATGATTCCAGAGAACAAAGAAGTCTCAATAGATTATGAAAGTGCGTATGAGTTGATGGAAAGATCTTCTACGCAAATTGATGATGTATTTGCATACACCGTTGCTCAAGAAATCATAGAGCAAGATGATATCGAACCACGCTCTATTGTTAAATGTCAACAAAGAGCAGATTGGCCTAAATGGAAAGAAGCAATCCAGGCAGAACTTGATTCTTTGGCAAAACGACAGATATTTGGCCCGATAGTGCTAACCCCGCCAAGTGTAAAGCCTGTAGGACATAAATGGGTTTTTGTCAGAAAGCGTAATGAGAAAAACGAAGTCCTGAGATACAAAGCTCGTCTTGTAGCACAAGGTTTCTCACAACGCCCTGAAATTGACTACGAAGAGACGTATTCTCCTGTAATGGACGTTATTACGTTTCGCTATTTAATTAGCTTAGTAGCATCCGAAGGATTGGAAATGTAGCTCATGGATGTGGTTACAATATATCTCTATGAGGATCTTGATTCAGAGATATATAAGAAAGTGCATGAAGGCCTTCAATTACCCAAATCAAGTGACTCTAAAACACGGAGTGCGTTTGCGATTAGATTGAAGCGCTCACTTTATGGATTAAAACAATCCGGACGGCTGTGGTATACCCGTCTAAGTGACTACTTGATTGGTAAAGGATATAAGAATGATGAACTATGACCCTGCATTTTTATAAAGAAAACAAGTTCCGGATTTGTAATTATAGCTGTGTATGTCGATGATATGAACATAATTGGTACTCTTGATGAAATAAGAGAAACCTCTAGCTACTTGAAATCCGAATTTGAGATGAAAGATCTTGGAAAAATCGATTTTGTCTAGGCATCGAACTAGAACACCGAGCTTGTGGAATACTAATCCACCAGTCTGCATATATCCAAAAGATGCTCAGGTGATTTAATATGGATAAAGTGCACCCGGTTAGCACTCCCATGATCGGTCGGAAACTGGATGTAAAGAAAGATCTATTTCGTCCAAAGGAAGATGACGAAGAGCTATTGGGAGCTGAAATTCCCTATCTAAGTGCAATAGGCGCATTATTGTACTTAGCTCAATGCACACGACCAGATATTTCATTCTCAGTGAACTTGTTAGCAAGATTTAGCTCAGAACCAACGCCTCGTCATTGGAATGGTATCAAGAACATATTTCGATATCTAAAAGGAACCGTTGACATGGGTTTGTTCTTCCCTTATAGAAAGACAAGAGGGGCCGCAGATAAATTTGTAACCCCTAAAGAAAATGTCAAAGGCGAGAGTGTCACCCCCTACACTGAAATACCTAATAATGTTTTAGTTGGCTTTGCTGATGCTGGATATCTCTCAGACCCACATAAAGGACGTTCTCAAACTGGTTATGTATTTACCATAGGGAACACAGCGATATCCTGGAGATCAACCAAGCAAGCTCTTGTAGCTACCTCTGCAAATCATTCAGAGATCATTGCTCTACACGAGGCAATTCGTAAGTGTGTATGGTTAAGGTCTATCATCACACATATTCGAGGGACTAGTGGTTTGAGGTCTACCACTGAAGAGCCTACTTGTATTTATGAAGATAATGCGGCTTGCATCGAACAGATGAAATTGGGCTACATCAAAGGTGACAACACGAAGCACATATCACCAAAGTTTTTCTATAATCAGCAACAACAGACGTTCCTCAAGATTCAAGTCACTCAAGTGACCTCTGAAGAAAACGTGGCTGATATGTTTACCAAATCACTGCCTCAAGCCATATTTGAGAAACATGTGAAGAGCATAGGTATGCGAAGACTTTTTGAGCTCTCTTGATAGATGTACGTATCAAGGGGAGATGTGTTATCATTAGGTGCGTTGTACTCTTTTTCCCTTCGACCAAGTTTTATTTTTCCCATTGGGTTTTGTTACTTGGCAAAGGTTTTTAATGAGGCAACTACTCATGCACCATTTTACTTGTTGACTCGACATAAGGGGGAGTGTTAAAGGAATTACACATTTAGTGTGTCTATATCAACAAGTTAAGTATGAGGGTAATTTAGGTATTCATTAGCCTTTTATGTAATTATGGAACTGTGTAATTGGTACTCTATATAAGGGCCCCTTGATAATGAGAACCCTAATCTTTTCTCCGCCTCTCTTTTTCTTCCGTCTTTTCTGCTTTACTTTTACACAAGGCTCATTTTCCCAATTATTATGGTATAGAAATAATTTGGAAAAAAATATAGAAACAACATAGTTCACTTAGAATGTTATTAGAGTATAGAAATAAGTTGGAAACAATATAGAAATAGAGCATATTTTTGGAAAGAGTTAGATATATATATAGAGAAAATAATGATACGAAGAAAAAAAACGTATTTTCTCCTAAAAAGCTAGGTATGTCTGTACTTCTCCATTTAATTATTGAGGCCAAGGCATAATTAAGCCCTAAAAATTTTGGCTTTCTTCTCCATCCAGCCCCCATTAACAAGCAAGAGTAGCTTGCGTTCATCGCCATCAAATCCGGTATCGCTGACCATCGCGACCATGATGCCGACACGAGCAATTTGATAGGTCTCCGCCTAATAACATCAGAAATTAGAGGTGAACAATAATAGCGACTCCCTCTGTCACCAATCAGTCATCGCATTTGGGCCATATTCGTCAGCAACCAACGTTGTGCAACTCCACTGCAACAATGACACGTGGACCAGATTATCACCATGTCCGGCCAAATATGCTACAAGGAGACTAGCCGTGCGAGGTGGTGAGTTTTCCCGTCAAAATTACAGTTGTCGTGCGATAGCATTACCACCAAATAGATTAGTCGCTTTTCCACCGTGAATGAGGATCTAAAAAATACGACCAGCCCATTCTCACCACATTGCTTCATCGACGGTAATATGAGGTAAACGAACCAATTGTAATGTCTCCGTTTGTAATCAATCGACCATCACGTACAAACCAAATCTCTGCCATCATCAAAGCCCGATAACATCGAGAGTAGCCCGTGCGTGAATAAGTTGATCGGCCACTGCCTTTGCTAGCTAATTGCAACTGGCATTAGCAATAACTCCCTCCACTGCTCGCTCTCTTACTCGGGGTGGTGGCACCGAGATTAGGAAAAGACAATCAATCTTCATGGGTATTGTGGCAGAGCCGCGGTGATGGGTTATTATAACAGTACAAGCTGCATATTCAATTTCACAAATTGAAATTAGTCAGATACAAAAACCTGAATAATATAATCTTAGACAGTCTCAATAGATGGGTTGAGATGTAGTTGGCATTGAGCCTATTCTTTTCAATTTGATCTTCTGGATGTTCAAACAGTGGCAGAATGAATCACATTTGTTCATGTCAATGATGATCGTCTCTTCCGTTGGACAGTAGTTCAAATTACAAATAAGCATCTTAAAACTTTCCGGGGATACATTAATTAATAAAATTGAGATGCCAAGTGTCGAGGCGAACGAACTCTTTCCTTAATATTCTTACTCTTTCTTTAATTTTCTTATTGCCCCCACTACTTGATGGAGCAGTCAATCCAGTAACCCCAACGAATGAGATCTGGTTGATGTGTGAAATCGTATAATTAGAATTCCTAAAATAAGTTAATCATTATCTTGGGGACCAACTTAACCATGCTTTCAGAAAAAACCCAAACTAATTAAAGTCCAAGAATTGAATTGTTTGTGTAAGGAAATTTCAGAAAAAAACCCAAACTAATTAAAACTCGAGGAATTTAAATAGTTTGCGGTCCAACACCTTTAATGATTCAATTTCCATAAAACAATGAATATCATTAATATATCGGATATATTCTATTTACTTAGAAAATTCTACACTATCTTTGTCTTCCAAATGTTTACACAAACATATCTAAATGTTTAACTCTTGAATTTTTGACCCGAACATAGGTTTGTGAAGGTAAATAAACCACGATAATCTACTCGAAATATAGATTAATAATTTGAAGTTTGTTTGAACAGCCCGTCTACATATGGAATATTTGATCAAAGTTACCTGATATAACTTTCCTAAATTCATTTTCTCCAACATAAGTTTTATTAGAAAAGTGACACGTTCTTGTGGATCATACTGTTTTCACATCTGAAAGACACAAACAATTCCATTCATTATTTAGTGCTTGACACGAAATTTATGCAAAAACAAAAAAGATTTGTAATAGACAATTCAAACAAAAAAGTGAGACTCATTAGGAAAAAAAGTGACAGTTTATAGTGCAAAATGACAATATTAATTGAAAAGGTGACACCATTATATTTTGTAATGAATCATTCATTGACGTAATGTGTAAAAGTAGCAGGTTTAGTGGAAAAGTTATACATTTTAATCCAAAAGTGATTATTTTATATTTTAAGTTAAATACTTGATTATTATATAATGTGTAAAAGTGACAGGTTTAAATGAAAAAATGACACGTATTAGTACAAAAGTGATGCATATGAGTCAAATACTTGATTATAATATAATGTATAAAAGTGATACTTTTTGTGTAAATGTGATACTTTTTCCTGTAAAGGTGATATATTTTTTTTTGTGTGTGTGTAAAAGTTATACTTTTGGTGCACAGTGATAATATTACTTAATAAAGTGAAACTATTTTATATTTAGTTAAATATTTAACTGATATATAATATGTTTCAAAAGTGAAACCTTTTAGTTTAAAAGTGACAATATTAATTGAAAACGTGACACATTTTTAATGGTAAAGTTACACAATTATACTTAGTTGGAGTAGAAAAGTTATACTTTTAGCGCAAAAGTGACCTTTCCTTATGCAAAAGTGACAACTTTCTGATAAAAAATGGTTCAAAAACCAAACAAGGGAAAAGAGGAACTTCTTGCATACAATATAGCATTGACAATTATGAGTTCTAATCTATTATGCCATTATTTCATGACAAAGCCAAAATAAGATCTTGCAATAACGGTGAACTCATCTCATACTTCTAGCTTACAACTTACATTAACATCAAAAATAACATTTCACATCAAAATCACATGTTTTCAAATAAATAAGAAAATCTAAGTCTAAGCCTACCTTTTGGATTCATTATTGCTCTTTAACTTAACGACTAATTTCTTATCCTCGTACTTCTTCTTCTTCGAGTAATCATATTTCAGTAGTAGGTTTGGTTTTGGTGCAGTTACTTTTTTTTGCATTTTTCTTCGTTTTATCCTTCACCAATTAACGCTTCCTCTTGTGGGCAACCTACTGCTGCCCCATCTGACATACACATACACACATACAACTTATAAAAATATTAAGCAAATTCTTTTAAGAGTTCTAATAGACGGAATTGACCACTTCGATTTTATTACAATATAGTAGTCATAATGGCCTAATTACAAATATTATTCGCATTTCCAAGTCTTTTATTAGGCTGCCACATAGCCCATGTTTGAAAACAAGAATATCGACACTAACTAGAATCCCATAACACTTGGTACTTACTTAGGCCTCATCTTGTTAATATTTTAGTTAACTCGGAAGGGATGAATATAAATGATCATTTTTAGCTTAAAACATAAATTACAAAACTGATCTAATCTCAACTACCTTAAATAATGTCGAAACACAAGTATTTCAAAAAACACCCTAGAATCTAGCGCCATAAGAAGGAAAATACTTGAGGAACCTTCACCAGAAACAATGATAGTGAAGAAATGGTTTAGCTAACTTAATGCAACAAACATAAGTGAGAATTCAATTTTGATAATTCAGCATAACATACAAAATTGTGCCTAGCATCATGTCAAATATTAAACTTGCTTGGCGTTCTCAGGCTGATACTTATGGAAGTTTTGGTATGATTCTGAGAAGTATGATAGTTGCAATAGCACAAGTGAAGATTTTCAGATACAAAGCTCTTTAATTATTAACGGTGTAAAAGTGTAATATTTGACTCTATTAACAAATACTGGGAATAAAAAGGAATGAAAATATTAAGTTAGATAAAATGAGAATGTTAACGGAATAATTCGAGTAAATAAAGAAACATAATAAGAAATGCAAGTATGATAATTCTTACCTCAAGGATAATTCTGAACAAAATGTAGCCTATTAAGTACATTTTCAATAATAAAGCATAATTAATTGTCACAATCTCAAACTCAACATATGCTAATTGTAAATATTTGGAAAATAATTAATCATGTTTTGTCAAAAGTAGGAAACCATAACCTCGAGACACTCAAAGCTCGTGTTACCCTTTACCTCATGACAATCTCTAAACTCCTGCACGTCCGTTTTCCATATATACACAAAATGAACCAGAACCAAACAATCTGACATGAAGAGTCTTTTTCGTGAAACTCCAAATGTGGAGTCAGTTTTCTTATCTTAGTGGTGAAACTGAATACTTGTAACAAAAAGAAAAACCTTTCCAAAAACACGAGACCTTCAAATTTAGATAAGAACACGAAAATTATAACTATAACTATATGAAACGAAATGCCAATGATGAAGCAAAAGAAATAAATTCTTGAAATTGTGCAAGAAATTGAAATTCAGTTTGGTACATACACAAAGTATAAAAATAATATTTTTTAAAGGCATTTACAACATACAATAATCCACATACAAGAATCTTGATGGTACAAGAAAAATCATTAAAAGTATTAATTGAACAAACTTACAACTAATCTGGCTAGCAATACTCTAACTTGACAGTTTCATATTATTCATCGGACCAATGCAGAAAGAAACGACATTTGATTGTGTTTAAGCTCGAGCTCACCGATATCATTGGAGGAAAAAAATATTAATATATATGAAACATCACTATTATACTGATGTACAGTAACTAACAAAGTGAAAAAAAAAAAGGGTAAATGAGAAAGCAATGCTATGAATATTTGAGAAAACGGAACAAACAAAGCACAATTAAAAAAAAAAAAAACTCGATGATGATTATTAACACCCATAAAGGCTTGGTCTCTTTAGCAACGTTTTTTGGATCTGATTTTGAATCGGGTTGATGACAAACAAATACTATCACAAAAACGGGAGGAAATGAATCAAATTATCCTAATTTTGTGGAAAAAGAGTCGGTGGATTTGGCAAAAGAATAATATTATATATATATATATTTATAGCACGCAAATCGATTAATGTAAAGGGAAAATGTCAATAGTTACCAGACTTTTAAAAATATTTCCCATTTAACGCCTAGTTAGGTTTATTTCCACTCAAAACGGCCTTTATCATTATTTTACGTAGTTAGTTTCTTATTTTTCTAATAAAACAAAATTGTGGTCTTTTTGTAATACATCTTTTTAACTAGCATTTTTACCTGTAGTTATATAGCCTTCTAATTAGGCTGTGATATCGTTTCTCTCTCCATATCCTCCGGATCACTCTAATAGATTTTTCAAAATTCTTTTTCTTTCTTTCTCTTTCCTCAAGTCTCTCTCCCCTCTATTTTTTTCATTAAAATTTGAAAATCTAAATGTGCATCCATGCCTGTTTCGCAATATATGGGCTAATTTGTAGTATATATTATGTAAAGCTTACGTATAATGTAATTTAATTTGTAGTATATTTTATGATACATAAACATATGCGATTGTGGCGTAACTTAAATTCAATATTTATTTTTTAATTGTTAAATTTTGAAAATTAAATGTGCATCATTTTGTTACGAAATAATATATGTTGATTTATAGTATATTTTACGTATACTCGTTGTATGTAAGTTGATTTGTAGTATATTTTTATATTACCCAACATGAGGTTGAACTTAAATTAAATAAGTTTTTTAAAAAGAAAATTAATCCCACGCAATTTTCATATTCCAACTACTTGTTAGTTGGTGACTTATTTGATTTTGTTTTTTTTAATTATTTTATAATCTTTGACACCTTTAATCGTTGATTTATAGATTGTGTTCATAATCTATTATATTGTGGGACTAATCAAATTCAAATTAGCCACAAATCAAAGTAAGGCTTTTGTTGTTGAATCTTCTGGTATAATTATCGTTTTTTTCCTCACTTTTGGTAAGAGAGATTTCATTAGATATTTAACTGGAGTGGACGGAGATATAGCTAGAAAGAATCAATTAGTTTATATTTTTTTTCTCACTTTTGGTAAGAGAGATTTCATTAGATATTTAATTGGAGTGGACGAAGATATAGACAGAAATAATCAATTAGTTTATAAATTAGGTTCTCAATTCTAAACTCACGTATTATTAGATATTTTCAGTTGGTTTCGTATTTTTCGGATTTTTTAACTATACTTGTAAAAAGGGAATTTATTCCACAAAAGGACGTCTACGCGACTTTTCCCCTAATGTAAATGCAAGTCGGTGGAGGACACCACATATTGTGCATTCGACATTCGCACGGGCAGAACAATAGTAATCACTATTAAAATCAGGCCCAATAAATTAATTGTAAGGCCCAATCAAACCCATCACAATAAACCCACCAGACTATTCGGTCACAACTGATGTAGCCCGGCCCATATCTATTTTCTTCTTTCAAAATCATTTTCTTTCCTCTTCACCCTTCCATCCCATTAGGGTTTATCACTGCAACTCTCCCAATAATACCAAAACCCCCTTCAAGATTTGTATTTGTTAGTAACCCAATTCTTATATTTCGAACTTAAATTGTTCTCTTGATTGCAGACACACCCTAAATCACATGGAGCCGCAGAAGGATGAATCTCCTTCGTCCCTGAAAAGGAAACAACCTGAAGAGAATTCAGAAGACAGCAGACAACACGAAGAAGTTCCTGTACAAGAATCTGCTTCCAAGAGGCGTAGCTTAGCCCGCACATGCGTGCATGAGGTCGCAGTTCCAAGCGATTATGCTTCAACCAAGGACGAGTCAATTCACGGTACCCTATCGGATCCCGTTTTCAACGGCGAACCGGCAAAAACCTACCCGTTTAAGCTCGACCCATTTCAGGAGATCTCGGTTTCCTGTTTGGAGCGAAAAGAGTCGGTTCTAGTCTCCGCACACACTTCAGCCGGGAAAACCGCAGTGGCCGAGTACGCCATCGCCATGGCCTTTAGAGATAAACAGAGAGTCATATACACTTCTCCATTGAAAGCCTTGAGCAACCAGAAATACCGTGAGCTGAGCCAGGAGTTTTCGGATGTAGGCTTGATGACGGGTGACGTCACATTGTCGCCCAATGCTAGTTGTTTGGTAATGACTACTGAGATTCTCAGAGGAATGCTCTACAGAGGCTCTGAGGTGTTGAAAGAAGTTGCTTGGGTCGTGTTCGACGAAATACATTACATGAAGGATCGAGAAAGAGGCGTTGTTTGGGAAGAGAGTATCATTTTCTTGCCCCCTGCAATTAAAATGGTGTTTCTATCTGCAACAATGTCCAACGCGACCCAATTTGCCGAGTGGATATGTAATATTCATAAACAGCCGTGCCATGTCGTCTATACGGATTTCAGGCCCACGCCGCTGCAGCACTATGTGTTCCCAGTGGGAGGTTCCGGTTTGTATCTTGTGGTTGATGAGAACGAGCAGTTTAAAGAGGACAACTTCTTGAAGCTTCAGGATACATTCACGAAGCAAAATTTATCCTCCGATGGGAAGAAAAGTGCTAATGGCAGGGGCGGTGGCAGGATTGGGAAAGGTGGGACCACTTCTGGTGGTTCCGACATTTACAAAATTGTCAAGGTAAATTGTTTTCCCTTCTTATTTATTACTTTGTCTTGAATCATCGATTTTATGGTGTTAATTCTTGAAATGCTGAATCTGCAGATGATAATGGAGCGGAAGTTCCAACCTGTTATAATTTTTAGTTTTAGCAGAAGAGAGTGTGAACAGCATGCCATGTCTATGTCGAAGCTTGATTTTAATACACAGGACGAGAAAGAGGTTGTGGAGCAAGTGTTTAGAAATGCAATCCAATGTTTGAATGAGGAGGACAGGAATTTGCCGGCGATTGAATTAATGTTGCCTTTGCTTCAGCGAGGGATTGCTGTTCATCATTCCGGGTTGCTCCCTATCATCAAGGAACTAGTGGAGCTTCTTTTTCAAGAAGGGCTAGTTAAGGCTCTGTTTGCCACAGAGACGGTATTAATCTTGAGCAATTTGGTTGTTAGGATATTAATTTCAAATAAAGTGCCCCTGAGCTCTTAATTCTGCCTATGGCTCTTCTATTATCTTCTAACATTACAGATCTTGTGGAATATTTTTCTGTATAGTCTTTTAAGTAAAAAATTTCTTCATTTTATTAACTTGTCACTTGCGACAGTTTGCCATGGGGTTGAATATGCCTGCAAAAACTGTCGTTTTTACAAGTGTCAAAAAATGGGATGGCGATAGTCATCGCTATATTGGATCTGGTGAGTATATCCAGGTGAGTACTTTGATTTCAATTTGGACTTGTGTAATATATCTGCTTGGCTTGTATAATTGTTGACGTATATGCTCGTGTTGTAGATGAGTGGGAGAGCTGGACGTCGTGGTAAAGATGAGCGCGGTATTTGCATTATAATGGTTGATGATAAAGTAAGGTCCATGCAACCTTTTATTTTTATTATTTATTATTTAATGAAGTATTTCAGTTCTCGAAATTTGATGGCCTCTGAAAGATATGTATAGACACCCATTTGGTTGTGACTGTGCTCCTTAGGAACTTGTAGGTTTGTTTGACACAGCCACTGAACAATATCTAATACTTGCATCGATTACCTTAGTTATCGTTGCCTTCACAGTAAAGAATGGATGTTCTATATAGGAAAATGTGAAAGCTGCATGAGCAGACATTTTATGACCAAATGGATGAGTGCAATTCCTGCAGTAATTTTACAGTCGAATGTCTGATAATTGAGCAAGCATCGTGTGACCTCTCGCAAGCCCAATAATCTTATTAACTGGAGATATTTTTCATCTTTCTTGATTGTCATTGTTCTTTTGTTTTTGAAGTCGGTGAAATTGCCAATTCTGAATATTTTTGGTTATGTTGCATTAGTGATCTAATTCCTATTACTTTAATGTTCATTTCTTTAATTTGTTATCAGATGGAGATGAATACCCTTAAGGACATGGTTTTGGGTAAACCAGCACCATTGCTCAGTACTTTCAGGTTAAGCTATTACTCAATTCTGAATTTAATGAGCCGTGCTGAGGGACAATTCACTGCTGAGCATGTCATCAGACATTCCTTCCACCAATTTCAGCATGAGAAGGTATTACCTGTAAACTTAATTAAGCTTGTACTGATAGGTTATTCGTGATAGCTGAAATTTTTAAACTTCTGCTTCTTCAGACTTTACCCGACATAGAGAAAAGGGTATCACAGCTGGAAGAGGAAGCTTCTGCCCTTGATGCTACTGGGGAGGTATGAGTTTGTTTCACGTCAATCTTGGAATTTTTTGGTTTGTTATATTTGAATAACAAAATTTTCCTGTTTCTACTGCTAGGCTGAGGTTGCTGAATATCACAGGCTAAAGCTTGAGATGGCCCAGCTTGAAAAGAAAATGATGACAGAAATAACACAGCCTGAAAGAGTTCTCTCGTTCCTTCTACCTGGTAGACTGGTATGTACCAAGTTAGGTCTTTGTCTGTATTGAATTCAACATAGAATAGTGTGTGTGTGTGTGTGTGTGTGTGTGTGTGTGTATATATGTGTTATATTGTGCCTCTGATTGTTTGCGTGTTTGTCCTCCTTTCTTTTCTAATATTTCTGCTCTATTTATTAAATCTGTTATACTTTTAAAGATGTTTGTTTCACGTGCCTTCATGGTTTCATTGAATATTTGTCCACATTATTCTGCTGTCAAAAATATTTTGAATTAAATGCACTTCCGGTTCTCTTATAACCTCTGTTTTTCTTTGGTTGCATGTTAGTACATCTTGATTTGTTACTTATTTCCATTCCTCTTATTTGTGTACATTTGTTGTCGTTTATATAACAATTTGTCTACTTCGTTAAACTACTTATTTAAAATTGTAGGTTAAGGTGAGGGAAGGTGGAACTGATTGGGGTTGGGGAGTTGTAATCAATGTCGTGAAGAAAACCCCAGCTGCATCGAGCTCTATGCCAGCTGCTCTTGCTTCTTCACGCAGTAATAGCTATATTGTGGACACCCTTCTTCACTGCTCTCTCGGCTCGAGTGAAAATGGTTCTCAACCAAAACCTTGTCCTCCTCGTCCAGGAGAAAAAGGTGAAATGCATGTGGTAAGTTTTTAACTAGTAATGGAAAGTTTTTTCCAATTTTTTCCTTTTTTTGTTACTGCAGCTGGCATGTGTGATAAAAGGAGATAGCCGTCTAAGTTATGCATTTTTTGTATGTGTCTTAGGTTCCTGTTCAGTTGCCTCTTCTTTCCGCACTTAGCAAGCTCAGAATATCTATTCCTTCTGATTTGCGGCCAATGGAAGCTCGACAAGACATTCTCAATGGTGTGCAAGGGCTTGAAAAGCGCTTTCCACAAGGCCTTCCCAAGCTAAATCCCGTGAAGGTGTTTAATTTGTAGTCTCATGCTGATTTACTGTTGATATTATTACCTTGAATTTACCCTAGCTATAAATGTGATAAGAGACAAGTTGTATTGCTTATATTTTTCTGAATAACTATAAAAAAAACAATATTCGTGTCAAACAACAATAAACTATGTGAAACCACCACTGGACCCACCCTTGTTCCATTTCTATTGTGTTTGGGTAATAAGTTTCCTTTTCTTTTTGTCACTGTCAGTTGTCACTTGCATCATAGTGTACAATATTTATACCAGCTGATATGTAAATTATATGTAAAATTATATCAGGATATGGGAATTGAAGATCCAGAACTTGTTGACTTGGCTAACCAAATCGAGGAACTTGAACAGAAATTGTTTTCTCATCCATTGCATAAGGTAGGCAAAAGAGTTCATTTCTTCTTCTTTAAATTTGGTAACAGTTTGCTACTTTTCTTTCTAATCTGGTGCAGCTAGAGGCTTAATTGGTATTCTTTAATAGGATGCCAATCGACACTTTTGTTGGGTTTTTCTCTCATTTCCTTCCACCCCCCCCCAATCCCCGCGTAATTTCTGTGCAGTCTGAAGACGAGCTTCAGATTAGAAGTTTCCAGAGAAAGGCAGAAGTCAATCATCAAATCCAACAGCTAAAGTCAAAAATGCGTGAATCTCAGGTCTTATAAACACACTCAGTTTTATGTTTACGCGACTTTATGGATTGTCACATTTTCTGCTTGCGCTTGTTTATGGTGTTTAAAGTCTTGTGCGGTTTTCACGATAAATTTAATAGTACCATTTGCGTTTCTAACCATATTCATGTTTTCAGCTTCAAAAGTTTCGCGATGAACTTAAAAACCGCTCTCGGGTTCTCAAAAGATTGGGTCATATTGATGGTGATGGGGTTGTTCAGTTGAAGGGACGGGCAGCCTGCCTGATAGATACTGGGGATGAGCTCCTTGTCACGGAATTGATGTTCAATGGTGAGCCATATTTCAAAATTTATGCTAATAATTTTTTTAGAACCAATTGTGAACAAATAGCAGATAGTGGTGTTTACTTGCGTCATCATTCTCGTATTCTATGTGTTTGCTAAAATGTCAAACGATTTGTTATTGCAATAATTGGTAGAGTCAAGGGATTGAGGAAAGAATAAATAAGATTATTAATATTGAACTTGAATAGAAAAGAGTAACAATTTAACAGATGAAGTCTGTCCGAAGCGCAAGCTCTTCCTCAGGAAGTGAACTTCCTGTTCAAGCAGAGATAATCTCCCCTATTTTCTATGATCTCTTGATACCTAAAAAGACTGCAACCCTATTACTTAAATGCATAAATAACCCTAACTCTAACCCTACGGGCCCAAAGCCCACGAATTATTTAAATAAGCATAATTTAAACATAATTAAATTAAATATAATAAATTGATCTCTATCAATAATGGTGTATAATTCTCCACTGAAATGTCTCGATCTTCATCAAAAGATTTGTTATTGCAACAGGTACCTTCAATGATCTCGATCATCATCAAGTTGCAGCTCTAGCGAGTTGCTTTATTCCTGGAGACAGATCAAGTGAACAGATACATTTAAGAGCCGAACTTAATAAACCTTTGCAACAGCTTCAAGACAGTGCCAGAAGAATAGCAGAGGTCCATTTTATTTTTTTTTAGTTTTGTACTTCTACATAGTTCTCCCTAATTTGTTTCCCCGGCATGTATGGTAAATGACAGCTGGGAAATATATTATTTTGTTGCAGATACAACGCGAGTGTAAACTAGAAGTAAATGTGGATGAATATGTTGAGGCATCAGTTAGACCATTCGTGATGGATGTGATTTACTGTTGGTCAAAGGTTAGTTCATTGATTTGATTGCTTAACATAGCATATTTCTGCCCTTCTCAGAACATAGCATATGATACCTTTCTTTTTTTTTATTGAGGTTGAAGAATGAGTTCATTTTTATTGAGGTTGAAGAATGAGTTCAGAAAGAGATTCTGATATTTCTTGTTTATGTATGACGACTTGTATATCATTTTGTTGGAAATAGTTCTGTTTGCCTTGAGAATGCAGTTAAATTTTTCTAGGTAATTTATGCTGTCTTAATTTTCTTTTCCAGGGAGCAACCTTTGCAGAAGTTATCCAAATGACCGACATTTTTGAAGGTAGTGTCATACGGCTTGCTAGAAGGCTTGATGAATTTTTAAACCAGGTAAATCTTTTACTACTATACTATTCAGAAGCTTTTAGACAAAATTGCACCTTTATATGCTATAAATTTAAAAATATATATATAAAAAAACAGAAAGCAATAATTAAAAGAAAAAGAAACCTAAAAAAGGACAACATTGGTCATATACAAATTTTTATCTTTATAGTAAAAAATCATCAGAGTATTCGACAATTCTAAATTTTGTTTTTAATACCAAGTCCTCATCTTGTGCTAGTGAAACATGATATTAATATTTTGTCGCTTCTGAATTCCCAGTTGAAAGCTGCTGCGCATGCAGTTGGAGAAGTTGTTTTAGAGGACAAGTTTTCAGCAGCTAGCGAAAGCCTTCGTCGAGGTATAATGTTTGCGAATTCGCTATATCTCTGAAGTGATTGAAACTTACTGCTCACCCGCATCCCATCTTATAAGCTAGTGATTCTTGTTTTTCCTTTGCCATTGTAGTTTTTAGAATTAGATAAATGAGCTGTTTCCATTACCAACCCATATGTAAGAGTTATGCTGAAAATTAGAAAAGTACGGTTTCTCAGGTAGATAGGTAGGTACTGCACCAGGATGTAATTTTGTTCCATTAAGTAAATTAAGATAAGGACAAAAATACCCTGAATTTTGGGGGGGAAAATACATTTTTACATTCTTATTCCCAAAATACATGACCGTTTCTTTTCTTTTCATCGCTCGTATTTCATAATTGCTGCATTCATCATTTGTGTTTCATAATTATTTCATTCTTGTTTGATGCTTGTATTTCTACACGTTTCATCGATTGTGTTTTATACATGCTTCATAGCTCGTGTCTTGATACTTGTTTGTCTCGTTGTGTGACCATTTTATAATTGTTTCTTGTTTGTTTCTTATCTCCTACTGACCATAAATCTTATGGAAAAGTGACCCTATACCTAGAAATGTTCCGTGTTTTCTATTTCTTTTTAAGATTATTTCAATATTGCTCAAGATGATTTGTAGAGTAATTACTAAATTAGTGAAACTCATTATTCTCTTAATAAATTTTTGGCGAAATTACTTTTACCCTCGTCTATCTTTTGTTTTTTTTAAACAAGTTTGACACATTTCCTTCTGAATCCCAATGTTTTTGGTTAAATGAGTCATTTAACAAGGGTAAATTTGTCTTTTAATTTCAAATTATTATTTTTTTACATTAGCATAGTTTACAAATAAAACATCCAATTTTATTAAAAAAAAAAATCAAAAATCAAAACATACAACACCGAAATCAAGATCCAAAAGCCAAAAACTATAGCATCCATGGCCGTTCTCCTACCAAATGATTCGAATCAAGATCAAAGAGAGGAAGAAGGAAAGTTAAAAAAAAAAAAAAAAAAAAAAAGGCAAAAATATCACCAAGGTAATACCCAAATCAACACAAAAACAAACAAATAAATAAAGTGATGATGAGGATCAGCGGGTGGCACCGAAAATCCCAATTCAACGCTCCTCTTGATTCGAGTAATGGCGGCAAGAGATTGTGGTGGTGATAATGGTGGGGTTGTGGCGTTGAAAGATGGTGAGAAATTTTGTTCTTTTTGAAGTGGTGGTGGAGTTTGAATTTGGTTTGATTTTCTTATAAATTGGAAAAAATAAATTGTGATATATTTACTGTACAAAATAAATTAAATCGGCTAAATGTTTTTCCTTTTGACTTTTTGTGTTATTTGGTTATTAGATTTTAAAAATAATCTCAAAAAGAAATGTCAAATATACCCAGATTCGTGTCGGATTGTGTCGCTCTCGGATTAAGAGGCAATATTTCAAACTTGTGTAGTTTGGGAGGTACAAAATTAAGAGGCAATATTTCAAACTTGTGTAGTTTGGGAGGTACTTTGTACGAAAAAATAAAGTTTAAAGAGGTATGGTAAAAAAGATGGATAATTTGGGAGGTATGCGTCAAAATTCCCAAAATTTTATTAGAACACAGATATTGATATCTCATAATTTGATGAGTTCACCTCAATATAACAAAACTAGTTATGGTTAAAAAGATTAAAATAATCCAATTACATTATAAAAGTAAATATTATATATATATATATATATATATATATATATATATATATATATATATATATATATATATATATATATATATATATATACACACACACACACACACAATTAGAAAATCACCCATATATATTAATACAAAATTTTCCTAACCTTATGTCTGTTTCGTTTGACAAATAAAAAATTATGATTCTTCATTTTGCTTATGCGTCCCTCGAGACTAATATATATCTAATCTATTATTTTCATTTTATTATATCTTACCTAATTTAATTTTTTCCTTTTATTATATTTTGTCTAATTCAATATTTCTCTTTTAGTTAATTCAATATTCCTTTATTCTTCTAATATAAAATATAGATAAGTCATATATTATTAGTACAAAATATCAAATTAGTTATTTTAATTTAAAGATAAATTGAAATAATTTTAATTAAAAAAAATTTATTATGAAAATATTTGTATTATAATATAAGCTAAATAAATTTATTTTCTGGATTTTAAATATTCTATATAGGTAAATTAAGAGTTATTTGCAATAATATAATTATGTAACTAAAAAATAGTAATGAATTCAATCTAAACATAAAAATATAAAATTATATAATAATAATTATTATTAATTACTATTGATTAAACACTGGTACAATGCGATACGGGTTGAAACTGTGACATCTTTGAGTTTTTCAAAGTAAGTAAAAATATTAAGGAATTTAATTTAAACATTAAAATAAAAAACTATTGAATATTATAATAATTAATAAATAGATTAGAAATGTACTACATCATTTAAACTTCTTATCTTATATTTAAAATATTTTGATTTTCACAAATATTTTTTATATTTATCTTTTGATAAATCCCGTGTAATACAATGATTAAGCTAGTATATTATAAACCAAAAAACATAAAACCCCTTCCTCCCAAAACCTCTCTCACTACCTATCCCAAAAATAACATTCAACCCTAAAACTCAACAATGGAGGATAATGATACGAACAATATGAATCATGTAAGTGTTCTTGATAACTACCATGTTTAAATTATCGCACATTACTGTTTCTTGCTCGTTTTTTGGGTGTACTACTGTTCATGAGTGTTCCAAATCGCGATTATGTTCAATATAGTTTTAATGAAACACAATGTTAACCAAAAATAGTATTTATTCTAGTTAGGAAAGATATGGTTGCAAACTACTCATATTTATTCAACACAACGAGTTATTTTGAATCTCGAGAATAATTAGTAAATTGGGTTCGTTCGCAAATAATTGAAAATCGCATGGTGATAGTAGTTAAATGATCAGACATTGGAAAGAGTGGGAGGCGAGCTCGGACTTTTCTAGCATGGAACGAAGTAATGTCTGAACAAACATCACAGCCAGACGAAGCAGAGATGGTGACTGAAGAAAAAAGAATCCAAAATGAAGCAAGCTGGGACAAAGAAGTGCGGTTGTCCATTCTTTTTAAATGATACTCAAATGTTTGTCGATGGTGATGAGAAGTGGTCATTGCAAAAAAAAAATAAAAAAAAATGGCATGCACAATCACTTTCTTGCTAAACACTTTGAAGGTCATATTCTTATGCTGATTGCTTAACTCATACTAAAGAGGCATTGGTTGTTGATATGGCAAGATGCAATAGCCAACCAAAACAAATATTGTACGGATTTGCAAACTAGATATCTTGAAAACTTGTCAACAATGAGAACTATCTACAATGTTCAAGAAACACATAAAGGTCTGGAGCATCTAAACCGATCATAACTGCAATTTCTAATGTCAAAATTGAAGGAGGATCGTTATTTTTTCCACGTGAATCCTTATAGTAAGACTGAGAATTTTTTTTTTATTTTTGGTACATTATATTGGCCACATTCCAGAAAAGGTACGTGATTGATCCAAGATTTCTTAGCACTCCGCAATAGTACGGAGTCGATTGTAGAGCGGTAAATTTTCCCGAGTCATGTCTCTCGAGAATAGATGTTATCGGCGGTCGGTGTTTTTAGTTACCCTCTAGTTAATCACAATTAAACTAAATCTACACTAAGAAAGTATTAATCATTGAGTGGATTTTGATGTTTTTGCTAAAGCTTGAATTTAAAAGGAGACTTTAATTAAAAGTGATTTAAATGAAAATGATGAGAATGAGGGTTTAGGGTGTTCGGTTACTCTCCACGATCAATCAGTTTTTGCCGAGCACTTAATCCACGATTCGGGGTTGTCAATCCCGAGTGTCGATCAAGTGTTGGGGTCGTCAATCCCAATTCTCAGGTTTGTCAATCCCGAGTCTCGACAAATTCCGATTAATGGTTCTAAACGAACTTAAACTCTAAACTCGTAATTTCTAAACGAGTTGCATCAAATGTAAATTAAAACTTGCTTGAAAGTAATTAATTAATGACATTGATTAAACCATTAAAATTTACTAAATTAAGAAGGCTTGCAAATTGAAAGAGGAAAAAGGAGGGAAATTAAAAGGTTGAAATTGAAAACAAGTCAAAAGTATTAAATGGCTAAAAGTCAAATTGCTCAAAGAAGAAAGACACATAAGCCTTTTAAAAACCAAAAGTTTGTTTGGACAAATTGGGCAAAAAGCTTCAAGAGGTCTTCAATGTAGTTTTTGCTAAACGAGAAGATGAAAAACAACACAAAGCAATTAACCTACACTAGAGAAATTGAAATGCCATGAAAAACAACATAAGCTAAGATTCAATAACCAACACAAGAGAAATCACAACAACACAATAATAACACAAAACATTAAGGGGAAAGATTACTACCAATTTTTGCTCCAAACAAGTGCTTCAAAGTCTAGCTTACAATCTTCAAAATACAATAACAACTTCAACAAAACAAGAACAACAAATGAAGGAGGTGTCACCCTCTCCCACACTTTCTAAGAACAACTAAACCTAACTAAACTAACTACTTAAGCTAAACTAAACTACACTAAACTAGGGATTTATGAGCTAGGGTTTTGAAATGCAAGAGTAAAGGCTTGGAGGAAATGGAGCAAGCCCCAAATTCCACCAAGGAGAGTTGGATAAGGTTGGAGAGAGCTGGTCCTCTTTATACAAAAACGCAGGGGTAAAATCGTTAAAATGGACCAAAATTACGAATTGGACTGCGACTCAGTCGATCGACTGAGGAGCAGTCGATCGACTAAGGGTCAGTCGATCGACTGCTTCGCCCAAAATTGCCAAACATTCTGTACTCCAGTCGATTCGAATAGATTTAGTCGATCGACTGGACAATCAGTCGATCGACTGAAATGCCAGTCGATCGACTGGCTCGACTGCTCCGGCTCGATTTTCTCATTTCACTCTAAATGTCCGCCGGTTGTCGTTCCTCGTTCACGCTGTGTTCTCTTGATTTGCCCGTTCCAATCTGAGTTGAAAGAGATGCCCTGAGCGTGCGCGAGACCTGCTTGGTCATCCTATGGCCAAAAATATTAAAAAGGGTAAAAAATGTACAAAAAACTAATAAAAACTGCACAAAAGTTATAAAAACCTAAAACTAACAAAATAGGCCAAAATGACTCCTAAAACCCGTAAATGCAAGCAAAATACACACGAATGCGACACAAAAAGGTAACAAAAAGGTGTACACAAAAGTACAAATCAACCATCCCACAATTAGAATGATTGCTTGTCCTCAAGCAATACTAATCTAGAATTACAAAACTACTCACGAATGGTCCTAAACTAGTGCACAAACCCCAATTCGAGACGTCCTATGTTACAATGCTCGTTAGCTCGGCTAAAAGGATGACAAAGATGTCTTGACAAAGAAAGTTTAGATTAACTCCCAAAACCTAAAAGTACTAGGTAAACCTCCAAGTCGGTCCCCTCGTCCTTGCCCCGGCTAAGGTCTATCCACGGTCGAACCGTTAATCGTCTCCCTACTAGCCCCAATCATCTACAACTCTCTTTAACAAATAAAATCTAAAAAGAAGGAGAAAGAGGAAATGTGCAAGAGTTGCACGTTTTATTACTTAATAACTACAAGGATTTATAACTTATCCTTGTTTATTCATCATCATTTTTTTTTCTTTTTCTTCTTCTTTTTTCTTTTTTTTTTTCTTTTCTTTTTTTTTTTTTTTTTCTTTTTTTTTTTTTTTTTTGGTACCCAAGGAAATAAGGTACTTAAATACAAGATATATACAAAGAGAAATCAACGGCTCCGATCACTCGTTGCTACTAGCAACTTACAATATTTTCAATCGAGCACATGGAGCAATTGACGATTCCAAAATACAACACAAAAATCCTATAGAGAGTATTTGACGACGAGGCTAGTTGAGGCACTAGTTCTAATTGAGCTCAAGGATAGAACGAAGCTAAAGCCGAACAAAGTTCCCAACGAGTTAAGCCACCTAAGTACACTACATCCGATCGACAATCTAAAATCCTTACCAAATCATCAAAACCGCGTCACTTCGCCAAGGTTCCAAGCAAAAATAACACACACGTTACTCAAATTAGCACAAGTAAGCCTGCAACAATTTTAAAATCCTAAGACGAACCCTAACCACCCCACACTTAAAACCTAGCAATGTCCTCATTGCATATTAAGTTAAGAAAAATGGTAAAAAAGTGTAGGGAAAAGAGAACGCCCCTATTCCGAGCTTGTGTCGACGCGGTTGTGCATAAGTCCTCTCCGGGAGTCGAGGCAAGCGATCTACAAAAAAAAAGAAAGAACAAAACGGGGGGTTGCAAAAGCAAGTTATATACAAAAAGTGAAAATCTTTTTGGGTTTTCAAAATTTCTATTTTTTATTTTTTTTTATTTCTCTTTTTCTCTTTTTTTTTTGTTTTCTTTCTTTTTTTAAAAATTGGGTTGCCTCCCAATAAGCGCTACTTTAATGTCTATAGCTCGATGATTTATACAATTAATGCTATCCGGGATCCAAGAAGAGGTGGCGATCATGCCACGCCTTGGTGTTCTCAAGTAGACACACCGGGTGACAATAATCACCAAGGCGGGCACGTCGGGCAAGCCGGAATGTCAAACCAATAAAAGAGCGGGCTTACTTTAGTGGTCGGAAGAGTGAGTAGTCGATCACCCAAACGTGATCTTCCCAAAATGGGTCGATGTACTCCTTCGTCTCCCCGACCGTAACCTCCACTCTCTCCCCCACTACCTCTTCCACCACCTCTTGATCAAGTATACAAATGGCATCGGGTGGTGGTAGAAGGGGCTCAAGTATCTTCACATCCTCCAAAACCGGCACAACTTCCTCATCCTCGCCAAAAGCAAGTAGGCTCGACATTCCAAGTGCCGTTGGAGACCCCAAAAGTGACTCCCCCTCAATTTCAAATACAATGTCTTCAAGAAGCACGAGAGGGGTAATGTCGACTTCTGACCCATTCTCCTCACCCTCTAACTCCACCTCCTTACACACCTCTTTCAAAAGATCGTCAAAGCTCGAATTTCCGTCAACGACCGTGGGATCCACCACATCAAAGATGGGCATGTCGTCAAGACATGGTCTTTTAAGCTCGTCCACATCGTTGGCAATTTGCTCTACTTGAGTCCTTATGCGAGCAAGGCGTTCCACGAGCTCGGCTAAGAGAGACTCTAAGTCCGGGAGTTGGGTCATAGACGAATCTTGAAAAAGTGAGGTGTAAGGGTCATCGTTCAGAGTATACGGACTCGAGGTGAATAGGTCGTAAAAGTCGTAGCTCCAATAATATGAATCATGAATTGGGGGAGCATACGAGTCAAAGCTCGGGTGACAAGAAGGCGGGGCGAGTTGAGCATATAGATCGTCAAAACCCGGATCATAAGGACCACGAGTCGGTGCATACAGATCCATGCTCGGGTTATGGGATGTGTAATCGGTAGAGAATATGAAGGGCTTGGGCCGGGATAATCAAAATTTTGGGCCCATTCTCGACCGATCGAAACATACGGGTCATCATAATTCGAGGGGACCCGATAGCTTGGAGGAGTGGTGTACGAATTTAGATATTCGGGAGTTTGGATATAAGGGTTTGGATAATTGGGAGTTTGGATATTAGGGTCCTCGTATGGCAAACTAGCTCGGTAATTTTCCATCCTCGGCCGGATCAATCAAGCGGCGGAGGCATCCTTTGATCGTCGTGAGTGTGGGCGGGCGGCATCGGACTTCCCGAATGAGTACCTTGCAAACACAACACTCAACAAAGGATTATGAGCATCGAAAGTAAAACAAAAATCTAAATTAACTACCAACTAAGATAACAAGAGAAATAATTAAAAACACCGTTAGCCTTAATCTATCCCCGACAACGGCGCAAAAATTTGATCGAAGATTTCTTAGCACTCGAAGAAATCTTCTCCGTAATAGTACGGAGTCGATTGTAGAGCGGTAAGTTTTCCCGAGCCGTGTCTCTCGAGGATAGATGTTATCGGCGGTCGGTGTTTTTAGTTACTCTCTTTTTAATCGCAATTAAACTAAATCTACACTAAGAAAGCATTAATCATTGAGTGGATTTTGATGTTTATGCTAAAGCTTGAATTTAAAAGGAGACTTTAATTAAAAGTGATTTAAATGAAAATGACGAGAATGAGGGTTTAGGGTGTTCGGTTCGTCTCCACGATCAATCGATTTTCGCCGAGCACTTAATCCACGGTTCGGGGTTGTCAATCCCGAATGTCAATCAAGTGTTGGGGTCGTCAATCCCAATTCTCAGGTTTGTCAATCCCGAGTCTCGACAAATTCCGATTAATGGTTCTAAACGAACTTAAACCCTAAATCCGTAATTTCTAAACGAGTTACATCAAATGTAAATTAAAACTTGCTTGAAAGTAATTAATTAATGACATTGATTAAACCATTAAAATTTACTAAACTAAGAAGGCTTGCAAATTGAAAGAGAAAAAAGGAGAGAAATTAAAAGCTTGAAATTGAAAACAAGTCAAAAGCATTAAATGGTTAAAAGTCAAATTGCTCAAAGAAGAAAGACCCATAAGCCTTTCATAAATCCAAAGTTTGTTTGGACAAATTGGGCAAAAAGCTTCAAGAGGTCTTCAATGGAGTTATTGCTAAACAAGAAGATGAAAAACAACACAAAGCAATTAACCTACACTAGAGAAATTTAAATGCCATGAAACACATAAGATTCAATAACCAAAACAAGAGAAATCACAACAACACAATAATAGCACAAAACATTAAGGGGAAAGATTACTACCAATTCTTGCTCCAAACAAGTGCTTCAAAGTCTAGCTTACAATCTTCAAAATACGATAACAACTTCAACAAAACAAGAACAACAAATGAAGGAGGTGTCACCCTCTCCCACACTTGCTAAGAACAACTAAACCTAACTAAAATAACTACTTAAGCTAAACTAAACTACACTAAACTAGGGATTTATGAGCTAGGGTTTTGAAATGCAAGAGAAAAGGCTTGGAGGAAATGGAGCAAGCCCCAAATTCCACCAAGGAGAGTTTGATAAGGTTGGAGAGAGCTGGTCCTCTTTATACAAAAACACAGGGGAAAAACCGTCAAAATGGACCAAAATTACGAAATAGACTGCGACTCAGTTGATCGATTGGCAATCGATCGACTAAGGGTCAGTCGATAGACTGCTTCGCCCAAAATTGCCAAACCTTCTGTACTCCAGTCGATTCGGAGAGATCTAGTTGATCGACTGGACAATCAGTCGATCGACTGAAATGCCAGTCGATCGACTGGCTCGACTGCTCCGGCTCGGTTTTCTCGTTTTGCTCTAAACGTCTGCCGGTTGTCGCTCCTCGTTCACGCTGTGTTCCCTTGCTTTGCCCATTCCAATCTGAGTCGAAAGAGATGCCCTGAGCATGCGCGAGACCCGCTTGGTCATCCTACGACCAAAAATACGAAAAAGGGTAAAAATGTACGAAAAACTACTAAAAACTGCACAAAATCTATAAAAACCTAAAACTAACAAAATAGGCCAAAACGACTCCTAATACCCGTAAATGCAAGCAAAACACACGCGAGTGCGATACAAAAAGGTAACAAAAAAGGTACAAATCAGTGATGTTGGCCATCATCAAACAACGTCTGCTAAGTTGGCCAATTTATCAATAAAGGTTCAAAAAAAGCCTGATCGGGTTTTTTTTGCTAACGTGTCCTGATTCAATACTTTCTTATTATTTTTCTTTAATTTTAACCATTAAAGTAGGAACAAAACTAGGGAAAAATCCATTTTGGTCCATTATATTGACCATATTTCAGAAAAAGTACGTGACATTGCCCATCGTCAAACTACGTCTGCTAAGTTGACCAATTCATTAAAAAAGGTCCAAAGAGAGTTTGGTCAAGTTTTTTTTGCTGACGTGGTATTATTATATATTTTTTTAATTCTATATGATTATAAACATTAAAGTGAAGACAAAAACCTTTTGTTGCTCTCCCTTTTATTTTTTTATTTTTCTTTTATCTTCCCGTTAATCTAATTAATAAATTTTCATCAATTTTTTTTTTTAATAAAAATCATTTATAAATTTAAGATATAATATAAATACTGAAAAATATATAATAAATATTGAATCTCAAAAGTTATTTATAAGAGATTTTCTCATATAAATTTCTATATTTATTTTATAGTTTTTTATGACTCATTTTATATTTTTATATTTTCTCTGAGCTTATCAATTCTTTATTAATTTGAATTTTAATGATAATAAAAAATCATATAAATTATTATATTCATTTATAATTTTTTAAGATTTATTTTACGTTTTTTATATTTATCACTAATTTTGTTAATTTCTTTTATTAATTTGATTAAAGGAAAAGAAAATAGAGGAAAAACAAGTTTTTGCCATCAATTTAATGTTTAAATTAAATAAAAATGAGAAGAAAATATAGAACCATGCCACGTCACACACACACAAAAAACAATCAATCAAGCTTTTTTGGACCTTTTTGATGAATTGGCCAACTTATCAGACATGGTTTGACGATGACCAATTTCACGCACCTTTTCTGTATTGTGGTCAATATAATGGATTAAAATGAATTTCTTTCCCAATTTTTTATTTTCAATTTAATATTTAAAACTAAAGAAAAATGATAAGAAAATATACAATCATGTCACGTTAGTAAAAAAAGTCCGATCAGGCTTTTTTTGGATCTTTTTTTTTTTTTTGATGAATTAGCCAAATTAGTAGACGTTGTTTGATGATGACCAACATCACGCATCTTATCTGGAATGTGGCCAATATAGTGGACCAAAAATAAAATTTTTTCTAGGACTTACCAAGTTAAAAAAATATTTTTGCTCACCTTACTTTTGTTGATTTGCTTCTTGCATTTTCTATGTCTTGTTGATAGGTAATACATATAGTTGATTTGCTTCTTGCATTTTCTATGTCTTGTTGATAGATAATACATATAAGATAAATCGTTATAAAGTCTTTATTGGGCCACCTTATTGCATCTGCGTACAATTTAATATTAGTGATATTATCCTGAAAGACCTGCAACACATTCTTGCCTTTTACATCATTTGTTCCAGTGTTTGCTAACCTTAAATGCATATGCATCGCATTAGTTGATGGTGAAATGCACGTTATTGCGTTACTTTTGTTCATCATATATGTGATTGCACTTAAAGTACAGTGATCAAGTTTATACTTGTAGTTTGATGTAGGTGACTTATGGCCGGGACATCCACTACCTATAATGCCTGACAAGTGGTATGAACCACATGAGGATTGTGTAATAGGATGGGATGCGTTATACATGCAACAACTTAAGTTGAAAAAGGAACTTGTGGCAGTTAATTAAATGTACTATGATCATTTGAACTGTATTCTATTCAATGTTGGACTTAAATGTGTTTGTGTATTGTGTAATTACATGTGTTTAATTTGTGATTTAGATGTTTATTTTATGCTCATATTTGTGTTACTTTGTATTTTGTAATATCTAGATTGTTTGAGAATCTACAATCGATTTTGGACCAAAAAATAGGGTGTTTGGACCAAATTCTTGAACATAATATGAGTGTTCAAAATTATGGTCCGAACACCCTATTCTTTGGTTTAAAACATAATGTAGTCTGGTCTTTTTTGGACCAAAAATAGGGTGTTCGGATCAGATTTTCAAAAATAATAAGTGTGTTCAAAAATCTGGTCCGAACACCATATTCTTGGGTCAAGAATAGTATGCGGTATGTTCTATTCTGGACCAAAAAATAGGTTGTTCGGCCNATAGTATGCGGTATGTTCTATTCTGGACCAAAAAATAGGTTGTTCGACCCAGATTCTTGAACACCCTTGTTATGTTCGAGAATTTGGTGCGAACACCTTATTATTGGGTGAAAAACAAAATGCAGTTTTTTATGAACCAAAAAATAGGGTGTTTGCACCAGATTTTTGAACACCCTTATTAAGTTCGAAAATTTGGTTCGAACACTCAATTCTTGGGTACATAATAAAATGCATTCAGTTTTATTTTGGACCAAAAAACAAACACCCTTATTATGTTTGAAGAATTGGTCCAAACACCTTATTCTTGGGTCCAGAACAGAATGTAGTCTGTTCCATTCTTGACCAAACAATAGGGTGTTTAGATCAGATTTTCGAACACCCTTATTATGTTTGAAAATTTGGTTCGAACATCCTATTCTTGGGTCCATAACTGACTACATATTTTCGAACAAGTTCAACATTCTAACAAGTTTAACATAATATAAACACCAAAACACAAATCACAAACTCGTCAAGTTCAACATTCTATACGTAAACTAAACATACGAAACACAAATCACAAATTCAACAAGTCAAACATTCTAACATAAAATATCATTCGAAACACAAATCACAAATTTAAGTATTTTAGGCTGAGATGGATGAGTGTGGACCTAATAATGGACTTACATAAATATTGGGCCAAAAATTTGAAGAAGGTTGTCTACATTGAGTTTGTCTTCCACATTGGGTTAACCAATGCCATCTCAAATTCGAAAATTACACTTTGGGTCCAATATGCCAAACATACCCGACTCCAACTCCTTTAAAACAACACACTGGGAGACGTAGATAGCTGATAGAAGACAGATTTGGACAAAATTAGGAGACAAGTCCTGAGGAGCAGGCACAAAAATGGAAAAGGAGTAGAACGTGAAAATTCTCGAGACAGGAGAACATAACGCTTGTTGTGGAGTTCTTCGATCATGACGTTTGTCATATAATTTATATCCTTCTTATTTTATTTTTATTATAAACTTATGAATATGATTATGTTTAAATCAGCTGTCTAGTTAGTTCTTTTTTATTCCGATTCGAAGTGATGTTTTGAAACGTATTTGATGAGATATCGATTTAAATTCCGTAACGTATTCTCTACTCGATTCTCCTGGGTATTTTTATGTTATGAACTTAATTATATATATTATATGATTTCTTGATCTTTAATTTGTCCAATTAAATTATGATTTTATATGATTTATTCTAGGATAGGATTCATAATCTGTAGTTGTTGCGAGTCTAGTTTCACAAGTAGCGAAGATTGAGCATAATCAATTGGATAACATAAATTCAAGATTCCGTAGGTTGAGCCTATGAACTTAATATCTTGTCTATTCCATCGTTTTAATTTTTAATGCTTCAAACATTATAGATTTAAAGAGCTTGTTTTAAATCACTCATCTACATATGTTCGATTAAAGAGCTTATTTTAATTGAATAAAATTAAGAAACGATAGGGGTTAATAGAGCTTGTTGTTGGCTTCAGAACAGGAATTCAAAGGATTAGACGAGAGTCCAACGTTACATTAAATTACAATTGAATCAAAATGTGGATAAACGGAACTAGGAATAGAAATTCTTCTCAATTTGGAATATTTAATTTTATTATATTTTTTTAGATTAATTGTTATATTTTAAATTATATTTTTTCTTTAGTATAATTATTATTAGCAGATCAAATATTTTCAAACACCCCCCATTATAAATCTAACTAATTGCGTCAATTACATATGAATAGTTTTATTCGCTCTCTGTGGGATCAACCCTTATATCTAACACATCACAAGGCGATGGATGTTCTAGTTCCCGACATTGATGTTAGATAAGATGATAATTTTTCCATTAGTCTGATGTTGTAATTCACTTTGCTTTTCTGATGACAGTCGTTTGACACTAATTGATGTTGTAACTCACATTACTTTGTGTATTAATAATTGTTGTATGAATTCATTAAATAATATTTATCTTTGGGAAATAATGTTTGTTGTATGAATTAATATATATATATATATATATATATATATATATATATATATATATATATATGTGGAAAATAATGTTTTATTGATCATATATTTTGTTATCAATATCCTGCAACTTTTCATCTGATATTGATGTTGATCGATTATATGTATTTATCTTGAAGATGGCATCACCGCATGATGATCCTCTGTTGACCCAACATCATTTACATCGATTGAATAATGTTACACGTGGTCGGATTGATGGGATTCTTACAGTTAAGTGTGCAGCATCTCATATCTTTTGGGATTTTGGTGACGAGGATAACTATTTACATCCTCGAGTTCTGTTAGTACTAGATCATTGTGGGTTTTACAAGGTCGCACGTTGTGAACCAATGATCGCATTGGTTGAGAGATGGCGCCGCGAGACACATACTTTTCATTTGTCCGTAGGAGAGGCGACAATCACCCTACAGGATGTTGCCATAATCTGGGGTCTTCCAATCGAAGGTTCCCCGATGATAGGCAATGATGTTTAGCATTACATGGAGTATTGGGCTCAGTATCTTATGCACTGCATAGGTATACAAGTTTATTATGAGTAGGAGATGAGAGGTGAGACCTATCCGAGACTCTTGACATCGAGTGAGTATCTTAGAATCACCATCCAAATGATGACACACCGACGAGGTTGTGAAGTACGCTCATGGGATTGCATTGCTATTACTTGGTTCTATGTTGATGCCTGGTACAACCAACAATTATGTGTCCATACTATACATATGTCCTTTCGTGGATGATGAGATAGTCTCAAGTATTAGTTGGGATAATGATGTGCTTGCATATTTATATCGTGAGTTGTGTAACGCTGTGAACCCTGAGCGGAAGAGCCGCTAGATTTATTGCAGATTTGGGCCTGGTCCCAAATTCCCTCTCTTAGACCAGAGTCTATATGTACCATTCTCGATCTTAAGACCATGTATGTTATAGTCGAAGACGTCACAATTTCCATACCACCATATGGTGCTAGGTATAACATGTTTCTGCAATACTCAATACACATCTGTTAATAATAACTCTGTTTTAATAACTTGACTTGAATGTTTATTTATATAGATTGCACAACATAATCATACACGGAGTGCTAGAAATACATTACGAGTATTTTGGGAGTCACTTGATCGGCTGCATGAATTAGAGGTAAAGTACTTTATAAACTTTATTTATTTTATACGACAAAAATTGATGATATTCAATGGACATAGGAACCCTATGATATGAGTGCACTTGAAATTTCTATATTGGGTGAAATATATTTGAGTGAAAATTGGTTGAGCGCGTGCCACTCATATGCTAGTCAATTATCGAGGTCCAGTTTCCTAATCGAGTGACCCGATAATTCGGTATACACTAGAACATACCAGATACAAGCATAGTTGATTTGGAAGAATTGCACAAGGTCTCTCAAGCACATGATCATTAGGTTCAGTGAACAGCACGTCATTGTGACTGGATTCATGCATGGAATTTACGAGAGGCTACGAGTCTACAAGGCACTCCAGTTCGAAGAGGTGCGGGTACGGTGCGTGGATATTTCAGATGGTATCAAAAAAATAAATATCCAGTAGTACACAAAATCAAATAAGAGGCTCTTCATATAAGGCGGTTTAATTTAGGCCCGCCTCAAAATTGATATATGTGGCGCTTGTGTCATCTAAACCGCCTTATAATTATAAAAAAAATTGCAGAGTGGTGGTTCTTGAAATGAACCGCATCATATAATTACAACCGAGGCAGTTCCTTAAAAAACCGCCTCTTAATTTTTTGTTCGGGTGGCGGTTCATTTACGAACCGCCTCAAGAATTTTTGACCGGGCGGCGAATTATATATAAAACTGCCTTGTACATTGTCAGAGGCGGTTCTATAACCGAACCGCCTCTAGGAATGGAAATTTGAACTGCAGCGGTTTTAACCTATATACCTACGCAACATTAAAAAAAAAAAAAGCTCTCCCCTTCTTCTGATATTCTTTCGATCTCAGTGAGATCATCTTGCTCTTCAGCGGATCTGGAGAGGGCGAGGATATCCTCATCGCAGTCATTCCACTGGATGGACTTAGGTGAGCGGGCCGAACTCTTCAAATCAAGGGGTAAATTCCTTTAAGCCCACCCCGAGGAGAAGACTTCCCACCATTGCTGACATCCAACTCTGGAGCAAAGGATGATTCTGAGTCAAGTAATGAGTAGAGCGAGGATGAACCAAGTTCCCCCTAGATAAATTTCTCTACAGGCCGCAAAATTAAGCCCGCTGCACTTGAGATAATTTTGAATCTAAAGTTAAATGTGGTTAACACTTGGGATGTCAAAATTAATGTTGTGAATGATGATTTGGATGATGTTGTGGATGATTAGGAGGATGGGTCTGATTGTGGGGACTCGAAGGAGTCAGATGTTTATTTGCAGCTTACCAATATTTCGAAGCATTCCACTAGTGTGGGCAATTGTGTTTGATAAAATGCCTGAACCAGTAAAAGATGATGAACAGTGCAAACCCATTTATGCGACTTTTACAAACCAGTATCAAATGAAGCGAGTTTGGGGTGAGTCCGAGTTTGAACCCGTCCCATGCTAACTGCATTTGGGAATTAACCCGCAAGCACAAAACAATTTAGCCGTTTCAGTTAACTCTCGCACACAACTTAACCCCTAATCCCAACCTACCCATGAACACGAAACACTGAAGATGCAATAAGAGTAAGGGTTTTGCAATTGTCATTGGAGTTTACCAATTTTATTTTATCTTATTTTCGAGGTATTGTAATTACTAATTTGGTTTTGAGTTGGATTCTGCATTTCCCCCCTTTCCTGTTTGGTTTTATCCTACGCACTATATTTGAGTTTCGATCTTTTGTGTTGAATGTTGTGTGTGTGTCGTGTGTTTTCAAGTTCTTAAATTGAGACCTGGAATTTAGTTTTTTCACTTATTTGACTGTTTTTACATTGATAGAATTTTTTATTCATTTTACAAAATTACCTGGATTAATTAGGTCAATATTTTCGATTTTTAAGCTTGTTAAATTACTCTGACCTGTTCTTTGAATTAATTGAAATACTTAATTGGGCTCTCTTTAATTTTTCCTTGTCTTAATGCATTTTATGAGTGTTTTGATGAGTAAATTGTACATATGTCATCGCATAAAATTCAAGGGAGATAAATCTGGAATGATTGGTTTGTTTGATGCATGTTGTTCAACTATAGTATCGAGGACCGGCTATTTCATTACAAAGAGCCCATCCTGTGGGTATCTTAGTCCTTCCCGGATCGCAACCTTCCCAAACTCAGGTGTTAGAACAATAAATTTGGGATTGCTTTTGACAAGATTTCAGTCTCAGTGCTATTCTTCGAAAAAACCTAGTGGTGTTCGCTCGCGTAAGCGAAAAGTGGACCCTGAACCAATAATGAAGGACAAGGAGGAGTTTTTCGTTGTTCGTAAAGGCGATCTTGTCGGTGTCTACAAAAGCTTAAGTGATTGTCAGGCTCAAGTTAGCACCTCGGTAATCACTCATCATCTAAATTTGACATGTGATTTATTTATTTATTTTTTTAATATGCTAGTACGTTGTTTTTGTGAATCGTGAAATTTATGAACCCTTTATTCATGGAATTTGACATGCGATTGATTTTTAATTATATACCTGGCAGATTTCCGATTCACCTATCGGTGTGTTTAAAGGTTGCAACATGCCTAAGGACACGGAGAAATTACTTGTCACCTGTGGGCTTACAAATGCTTCACACACCATTAGATATTCTGATATGGCTGATGGGCTTTTTGGTGATATCAAGCTATGTCCTATACTGGTCAGTTGATATTTACATATTTGACCTTTTTATAATATATAATTTATAATTACCTTTATTTGATAGAGTGCATATGAATTTGATTTTTGTGCTCATCACAATCTTAAGAATATTGTGTTTTTTGAGCTGTTTAGAAAGTCAATGAATTATAAACTGCAGATAAATAGATATGCCTTGTCAATTGTACTTCATCTCCTGATTTAAATTTTACAATTTGTTCATTCACTTAATTAAGTTGCTTGTTTTTGCTTGTATGTCGACCCAATTAAGATATGCAGTTGCACATCTGACAAACTTGGTGCTAGTTAAAATATTGATCTTTTTGCATATGCTAAGAAAAGCTCGTTTCACCTTTCCATGTACACCATTTATTTTATTATTTCAAGATGTACAAGCATCTAATTTTTTGTATATCAGGTTCCTTATTCAAGAGGTGAAACATCTAGTGAGCTCGTGATGAAGAAGAGGCCACATGAAGCTTTATGGTCAGATTATGGGGTAAGAAATATTTGTGATTTTAAACATATCTCTGTTTATTTATAATTATATATACTAAACCTCAAGTTTTTTTTATTTTTAAATATTCGTTATTAATCCTAAACATTAACATTACCAGTGATCGTGTACTCTTGAACTTGATGGTGCTTCAAAAGGAAATCCTGGGCAAGCTGGTGCTGGAGCTATATTGCGTTCTGATGATGGAAGTTTTGTAAGCACCACAATTTTGTTTGCAATTTTTTTAATTATTATTAATTTTATTTTATTTGTTGTTCTGGACCTCTGGTTATAACTTGTGTAAATCTAATACTTGTCACATGATATATTCTTAGGTTGCACGAAGGCCTAGGCGTAGCAACCAATGATGTTGTTGAATATCGTGCCTTTATATTAGGATTGAAAGGTGCAATTCGAAGAGTTTTTACAAGTGTTCGAGTCCGAGGTGACTCAAAACTTGTATGCATGCAGGTATATATTTTCAGTTTTTTTCTGTTTTTTTTTTATTGATATCTATTTTTAAAAAAATAAAAAATAAAGATATATTGCAAAATCAGTGGTTGTACGAGATTTATAGGCCTATTGCTTAATTCATGCCAATTGCAATATTTTTTTTCATTATTACAGTTATGCAGTATTAATCCATGTATGCATTTATTTACATTTGGCTAGGCACGATTTTATTAATGCTCAGTTCCTTAGCGTTTAATTCAAAACTATTTTTTTAATCATTCCTTACATGTATCTAGTTTTACAGATGTCGTCGAGTRTTTTTTTTAAATAATAATAATTATTATCATTATTATTTTCCCGTGACAGATTCAGGGTCAATGGAAGGTGAAAACCCAAAATATCTCCACCCTGTTTGAAGAGGCAAATAAATTAAAGGATAAATTTGTTCGTTCCAAATTATGCACATTGTGAGGGTAAGCTCTAAACATTTTATTTTGGCTATAAAATTAACTTTTTTTTTTTTTATTTTATTGCTTCATTTTGCTATAAAATTAACCTAGAGTTTCTCAGGTTTTATTTATCCACAATTGGAGCTAGTAAAAGACCAATTTCTAGGGATTTTTTATCGAATCTTAACCAGTTTAATGCCAATCCCAAAATTAGTAGATTTTTCTCCACGGGAGCACCAAAGAAGAAGAGTAAGAGCTTCTGTTTTAAGTTTTTTCAATGTAATTCTGGAAAGTTTGTATCCTAAGTCTGATATCTGTTTTGCCTGTGTTGGCAGATTATGAGAATTTTTATCCAAAAGAGAAGAAGAAAATTCCAAAAGAAAATGAGCAGAAATCCGGGTCCAAAGGTTTGTTGCTATTGTTTTGTAGTTTCAGCTATTCATTTGGATAAGAGAAAATAGTGGATTTATTGTCACAAGGAGAGCCCCAAATCCCACAACTATGGTGCATCGATAGAAAATCGTGTTCAAATTTGTATTAAAGTCAGTGCCATGTGAGTTTAGCTTTACAATATGTGGCTCAGTTTGTATTGTGTGAGGATTGTTGGCAAATGGGCTTGTAGTTTGCACTTTGTAGCAAATTGATAAAGATAAGTTAGGCCTGTCAATGTTTCCTAGTTTTTTTTTTACCATGCACAACTCACTATGAAAGCATCAACATTATTGTGAATAGAGTTCCAAAAAAAAAAAAAGAAAAAAAAGAAGGAAATAGAAAAAAAAGAAGGGAAAAAAAAGAGAAAAAAATGTCTTTTGGCACATCTTGTATTTTATTTGAATTCAGTGAACTGATGTAAAAAATAGAGCTTTAGATGTTTTTAGGCTTGCACAAGTTTTTGTTGTTCAATCTTAAGGTCATTGAGAATGTTTTTCAAATAATTATATTATTTTGATCTGTTAATGTCCCAGAGGAAGGAGGAAATATAGATGATCGTGACCGCATTTTCGTGATGTTATCTAGCATTTACAAAAGATATTAACGACTCTTTTGGTGATTGGGTTGCTTTTGTCAATACTTTCATCTATGCGTTTTGTCAATAATTATCTTATTTTGATGAACATAAATTCCTTTGGCTATTGTGGTCGGTATCTTATATCAGAGAATGTTTTTTGATTGATGATCATGTTCATTCAAAGAAACCAGATTTTTTTTAAAGGGAGTTTGAGGCGGTTCTGATAAATAACCACCTCCGATGGGATGACAATTACGGCGGTTCGAATTTAATAACCGCGTCCGATTGACACACTTTGAGGCAGTTCATATAAAGTAACTGCCTCCTTTTATGAATTATGGGGCAGTTCAAAGGTAACTGTAAAGACTATAAGCGGCAGTTTTTTTATAAGAACTGCCGCCCGAATTCTTTTATTTGCGGCGGTTTGAACCGCTGCCCAGTTAATGGTATGTATTTGCGGCGTCTTGATTTGAGGTGGGTCAAAATCGCCTCTAATCACTGTTTTTCCACCAGTGATCGTTTCATCTCCCATTTGGAGAGATATACAGAGGGGGGATACTAACCATCAGACGTCAGCGTTCACGATGCCATTGTAAATCTTATTCACTTTGTCCTTGCTCAACGGATTTACTTATTTCTTAGATTTGATATTAAACCTTCTGTGTTTTGTAGGGTACTTGGAGTCAGTGACTTGACCGTGTTGCATCAGATGCTAGAGATGAAGATTTCGACTCTTATCGGCATATATATGATGTAGTTCAGTTAGTTGCTGATGAGATGAGACAACGGCTTCGTATTCGTGGGGATCTAAAAGAGCATGCTCCAGGTTAATGCACGGTACACACATCGGGTAGTGCAAGAAGGACAACACTTGGTCCATCCACATCCTCTCATCAAAGGGCACCCGCAGCTGCACCTAGGCCACCATCAATCACCCATCATGGTAAATATGTGATACATTTGGTCGATCATCGTCGACATCCTGATCCAAACAAGGAAGATGACTATGTTCCTACATTTGGACCATCTGGGTTGGAGTTTTGTACTCCTTCCATTGTTGAGAAGTCGTTCACCAATCTTCTTCGGACAGATAGAAGAAGTGGATTACAGGACTTCGCAGTTGTGAACATAATTCCATATGACACCAATTCAATATCAATATGAGTCATGCTAATGAGGTTTATGGTGTACATGCGAACGAGGATGAAAAAGGTGACACGCCAAAGGAAAGAGACGAAGAAAATGCCACACCAGTGCTAATTCAAGAACCACCTCGTAATGTGCCCACATTGATTAGGGAAAAAGTTGTGTCGTGATGTGGATACACTAGCCCCCCCCCCCCCTCCCCCCCCCCCCCCCCCCCCCCCCCAAGGACGACTACGTAAAGACGAACACACAAAGGGGTGTGGCACAAGAGGAAATTATTGAGACTATTTTCTTAGTGTGTGATTTACTTTAATGTGTAGAAGTTTATTAGTGTGAATTATTTTTAAGTTTCTATCGTTTAGTAGTTATCAAATATATACAACAAACAAAAAATCATAAAATAAAAACATAAAAATTACAATCTTTCAAGAAGTAGCAGCAGTGATTGGCGAAATAAAAAATAACACACCAGAAAACCATATCACAACAGAGCAACAAAGACATGATAAAACAGATAGAGCATTAAGTGATAATACAACATGCAACGTTCAACAATCTTCACTACGCATGTTTCTTCCCATTCCCACTTCCACTCGCAGAGCTTCCACTATGGTTAGTTGGATACACTTCTTCGTAAATTACTTCCATTTTCGTGAGCAAGAGTTTCTCAACAAAAGCGTTGCAATAGCTTTTGATTGGACAATCCTGTATTCATCACAACAAGTTAGAATAATGAAAGATTCAAAGTGTATGTAATCATTGAAGAGGGAGTGTAGAACTTACAGGCATAAACTTCTTTTGAACGTTATGATCCCCAAAGACCATTTTTACATTCCCGTTCCAAACTGTACCAAGGGTCTGGATCAGTTGTTTGAAGAACCCGAATTGTCTTTAAAGTTGGACAATCGTGACGGTGACATCACCATTGAAAATGGCATGTTCAGTTTTAATACAATAATTAAGTAAATATTTTGCTTCCTTCACTCGTTTGTCTGGTAATGGTATTTCATTTGGATTCCATCCACCGTTGTCTTTTGAGTGATTAGGAATTCCAGTAGGCGTTCATCTCTCTGAAGGGTCCACTTAGTATTTTCTTCATAATCATAATCAAGTGGTTGGACCCAAAGTGTAAGAGTATCATTTGTATCATTAAAGTAGTTTGTCATTAGTTTTTTTTCCAAATAAGATAGAACTAATTGATATGTACTTGTTGATGACTTCTCCATTATTTGTTCCAATACATATTTATAGCAAGAAGAGACTATCAGATAAGTTACTATTTAGTCAAAACTACCTTTTCCCAATCATGATTCTTGACAAGACCAAACAATTTGACTACGCTTGCTAGGGTCCTAGGGTCATAAATCTTGACAAGACCAACCAATGTTCGTTTTAATAATTTGATTGAGCTTGCTAGGGTTCTAGGGTCATAAATCTTGACAAGACCAAATAATATTTCATTTAATAATTTGACTGAGCTTGCTAGGGTGTCAGGGTCATAAATCTTGACAACCAAATAATGTTTCATTTTAATAATTTGTCTGAGCTTGCTAGGGTCCTAAGGTCATAAATCTTGACAAGACCAAACAATGTTCCATTTTAATAAATTGCCCGATTTTGTAATCTTTCTTCTTAATTTAATGATTTTTTTTGTTTGCATCGTCCAATTGATAGGTATGGTCCATCAGCCATGTGAAATCTACCACAAAACTTATATCATAAAATATATTTCCTGCAAAAGTGTTTCTTGTTAAAAGCAGTGTTTGGGGAATATATTCCTTCTTACAACTATAAGACACCAAAAAAAGAATATAATTTCTTTACATTGAATGATCTAATGCTCTATTTAATCTTAAGTTCATTTCCATGAAAACTAAACTGTGTAACTTTAAACTCACAATAAAGTTCACTAAAAAAAAAATTGAAAATGGCATCAGTTGAAACCTCCCTAAATATTCCTAAACCTCAGCCCCATTACTTCTACACATAAACTTGGACCAATGAAGTTGACAAAAAATATATTCAGGAGCTAGTGGAACAGTGTGCGATGGGGAATTTCCATTATGCGAAGCATAACATAGCGGGAATATACCCAGTTATGACCAATGTCAATATAGCTTTTAATACAACGTTTAATCTATCATATTGCATAGAACGGACAAATTATCTTCATATATGTTACCGAGTTATTCGTTGGCTATTAAGTCAAAGTGGTGTATCTTATGATCGAACTAGTAATCAAGTTCATCCAAGAGATGAAGCCATGTGGAACCAAATACTCAAGGTTAGTTCATTTAGTTGTCTATTAGTTTTTTTTTTTTCAAAGTTTTATTTAAAATTCTAAATTATTCACATGTGTTTGAGCTAATATGGTGTTTTGTTGTATGCAAAATGAGAAGTTTGCAATTACATATAAGTTTGAAGGTGAGGCGGATTATCATGCATTGTCGATCCTTTTCCACGAGACTGGAGAATATTAGGACAAAGTGGTGTATGTTATCCCTTAAAGTCATGGTCGGGTGTTATGTTCCTTTTCAAATAATGAGCACCCATCTTATATCATGTTGGATTTCAGCAACTTGTTTAATAAACTTGTGACGTTAATGGTAGATTTTCATTTTATTTTCACTACCTACAATATTAAGCGTTTGTGTATGAGGATTAATTCGGTTCCCATTTTATCTGTCACATAAAGTAAATTGACAATTTAACACTAAATTAACATTTTAATCGAAACTCGATAAAGTGAGGATATTTATGTGGGTAAAAGTAAATTCAAGTGGGTTAAAGTAAATTCAAATAAATTTAAGTAGTGAACTTATTCTTACCCATGTGATACCTACCAGTGAAATGACAACACACTTACACAATTTGATTTATTTACTTTTCCACACTCATTGCTAGGGGTGTGTAACAGACCGGAACGGAAAAACTCGGACCGGACCGGTGATAATCAGATCCGGTCTACGGTCCTTAAAAATGGGACTTTCCAGGTTCCGGTCCAAATCCGTAATTCTTCGGTTCGGACCGGAATTGGACCGATTTTTTTTATAATTTTTTTTATTCATTTGTCACTTTTAAAGAAAAAAATATTGTTCGTTGTTTATATTGTCCATATAAGTTAAGAGAATGAGTTGTTTGTAATTTTATACTATAATGTAATTGATTATTTATGGTACGATTAAATATTTAGTGTGTGTAATGTTATATACTATTGTTTATAATTATATTATAATATTAATAGTAATACTAAAAAATATGTTTGCTACCATTTACTATTAGATCATATTAATTTGAAGCCTCTCATGATTTTTAATATCAAATTATATAAAACTAGTTTGTTAAAAAACATAAAAAATAAAAAACTCAAAAAATCGGTCCAAACCGGTTTGGATCAGACCGGACCGTAATTGGACCGGAATTTCTGGTCCCGGTCCGGTCTGCGATCCTAGGGTTTCCGAAATTCCGGTCTACCAGTCCGGTTGCACACCCCTACTCATTGCTACTGCTGATATTTACATACAAACAACCAAATTCAAGTAAAGAAGATAAAGAAAATGGGATCAAGCTGGCATGTGAAAATGAGGTCAGACTAAACTAACTCTTACGCATGTGAAATCTAACAACGACATGACAACACACTGTTATATCTGTAACATTGATGTCCATTACATTTTCATCATCATAGTGCTTGACAAGACCGAACAATGTATTTAATATGCTTTTAACTTTAGATGGAAATAAATTGAATAGATTTCGAGTAATTCAAATTTTCCGAATCAATGTTACTGTTCTCCTAACTTTTGTCCATTCATTGTTACTCAATTACGCCAGACATTGATTTATATGATAAGACAACACTCAAAGCTACTTTTCAGTGAATCATTTAAATTTTTTCAGTGTATAGTGTTTGAACAATCAAAGTTACTATTCGGAGTTGCTTTTCAAATGTCCAATATGGTTACTTATATGCATTCACTTTTTTTTTTAACTTCGTATTTACTACAAATATCTTCAAAAATTATACATTTATAAAAGGGAATGTTGGAACCTATTTTTCTAACCACATCTCACTTACACAACATTTTTCAATCACCCTAGTCTAAACCAAAAGTTAAAAATGAAAAGAAAAAAGAGTTCCCATCAGCTTAAGAGTGTACCAAGTTTCAATTTCGAAGAAGATTTTTTTTTTTTTCCAATAAAGATTTAATCGAGTGCAGCATCCATATGGATACCATGCTTGTTGATGAGCTCCGTGATAGAAAAGCTCAATGCACTCTACGAACCAAAAAGAGGATTACGCAACAATATCACGTAGAATTTGTTGGACAAAATCAATGTCAATTTCAGGAAAGACTTACCATGGATAACATAACCGCTCGAGTTGAGCTTCTTACAAAATGATACAAAGTAACAAACACGCTACTTGGGATCACGAGACCAACAAAGTGCAAGCACCAATATCGCTTATACATTTCTGGAATGACGTGGTAGGCGATGCTATGTTTACTTCTATATATCTAAAAAATGGAAATCCTTTATTCGATTTGATGGATTGAGTATTCAATAAAAAAAAAAAAGAATTGCATTTGTCAATATCATAACCTTTTTGGAAACCTGTCATCGACTGTGATCAAATATTTAGTATCAAATTATTGTAATTTTTATTTTAATCTTATGGCATTTAAAATTCGAAATAGAATTTCTTTTTTCTAATTTTAAGAAATTATTGTGATATAAATTTATATTAAAAATATGTGTATTTATTTTCCCTAATGCACATAAGAGATACTTAAACTTTTCAAAATTGGTTTATTTTCGAAATAAAACAATAATAAATTATTTTAAAATCTTTCTTTCAAAATCTTCTCACATTGTGTCTCAATTTTGATTTTTTACAAAAACACCCGAAATCTTGGTGGCAACAACGTCCTGTATTGCATTTAAAAAAAATATAAATTGATCTGGTACACTGTTGGCACCAACGTCCCAAATTTTTATTATTGTTTTTTCTTTTTTTTTTTTTTTCCAATTTGACCTTATAATTTCAAGTTACGACTGAAACAGTTCGGGACATGGTTGTAAAAGAGTCCAATTTGACCTTCCAATTAAACTTTTATTTTTCCTTTTTTTTTTTAAAATTAACGGCACGTTGCTTGTAAAGAAAGAGTATACCATGGACCCAGGTGCACCTTGTAAGGTGCACCCTATAATTTAACTTATCATCGCATATAACTGGCATATATCATCACATATAACTGATACATATCATCACAAGTAATTGAAATTCTAAATCTAAAATTTAAAATCGTATAATTAAAAAAATAAATCTAAAATAAAAAATTAAACCATAAAAATAAAAAATTAATCCCTAAAATAAAAAATTAAACCTTGAAATTGAATATTAAAATCTAAATTCTAAATTTCGATCATATATCATCACATATAACTGACACATATCATCACTTATAATTACCACATATCATCACATATAAACTACCACATATCATCATATAATTGGCAGAATGATAGATTTTTGTCGGGACCCTAAAATGAAAAATTAAATAAAAAAAATAAAAAACTAAACTTTAAATGAAATATTAAACCCTAAAAATGGAAAACTAAACTCTAAAATGGAAAAGTAAACCTTAAACTCTAAATTTTTGACACATATTATCATCACGCATAATTACCATATATCATCACGTATAACTATCACATATCATCACGTGTAATTATCATATATCATCACGTATAACTATCATATATCATCATATGTAACTATTATATATCATCACGTAAAATAAAGTGCACCTAGCAAGTGCATCTAAGTGCACCTAATAAATCGCCGCTTGTAAAAGAGTCCCGATTTTTTTTTTTTTTAATTCGTACTATTTATTTAAACTTTGCAGAACTTCCTCTCGAGAAAAAAAAAATTCTGCCGCACGCACACTCATCAGGTACAGTTATCTGTTGTTAATTTCCTTCAGTTTATGCTCAATCTTTCGATACCACTATAAGCATCATGGACACGATTTCTGGCGATCTCAACGCTCCACACTCGATGGGGACAACCATCATAGCCGTCACCTACAACGGCGGCGTTGTTCTCGGCGCCGACTCTCGCACCAGCACCGGTAACTATTTCTTCATAGTTTTCTTTGTTTAATAATTTTGGACTATTTTGTCTTTAAAACCTTATTGGTTCTTGTTATCGTGAAATTTCATGTAAATATAATTTGTAGGAATGTATGTGGCGAATAGGGCATCTGATAAGATCACTCAGTTGACCGATAATGTCTACATCTGCCGCTCTGGCTCGGTGAGAATTTTCACAATTGCGTTGCTATTTAGCTATTTATCGTTTTATTTTATTTTTATTTTTTTGTTGTGGATGCTAGGGCTTTGCTGCTTTTAATTTGGATATTTCCCATTTAGGCTTTAAGTATATTGTTTATTTTACTGTTTAAATAATTGATTTAATGAAAAAATAAAATAAAATCTTAAGCTGCTTTTCTCATATTGCATACTGAAATGAGTGTCTACTCTTTCAATTAGAATTAAAATAGAATGGAGAAAAAGCTTGGAAAGGAAAAAAAAAAGGGTTGAAAGGAAAAAACTTGTTTGTTGTGGGCAAAATCTAATTGACTTGATATATGTTTCGTTCTCAAAAGTTTGTGTTAGTGGGTTCTTTCTTGTAATTCGTGATAATAGAACTGTGCTTAGAGATTTCCTAAGGAGATACTGGATTGGGAGTTTGATTTATTTGCAGATGAGGACATACTTACAAATTTACAATGTAATTGGCACCTTTGGACGTACCTACACATCCTCTCCTGCCTTCTTACTTCTTCTTGGATCAGTTCTTCTGCACTCACCTTATTTTGTATTGTTGGTCTTGAATCATTTTAGTGCCTTTTTAATTGGTTCAGATTTTCCTTCTATCAATTTTTGTGTTGTTGGCATTGACACCCATTCCAAGTGTCAACATTTAAACAGAAATTTCAGAGTTTGGTTTCATAGTTCTCACTGAATAATTTTGATAGGCTGAACAAAAAATGAATTTTCCCACCCTTACTTACGAGTAATACGTTTGTCTATGTTTTGCCATTTTTACTTTTTACATAAAATTTTTTGTCTTGTTTTGTTCAGGCAGCAGATTCACAGATTGTTTCAGATTATGTTCGCTACTATCTCCATCAACACACGTAAGTCTGCGTAATAATTGGTGCTAAACTCATAAAATATCATATATTGTAATTTACTTTACTTTTCTTGTCCACTCAAGCAATGTAATTTATCAGTCCAAAGAGTATTCACGTGGGGCTTATCATGAGGCTGGCAATGGTTATGAAGCTAATCTTGTTGTATTTATCTATAGATACAGAAAATTAGTGAGATTTATATTCACCTCAGAAATTGCTTAATGAAATGAAAAAAATTAAGTGATGTGGTCTTTACATGTTGAGAATATTGGAGGATGTATTTGAGCAGTTATGTTATACTCCCTCCATCCCAAAATAAATGTCATTTTAGAACAAAAAATTCGTCCCAAAATAAATGTCATTTTCGGAGTTCAAGATATAATTACCCTTAATCTTCCAAAATTGCCCATATTTAAATGAGCATTGGAAATGAAAAAATATAGTTAATAAGATAGGAAAAGATGCAATTTAAAAATAAAAATAACGCTATAATTATACCTAAATAAGGAAATATGAGTCATTTTCCTTAATCTTTGTGAAATCTCATTGAAAGACGATTATGTTGGGACGGATAGAGTATTTTTTTTTCTTTGATGACATCTTTGCTACTTTCATGTCTGCTCGAGGCTAAGTTGAATATATGTTCCTACATGCATTCCAAAGAGAAGACATTTTAAGCTTTGCATAATGGGTTGCCTTTGAATCAATAGTTGTGGTTTTTATACATCGTAACGTGATAATATTCCGGACTTTGATATTTCAGAACTTTTTGTTACTACTAATGTATAAATGAAGTTAAGCTGAGAACTTTGGGGTTGCGTGAAACAAATAGACCCTAGTTCAACTCTATTGGTCTTTATATAATCTGTTCTGGTAGATCTAGTTGATTCAGAGTCCGAGTCCCTTGGCTTGTGGATTTAAAACTTCTTTAATTTGCTTATTGATGCAGGATACAGCTTGGGCAGCCTTCAACTGTAAAAGTTGCTGCAAACCTTGTCAGATTAGTAGCTTACAATAACAAGGTTTGTCAATTATCTTCTATCTACAAACTGCTAATCTGTGTGGCTTTACTAATGAGAACTCTCCAGAAAGCTAAACATTGTCGCATTTATACAATATAGAAATCTTTCTCTGTCGTTACTACATAATATACTGGTTGCTGTGTATGGGAAGCCTGCAAATCTATGTTTTTAATCATATTTCTGTATACAAGAAGTTGACTTTCCATTGGCTTGCATGATGGAACAAAGTTTAATTACCCATTAGTATGCAATTTAATATCTTTCACTCTCGTCTACAGACTCATGGGAATAGAAGTTTATGTTACCATCGAGATGATTGTCGGTGAATTTCTTTGACATCTATCGATTTTTTTAAGACAATATATACATGCAATTTAACACTTTTAGACTAAATCTTTTCCCTTGTTCTCTTAGTTTGCATTTTTCCAAAAGAAAAACAAATCAGCTTTTAGGCCACACCCACAGAAAATGAATAAGAAATGTCGAAGTGGCACCTTTGCAATAATGAAGCATCTACACCTTGGTGCTTGGCATTGTGTGTGTGTTTTTTAACTTTTTTGAAGACGATGAGTATGAGTTCTCATATGTTAAAATGTAAAACATTCCTCATAAATAAGTAGGGTTTGACTTCTTAAAGCATCTACAGTTTTTTGGCAATATAATTTTCTTCTGAAAGGTAGAGTTAACTTCTTTTTGTAACTTAATAAGCAATGGCGTCCTATGAATCGTTCTAGGAGAATTGTGGCTTACTTTCCATAAGTATCTTGAATGTTTCAATTACTCAAACTTCATCCAATTTCTTTTCTTCGTTACTAGATCACATGCATTCATCTGATGCCAAAATTGGTTAGACATTTGAAACTTACATGACATTCTTAATCTTGCAATATGAACAAATTTTAATTATGTTGGTTACTGGAGCATTAGAAGAACATTATGGAGGTTCAAGTACAAAGTGATCTTAGCAGAACTATTTTCTCTACTGATGTTTTTTGGGAAAGTTGGCATATAACTTAGGACAACTTGTGTGGCATTCTTGATATTGGGAAATATGTTGGTTAATGGGATATTCCAAGAACAAAAAGGGATCAGTAATATTTGTTAAAAAAGAAATCAGTGCTCTGCTCTTGATCTTATCAATCAAGTGCTATTGTCCTCTCCAAGTCTATTTTGCTTTATCTTTCTTTATGGTGCTTAATTATATGTTAGTTGAAGGTAGCTGTATACTTTGGATTTGGTCTTAAGTTTGTGCTAACTTTGTTGATTTTACAGAACATGTTGCAAACTGGCCTAATCGTTGGTGGATGGGACAAGTATGAAGGGGGTAAAATTTTTGGAATACCTTTGGGTGGAACCGTCTTAGAGTTGCCTTTTACTATTGGAGGTGTGCATTTCTCATTTTCTACTTTATGTTTGTCCTGTGGTTTTTCAGTTATTCCCTTTGATTCTTGAACGTTTCCCAAAGATCATGCCTCCTTATAGAGTTGGTACTGGACTCTACTTTAAAATGGTTAAATTATTAAAAATGTGATTTTTTTTAATGTTTCGACTGGTATACCCAAAATTTTGGTTGGTAGTTAGAAAGCTGGTGTGAGTATTAAACTTCAAGGCTGTTTCATTTGGTTTACCCTTGGTGTAATTGTAGGTTATAATTTGATGGGATATTCATATTTCCATTTTCAAATTATTCAATGGATAATTGTTTTTAACCTGGTAGATTTTATTTGATACATGATGGTGAAAACCTACTAATATAAGTAATATGTTGCTAAAATTATTCATGAACGAGCACCGGCCTCCATCTTGATATGGCCAAATAGAATCCTTGTTTTCTGTCTAGATTTCTTTGAAAGATCCTTTTTGTTTAACCTATTAATATATGAGACCAAATGTTTCTATTTTAACACGTGAATTTTAAATTGTAAAGGCTTGGGTTGGTGCTGTCGCGTTACGTGACAGGTGTAATATTTCTATTTCACTCAAGGAGGCAAATATTATGACAATTATTTATTGCATCTCAGGTTCTGGCTCTTCCTATTTGTATGGTTTCTTTGACCAAGTATGGAAGGAAGGGATGACTCAAGATGAAGCTGAGGTATTGAGATATCGTTCTGGCGGATAACTGATGGGATTTTCTTTTAATTTACTTGCTGAGTTGCTTCTAATCTTTGTGATCATATTAATAAGATCCAACCATATTATGCTTCTTTTGACAAAGAATTTGCTGAGTCTTTTTAAGTAATAACAGGTTTCGGATAGTTCTCATTTTGCAATAACTACATATCCATCTCGAAGATGTTTCTGAATTTTGCATCTCTTTTGACCTTCTTGCCTCAGAAACTAGTGGTGAAAGCAGTCTCTCTTGCAATTGCTCGGGATGGTGCTAGTGGTGGTGTTGTCCGAACTGTAACCGTAAGTCCATTATCTTCCTGGTCAAATTATGATCCCACTCTTCTTAAGTTGGAATGTTGTTCCTTTTTTCCTTTCTTTTTCTTACTTTTATTATTATTATTATTATTATTATTATTATTATTATTATTATTTTTTTTTTAATTTTTTCCCCTGCCTGTGCATGTTTTCAGTGAAGTCGAAACTCTTTTGGCTCAACAATGCAAATGATATATTAGTTCGCTTTTGAAAGTTCAGTTGCATTTTAAAAAATGAACCACATAATTGCAGTCATAATTTTCGAACAAAATCAGATGGTTTTTCAACTTGATCGCAGATAAACAAAGATGGGGCCAGTCGAAAATTCTACCCAGGTGACTCTCTACCTCTGTGGCATGAGGAGCTGGAAGCAAAAGATTCGCTGTTGGATATTTTGTCAGCAGCCAGTCCTGAACCAATGGTCAGCTAAATGAGAAGATCTAAATATTTCTGCTACTACTCAGACATTTTATAAAAAAACTTGCACACCACTGGATTTTGTCTCTCGGTTGTTGCTTTACTTCAGTGTATTTGCCTAGATTTTTTTTGTATCGATTTTTTTTGTCGTAGTTGAAGATTTTGTCAATTTGTATTATTATTCATAGTTGAACTTTGATATTCCGCTGAGGCATTTTCTATTATTAGAGCATGTACAATGGTGAGGGAGAGGGTAAGTGATGCCAACTCTGAAAATATCAGAGTTGTGTAATGTTAGCAATTTCAATGGTTAGGGGAAAAGGTATAGGGAAGTTGCAGTAATTATTATTTTATTCCATTTATTCTGTTTTTAATAAAAGTGATTTATAAAATGCTAAGAACATTAAAAATAATTAAAATTTTTACAAATATTTAAACAATTGAAGACATTATAAAAGAAATTTTTATTAAAAGATTTTTTTTTTGAATTTTAAATATTTTTTATATTTTCTTATTTTTCGAATTTAATGAACTATTCTATTTATTTTTTTGAATTACAAAATTATAATTTGCTGTTTTTCATTTATACTTTTTTCCAATTTTCTCGAATTTTAAAAAAGAGCTTTTTTTTTGAATTTAATTAGCTATTGTATTTTATGTTTTGAATTACAAAATTAGATGTTATTAGTTTTCTGTTTTTTGATTATAATTTTTTTTCAAGTTTTTCCATTTATTCTCGATTTTTAATGATATAAAAAATTACACGTGGAATTAATTGGGTCGTCATTTCTCCAACACCCCTTTAATTCCAATCTTTTGATTTAGGAAAAAAAAAGGATAAAACGAAAGAAAAAAAAAACTTGGATTGCTGCGGAGGAAGTGTCCCCACGGGCCCCACATATTGACGCTCCATGTCTCGTTGGAGCGTTTTCATGGTGAGTCCGCGGTTCATTGTGTATATTTAAATTTTAAGACCTTAAAATGGTTAAATTATTAAAGTTATTTTATATAAGTTTATTGCACAACTTGTATTTTTCGAAAAAGTGATTCGACTGATGGGATTTGGTACGAGATCAATGATATTGAAGTGAATGGAAATAAATAAACGGCCAGTTTTCCTTTTGAAACCGCAGCAACAATAATGGACTGAAAATTAAAGTTGCCCTCTTTTAAGAAATTATCTTTACATATTGCCGGCTTTATAACTAAAGTGGCATCATCAGGTGTTAGATCTTAATGATCAAGCTTCGATTTTTCGACCTCTTGAGTTGTCTTGTGTTTATTTCATAACTTTCTAAGGGTATATTTGGACTATTATTATCTAAGATTTTAAAATTTAAGATTTATAATATTTAAGTATTTAAAATTTTATAAATAGTAAAATTTTTTATTTGTTATAAAATTTATAATTTTTTATTCTTTACTGTAAATTTCAAATCGTATCTAAAAAATAGATGATTGTATTACTCTCTCCGTTTCTTAATAATTCTCGTTTTACATATTTGTTCAAAATTAAGGAATATAAATATTTGACCAACACACCCTCAATCAATTAATAATACTCCTATTTAATTAATTCACTTTAGTTATCATATTACCATAAACTTATTTATATTTTATAAAATAAGCGAAGATAAAACTGGAATAAAGTGGTAAATTTTTTTCTAAAATAACACTTAATTTATAATAAAATTGAGTCTCTAAAACGACACTTATTTTAAAATGAAGGGAGTACTATATTGTATTTGATATCAAATCATGTCTAAAAAATGAATGATATTGTATTATAGTATTGTATTTAGTATTATTTAATTATATAGTTGTAAGAAATTATTGGTTGAGTATTTAATTTTTGGATTTTAAAACAAACGAGTATCTGATATTCATTATATCAATTTGTTATTACGAACCCTAGGTCGAACAAAATTTAAGAAAAGAAAGGGGATCACCCTTAATAAAGTTATTGATTGTTCAATTTGAAATGCTCAAAAGCAAAAAACAGTTTCCTGGTCTGTAATAGCTATAATTGCATCCACATTCATTAACGTTGCCGAGGGTTCATTCGATGTTAGACATAGGTGTAGTGCAATCATCTAGTTTATTTCATAACTTTAAATGAGAATAATTCATTACGATCATCAGGCCAACATACTTTCGTAAAATTAAAATATCTCTGTAATTTCATACTTCTCTTTGACCAAATTAGCCTCGGGTGAGATGGGTTATGAGCCACTAGTCGAAAAATTATCGCCCCTAGTTCGTTTTACAGACGGTACATCTCCGTTTAACTTCTATAAAGAAATTAAACTACAAATTATCTGCAACTAATCAGCACAACCTTGGTTCATTTACTACTCTAAACGTACGAGATACTTTAATTTATAAAGATATATTAATAAGATATTAAGAACACATGTTGAATAAAAGGCCTCTTTCTATTAAAAACTTAGAAGAAAACTTTATTATATTAGTAATTTTCTTTTGGAAGAAGAAAAAATTTTAACTTCTCATGAATAAGGCTTGCACTAGTCACGATATCATTTTTTTTAAAAAAATAAACTATTACAACTCTTAATAGAAACACTCATTATACTCAAACTTCACACTTAATTTTATTTTTGAGAAAATAGAAGGAATATGAGCGATTCATTCTACTTCATCCAACTCCTGAATTTATAGAAGTCTCGCGAACTTGAAATTCAGATTCCACAACTCTTATAATTTTGTTGGCGTCACTACATATGTCAATTCTTGTATTATTATCCTTCTGCTAGCTATTGGAATTTTCTCTTTGAAGAAGCACGTTTCGTTCGGACCCGAATGTCACATGATTTCTATATTCTTGTTGGGGAGCCTTTTACTTCTTGGCTTTTGTGGTCCTCAGGAAAAATGTGTTTTTGGTGGTCCCTGGCCACTTGTTTTTGTCTTACTTTATTTGGATCCTTTTGGTTTGGATATTTTAGGTAGATTTTATCCTTCCATCTTCTTACGTGAGCCATATTGTCGTATTTCCGGTGAGTTTCTTTACTCCCTGTTAGCTTGTTATGTTATTACATAAAAGAGCTCTCATTTTCTCAAATAGGTCTCTACAACCCCTATTGTATTCCCTATCATTGTATTTAATAGGAAAGACCCGTTCACTGTATTTTGAAAGAATTTAAGTGGAAACTTGACTTTGTCCGTCTCCGTGAGACTAACCCAATAACCCCCCATGCACTTCTTGTGAACATATCATCTTTTGAGAGAGTTATACTCACGGAATTCTTTCATACGCTGGTGTCTTGATTTTCTTCATGGTCTTTGTATTTGGTCGTCTAAACTTGATGAAACGGAATACTTCATGTATTCCTGTTCTGATTGGTTCTGGGGATGCACTAAAGAAATGCAACTCTAGGACATGACCCCGTGCGAGATAAGGGTTTTTTACCCATGTCTCGTGCTTGCATCTATTTTGAAAGTTGTGATTATGAGAAACTTGGTGATCTTGTATGAACTGATGCTAGAGGTTCAAATTCATATTAACATTTAATGGGGATGATATTCTGGCATCATCCACAATCGTGGGTATCTCCCTGATACATCAACCAGGCATTTAGCCAAATTGATTCCTACTCTAGTTATCAACTTCTTCCATCTTTTGCTGATAAACCGAAAAATGAGAAGTTTTCAAAATCTCGTAAGTATTAATCTTAGATTTTCCTGTATGTGGCCTAAGATCGATCTCTGCCTCACTAACCCTTGAGGTGATGGGTTGACTCGAAGACTCGAGATTTGACTTTGAAGTTTTGATTTTAGCTTGACGGTTCATCTAAAGATGATTCCACCTCTACTCTTGTGCTAATGGTATTTGAATCCCCTTCTACAAGTTTAGAGCCATGTACTCGAAATATCTCCTTTTTCACCATCGAAGATATAGCCCGGAGAAGTGGTTTTCTCATTACAAACTATAATTGTCCATTGTCCTGTAAGCAACCTCGTATTCGATTAGAAACTGTTTCTCGGTCATCTCATTGTAACTTTCTAGCTACCTCTACATTTAGAGTCAATACATCAAACTTGTGTTGAAGCATCTCTATATGTTCTCTTAGTGCCTCACCATTTTGATGAATGAATCAATCTCTAATCCATCCATTTATTGTTTAAAAAATCTGCAAGAATATTTTTATGAGATTTTATGATGACTATATCATAATCATAATATTGGCATTTAGCTTACCATGTAAGTAATCTAGCCTTTTCTGGTTTATATTCATTTTTATTTTGTTAGAAGATATTTAACGCTAAAACTGTGAGTTCTTAAGTTGAACTTTTAGATAACAGAAATAAAGGCCATTTTTAAACGCCTTTTTAACTACAAAGAACTCCTTCTCATTGATATGCCATCGATTTACTTCACTATCTGAAAGTAGTCCGCTGCAGTATTTACATGACACTTCTCCCTTTGATGTTACTTTAATAAGAACATCTGCCCACCAATAATTACTGACATTTGTGTATAGAATCAGTTCTCCATGGTCGTTTGGAATTGCCAATCTGGGAAGTTGTTTGAAAACTTCCTTGAACTGTTTAATTCATTCTTGGTGTTCCTCTACCCATTTGAAATTGGCCTCCCTTTTTAGTAGGGAACTAAACACATTCCTGTAATGTGCTAGGTTGTTTATAAATATCCCATCAAAATTAAAAACTTTCAAGAAAATTCGAAGTTACTTTTTATCCTTAAGAATATCCGAAAGTCCTTGTATCTTTTTTACAATATGATTTTGTATAATGATCCCATACTGATCAATTTCTATCTTAAGAAACTTTTATTGTAGCTATTACTGCTTTCTTTTGAGAAAGCACTAATCATTCTTTGTGGCAAACATATGAGAAAATCTCCAAATATTTTAGATGATCTTTCATGTTCTTTGATGTGATGAGAATGTCATCAACTTAAATGAATGAAACTAAAATAAACTTTAAAAAGATTATCTATGTTCCTTTCATATATCTGTGGTGGCATTGGCATAACATTCTAGATATAATGCCCTTTTGGTGTGGCAAAGACTATGAATTTCCTGCTTTCCACTTCCATCTTAATCCGATAGAATCTAAATTCGCAATCGAACTTGGAGAACACTCTGGCACTCTTGATGTAATTTACTAAATGTTCTCTACTTAGAATATAATATCCATCCAATTCCAAGATGTTATATATTCCTTTGTAATTAATAACTAGCCTTGGTTTTCTTTTTATTATTTCTCCATGTTGTGGACCAAAAACACTGGTTTTCATGGAGAGACTCCCAATTCAATTAATTTAAGGTTGAGATGTTCCTTAAGTATTTATTGCATATCCTTTTGATCTATTCATCTGGATAAGCCTATATCTGGCTAACTCATATTCTTTTTCAGCTTTCACCTTTAAAGATGCCTTAAGATCATTTTTATTCCACCATTCCAGAGGATCTTCATTAAAGATCTTTTGAAATCTTCTTTTGATAACTCTATTGAGATTTGTTCTTCCATAATGGTGTCTGGTTGTGAGTTATTGTCTAGGCTGGCTTTGAGAATCTTAGTTGTTTGGATTTTTACTTTTTCCTTCTTATGGCCTCCTATACTCTCAATTCGTAGTTAGAGAATTGCTTCTCTATACCTTCTTTGATCCTTCATTTTTGGGTGTCGAAGTTTACCTTCATCACCGCACTTTCTACAAAAAGTTATTGGCATCTTTTTGTAGAATGCCTCTCGTAATCGTCGGGCTATAATCTTATGATCACATAAGATTGTGTTAAATAAGCCTTCTAGTCTCATTTTCTTGTGCAAACCTTTTTAATGTCTGTAGGAGATTATTTCCTAATAGAATGTCTGCTTTTGTATCGTGGAAATAGATTGGTGGACTTGACCTTGTACCATGGGGTACCATTTTCTCCTCCAATCATCACTTCTACTTACTTGATCCCTTTCTTAAGGATAAGAATGCTTTTAGAGAAGTCTCTTCCCACTATTGGGGACAAGTGATCTTCCATTTCTTTAGGGAATACTTCTGGTTTAGCTATACAAATTCCTGCACCTGAATCAATGTAGGCCACAAAATATTCTACACGATATCTTTCATATATCATTCCTACGGGAATGTATATAGAAAATGGACTGGTGTTCATCGGATCTTGTATCTCTATTCTCTCACTTTGAACTCCATTCCATCTCTCAATCCATCCAAGGTTTATGTTCCTCAAGAAATTATAATCCTATATTTAGTTACTCTGGGGGTTTTCCTGTGCTTCTTTCAATCATCATTTAGACTTCTTCAACTTTAAGTATTTATTGATATTTTCCTATGATAGGTTTTTGTAAGTGATATAATGAATCACAAGGAAAGACTTTATCTTTCAGTGTAATATCAAATATCACCTCTACACCTCTTCATCCCTCTAGACACTTCAGTTTTTCATTAGTCCTGAATACATCAGGAGCTCGAGTGCTCTGGCTAGTTTTTGGACCTTTCCAGTGAAGTCCTCTAATCATCATGTCTTGTTGAAAATACATTCTTTTCGGTTCGATCATAAGACTCTTTCTTTTGGTAAGGGTTGGACGATCTTGAATTCTCATGTCGATTTCTCCAATTATCAAAGTTTGCATGATTTATGGCGAAGATGGATTTTTCTACGTCCTCAAAGATCCTTGGCATTTCTATAAGTTCCTTTCTAAAGAATACTTTTGATTGATGAGTATTCAAGAGTGGATAACAAAATTTGTATGTAATGAGTAGGGTCTGTTCCCTTCCATCATTAGATCTGGCCTCTTAAATCTTGACGAAGGGTAAGAGCTCTACTAAAATCTCAACTCGCCAGATTATACGTAATTCTTGGATAAAAAATGAATGTTAATTTTTTCACATATAACTTTCTCATGATCGTTCAAAGACAAGAATCTTTGAGGTTTGAAATTCATTTTTCAAAGAGAGTGAGATTTAACGACAAATTAATTCCTTATTTAAAGGTTGATTTTATAATTACTCCAATGGCTCCAATATGGATCCATGAAAAACTATTTTCCATTTCTCTTTTGAGTTCGCTCTTAATCTCCTGGATTTCCCTGTAGGGGATTAATTGCATCTCGATCCGGTTCCCTGTGTATTATGTGGGTATCATGAATTTTCTCATGGAAACTTTGTGGATAATTTGGTATTTTGGTTTCTCAACCCCAACTTATCCATGACCTTTTCCCTTGCCCCTATTGTAAATCCTTCATAAATTTGAAGTTTTGGATCTTCTTTCATTATTCTCATAAGTGTATTATGAGAAACCGTTATGTGAGAGAGGAATCTTGACATCTCCTCTTTAATCACTTGTTGAAGAAAATCTCCTTCACTATGATTCTGAATATGATTCACTTCCATCTTCAGAGTATATCTCTTCTTCGTAGATGCTTTCATTATTCTCATAGGTGTCTTATGAAAAACCTTATGTGAGAGAGGAATCTTGACATATCATCTCTAATCACTTGTGAAGAAATTCTCCTTCACTCTAATTTTGAATACAATTCACTTACATCTTCAAAATATATCTCTTCTTTATAGATGCTTTCTTCTAAGGGAATGCCCTCATATTGATACATTTATACTAGGTTTTGATAATATACAACTTCTTCAAACTCTGGGGTTGTCTCAAACTATGAACTCCTCTTTTATTTTTTATTTTTCGGGAAGTCTGTTAAAATATGCCCTCTCAAACCACATGTCCAACAATTGTAATCTTTAAAACTTTCATTAGCTCTAGTGTGAGATCATCTAAAAGTTCATTTTACTGGAGTCCTGCAAGAGCTTCCTTGGCTTGAGAATGAACCTCGACTTCAACTTGGCTCCGTTATTTGTCCTGATTTATAGCTCAGCGCCTTTTGTTTTGACCAGAACATTTTGGTTTTCATGAAAACCTTCCGTTGTTTCCACGAGTATAAGGGTGAATTCTTTCTTTCTTATGATGATATCTCTTTGTATGACCTACAACCACTTTTGGGATGTCATTTTCAACACAGCACAGAGGAACCAATTTATTGATCCCTATTAATATCTTGCAATTTTTCTAAAGTGTTGTCTAGTGAAACCACTCTGATAACTTGGATATTAGGAATGTCATTATTATGGAAACCTTATCCATATCAGTTGCGGGCTTATATTCTTAGTATAACATGGTACTTGGTGAATAACTTGATGTATTCGTCTACATGAAGAATATCTCATAACTCGAGGTAATAGAGGGCTTGCCAGTATTTTTTCTATTTCTCTTCTTCCATATATCCATGTTATTGATTATCCCTTTATACGGTTCTCTAAACACGACTCCCATTTTTATATTTGATCCTGTTAAATCCCACGTGATCTTTATAGATCCTTCAAGGCTCATTTCAAGTAGTAAAATGAACACTTCCTTTTATAGTCTGAGAGTTCCGACCAAAATTCACATTGATGCCCAATCATCTATCAATATCTCTTGACTTCCAAATTTAATATTAATCCATGCGGATGTATGGTATTAAGTTGGGACTTCCCATATGGCATGTTAAGAATATTGGGCCTTCAAGAACGTTGTATGGTACCCACTATGTCTATAGGATATCCTTTTATGGTGAAATCCCCGACTTGTGGCATTGGTGCATCTAGTATCAATTCATGTGATGTCGTACTTTTGCTTGGGTTGAGACTTGTTGGTGGTGGTTGATTTGTACATATTTGTGTGTGTTTTTCGTATATTCTGTGTCTTGTTTTATGTGACTTAGTTGGGTTTGAGTCGTGTTTTATCTTATTTTTATTAGTTTTTCATTGTCATAGCTTTTGTCGACTTATTAGTATTTTCATATTTTTCATAGATATTTATGTTAGTTTGGCTTTCTTGGTTTTAGAACAGTCGAGCAGATCCAAGCATGTTCTCGAGGATCAAAACTGGCCTGCTTTGATGAAAATGCAAACTAAACCCATGAAGCACAACCTCGGTCGATGAGAAATCGATAGCCAAACGATGCACCTTTCTCACCTGCGTTGACCGCATAAGTCGATTGATGATCAATCGATAGCCAATTGACGCGCCTTTCCCGCCTACGTTGACCGCATAAGTCAATCGGCCTGCTGAATATGTCTTGCCACCATCAATCGACACCCTATTGATGGGCCATTGACACATGCACAATTTGTCACCATCGACTTCCTTTGTCAATTGACAACCAGGGGCGCTGAGACACCGTTGATCTATGGAAGGCCGTTTTTGGCAAAGTTACTGTTTCCCCCCAATGTTTCACTTCTATATATTTCCACACTTCTCAATTGAAGGGAGGGGCTTTCTCTCACCATTTTGAATTATAGACTCTCCCACCAAACCTTATCCTCTCATCATCTTCTTTGAGCATGAACCTCTAAATTCTCTCTTGTTTTTTCTTACTTCTATAAATTTAACCTAGAAACTTAGTAGCCAATTGGTGTGGAGTAGGTCTTGTATTGTGGTGAACTTTGAAACTCTTGTTTTTGAGACTTTGAAGAACATTTCTACTTAGGGTAATTCTTATTCATGTTCTATTGCACTTGTTGAGTAGTATGAGTGTTTGAGATTAATGATTCTCTTGTGTAATTTGTATCTTGGATGTTTGAGTTTTTCGTTTTTCTTGGTGAAACCTCCCTTTTCCTCCATTTTCTTATTCTTGTTTCAATCTTCTTTTCTTTCTATTTAGTATAGTTTAATAATTATGTAATGAAGGGCAAATGTGTTTATCTAAGTTAGTCATTTTGATTTATATAGTTGTTATTTGTCTAGACTTTTGTTAAGATATGTTCAAGCATTGTAGTTCCGTTGACCTTCTAGTTGTAGTTTGAATACTCTTTTCCCTCCATGCTTTGTTTTATTTTATTTGTGCTTGATTTATAAATACGTGTATTTACTAGCCTCATGTTTTCAATTTCTAACTTTCAAGCATAGTATTGTTAGGCATTTTCATGGTTGTATCTTTTTTAATGTTTTCAAGTATTTTTTCTAAGCTCTAATTGTATTTTAAAATTCCTTAACATGATAAACTAAAAATCAATTAAACTTGATCTTGTGTTTAGTGTAATTGTGTGAAAATGAACATCTTAATTTTGATTGCCATTCCTAGTGAGATACGACTCGAGACACCTCACCGCATTATGATCGACCTCATTCTCTTGTGGGTGATCTTCAAACATTTTTTGAAAATTGTGCATTTAAGATCACTTTAGTGCCCAATCCTGCGAATGATTCAACAAGGTCGTGCAGATCTTCAATATTGACTTTCTCCACCACTTATTATGAGGTAATGTAGTCCCTTTGAATATCCATCATTTTTTTCATCAGTTGTTTGTCTTATAACATCAGTAGGTTTCCCCACCATTTGATGTGAAAGGGGTTCGATCCCGAAAGTTATACGCCATCTTCCTCCGAAGGAACTTGGCTTGACTTTGAGGGCCTTGACTCATTTTTGAACATCAACAAGGATTTCTTGTGTGTCATTTGATGTTCAAGTATCACTCTCATATGCACCTACATATGATGTTGATGGTTGTCGATGTCTTGTACTATTTATTGGATTTCTCTAAGATCCTTGGAACTCTTAGAGGAATCTAATATTATTTTGTTTCAATTAGATCTATTTATGGGATTCATGGACTGCTTCTCGATGATTCGTTATATCTATTTTTAGTATCTGATTTACCCAAAGGTAATCTAGCTGATATGCCTTTTGTTTCTTGCGCTGTTTTAAGGTTTCTCTGTTGACTCCTGCGAGGGCTTGTTCAATATATTGGTTGTCACAATATGTTGTAATCTCTTGGTGTTCAAACTCATATATTTCTGAAACTTGGAAATGTCTCTTGAATGAATACATCTTGAACACTTGTTTTGATCCATTTAGAGATAAATCTCACCAAAAGTTAATTATATAATTATAATAAATTTTTAATAAACTTAAGTTGTGATACCATTTAGGTCATTAAATAACCTGGTTATAATATTTTTAGGCATTTATTGGACAATAGCCAAATTGATTTTGCTCATAGCAAGATGTTAGACACGTGTCCCTATTAAGGAATTGTGTCCTCTGCACATGGGTGAAACATCGAATAGAATGTTAACTAGTGTAGACACCCGCGTATTATGCGGGCATAACGAAATAAATACATAATAAAATAAAATTGGAAAAATAAAATTTAAATATTAGAAATTGAATTGTTCATGCAATAAAGAAAATGTTCACTTGAGGTTTTGAAAGATTTCTTTGTTAAAGTTCTATGCTTTAAATCTTGTTATTGCTAGTAAGTTTCATATATGTTATTGCTTTGTTTAGATTGATTACTTGATTTTGATTAATGCTAATTAGTTCTTGTTAGTTGATAGGTCTAAATTCATGCTATTTATTTTCCTAGATAATAAAAACAAACAAAACCCCCAATTTAATTCGTTTTCATGTTACTTTGTGATTAAACAAACGTTTGAGATTCCGATTGCATGTTACTTGAGATCGACTCGGTTCAACTTATCACCCTATATGCGAACTCGTACTCTTGCGAGCGAACTTTTGAATAATTGACAAATATTTATAAAAGTAGAGACACAAAATCTTGAATCAATCAGCAGCAGTTATATCGATGCAGGGCTTAGGAAAGCCATAATTACATTTTCCTTTTTTAATGCATGTTTTTCCGTTTTAGAGCTGCAGGGTCCGTGCATCATGTGTTGAGTGACCAATTGATACAAATGTGAATTTGTTTCTTTATTTAGCACCTCCGCAGAAATTATTTCATCGATGTCCTCTAGTGCTGGAATTTTACTTTCGCGATCAAGGAAAATAAGCTTAACCAATGATAATTTAATTATAAAAAAAGGAAAAAATATAGAAAAGAAAATTTTTTGGCTTTGATGTTTTCTCTTTTGTTTGCAAATTCATATTTAGTCAAAATATAATTAAAAATATTTCTAAAAAATATTTATAAATTATAATTTCAATAAACCAACTCATCAACCCAGATATTACCCTCTTTCTTGAGGCGATTTGCCCACTTCACCTAGTGCCTTTAAATATATGATATCAACATATTCATAAAATATTTTAGATGAATTAATGTCAAGCTAAATCGTTGAGACATTATGCAGAATATCAATTTTTCTGGTTGTACAAAGAATTTAACTATTCGAACGGAAAAAGAATTGTATGTTGTATTTTGGAGTCGAAATGAGGGTGGTAGTTATTTATAGTGATAATATATGTGTTTTTTTGTTTATTATAATATTTTGTATTTTTACTCAGCCTTTAAAGTGACTTCAATGAAAGCATTTTCGATTATAATGAGAATTTAAATATTGTAAATTTTTATTACAATTATTTTTCAACATGTTATCAAATGACTTTTAGAAATAAGTCATACAAAGAAAATAGTAACAAACTTTACCAAAATTAAGAAATTTCTAACTAAAATTACAAAAGTGTACCAAATTCTACCAATATTAATAAATCATACCAAAATAATACACATGATCTTTCATAATAATAAAAATAATATACCTCATACAAAAATAAAAAGGAATAAAATTGAAATTGATTACAACAAACTTTGAATTACAGCAAATTTGATTTGAATTTAAAAAATTATTTTCTAATAGTTTCACAAGTGTATTAACTGGATTTAAGATTTATTATTATTATTATTATTATTATTATTATTATTATTATTATTATTATTATTATTATTATTATTATTATTATTATTATTATTATTAACTTCAGATTTAAAATTTAAGATCTGAAAAAAATATATATTATGGCGCCATATATGGTGTCAAAGAACTCTTAACACCTCTTTATTATTACATTATAACATTCATTTTAATAATTATACTTATTCTACAGTTCAATCCACTCATTCATCTATATTCTTAATTTGTATTATATATATATATATATATGAAATGTCTACGGTACTATGAAGGAACCATGCCCTCCACTCCTCCTGCATTTATTTCATCCATTTATCAATATTTGTAACCAACCTTTGATCCAATGGTTGTGATTAAGTGAAAAATAGTGCCCTCACGGGCACCGTAGAATTTCCCATATATATATATATATATATATATATATATATATAATAAAAATTAAGAATATATAGATGAATGAGTATGTGTATATATACATACACATTAGATCTCCGGCAAAATTGGTCTCATATTATGAGATCACTTTTGGCCCAACTTGTGCCTCCAGTCGCCGCTCAACCCATCCCAACACACTTACCCTATGGGCTCATTTCGTTGCCTTGATATCAATGGATAAGGCCGGATATACCGTCATTTCTTGCGTTTGGTTAACATGACTGCAGCCCGTGATAAATGCTTCGGCCCATGATAAATGCTTCGGCTCATTTGATAAATAATCCAGGGGGATGGGCTGGATATAGCTATCCAACATAATCTGGGTGGTGAAAGGATGGTCCTATCCCTAAATAGTACATTTTCATTCCAAACTTGCCCTAATGGTTTGTGTTAATTACGATCTAATCTTGATATTTACGGGCTCGTCTCTACGAATTGGATGAAAATTGATGGTGAGCCTCCTTTGAAATTTGAAGAACCCTAGTGCGTTACCTGCTCCGCTTTTGATCGAATTTCCGGCAATTGTGCCAGTATTGAAGTTCCAAAAATGGTGTTCCGGTGAGCGCTTGTCGAAAATTGAAGAACCCTAGTTCGATAAATTGTCCGATTTTGGCCGAGTTTCTTGAGATTGGGGGCGAAATTGAAGTTCCGCTACTTCTGTGCTACAACTGACCGAAGGTAACACACCCGAACTCATAAATCCGTTTGTATGTGTGTTGTTTGTTCTTGTGATTATGTAATATAGAGTCTCTTTGGCAAAGTCCATTGTTAGCTTCAGTCGTATTTCTGTATGCGTGTTTCCGTACATGTACATACATCGGCCCATATGCACTAATTAGTCACCATTGAACTGATTCTTATGTTGAACATGGAGACATCTGCTTGGCAGATATAACTGTTGTTATCATGTGTGCTTATTTGTGTATCTGCGTACACACCAGCAATTATGCTCGATTATTTAGTCCCGATGTAATTGATTGTTGTCTTGACTATTAGATCCCCTGCATCCTAGAATGGATGTCGAACAGGAACAAGTAGAAGTGGTTGTTATCGTAGAGGAGATCATTAACTTGATGAAGTTATTTTTTCTTTACATTAATATTTACATGAGTTACGTTGCCGCCCGACGACCTCCCCGACGCCGAGCTCTTGGGATTGTTCGGTACAAAATGGTTAATAGGCCGCCTGCTCAAGTAAAGTTAATGCATCGACTAATCGAGATCAGCGACACGACGTGCATCGAGAACCTGCGAATGGATCGAAATTCTTTTGGTAGGCTGTGTTTGTTACTCGAGAATGTAGGTGGTTTATTACATACCAGAAATCTGCCGATAAGTGAGCAAGTTGCGATATTCCTGTCGGTGTTAGCACATCATATGAAGAATCAGAGTCTAAAATTTAGTTTCTTGAGGTCTGGGCGGACTATTAGCGTAACTTTCAACCGTGTCTTTGATGCCGTCCTAAGACTACACACTATATTAGCGGCTGAACCTACTCCGGTAGATGAATCGTGCACTGACGAAGCGTGGAGGTGGTTTAAGGTAACAATTCCTCTCGTGTATATTACCAAAGTTCAAAATACATATGTTTGTTGAATAGATATTAGTTTATATTTTTCTTTTGCCACTTGCATGAATTATTACTAAGAAATTGTTTTGTTTCGTAAGGTTGTTTAGGAGCCTTAGATGGAACATATATTTCTGTCAGGGTCCCCCTTACCATGCAGCCTCGCTATAGGACTCGGAAAGGGGGAGTGTCCGTGAACGTACTTGGCGTGGTTGATCGAAGCATGAAGTTCATATACGTGCTCAGCGGCTGGGAGGGTTCGGCAGCTGATAGTCGAGTCTTGCGTGATGCGATCAGCAGGCCGAATGGGCTTACAGTCCGTTCAGGTGAAAATCCCTTAATTTGTCTAATGAATTAATAGAAACTAATTATTCGGACCCTCATACACTAACTCGTGGTTTCTCAGGTAATTACTACTTATGTGATTGTGGGTACGCCAACGGACCTGGATTTCTAACTCCATATAGACGGGTTCGGTACCACCTTAAGGAGTGGTCAAATGGTCCGTCATCTCAGCAAGATTACAAAGAGTTATTCAACTTGAGGCATGCAAGAGCAAGAAACATAATTGAGCGTTCATTCGGTTTATTAAAGCAACGATGGGAATTTCTACGCAGCAACGCATTCTAGCCCATTAGAACTCAAAACCGAATCATCATAGCTTGTTACCTCCTGCATAATTTCATTCGTGGAGCAATGGTTGTTGACCCGTTGGAGTTGGATGAAACTGAGGAAGGAACTTATTCGGATGAAGAACAACAATGCGATTACATTGATCAGGTGCAGCCTACGGAGGAGAGGATGAATTGGAGGGATTCGTTGGCCGTGTCAATGTACAACGAGTGGAGGGCAATATGATTGCTGTTTTACCATTTTAATCGAACTTGACAATGATTAATCTCGAACCTTTTCATTTGGGGCTGTTTTAGTTTTATTTGAATCTTGCGACTTCGTCTTGGTTTTTTCTACATTCGGTTTTATAACGTGTAACGACAAACGCAATCTATGGGAAATTTGCCTGTACCCATTCACTTTTTTTCCCCGTGTGTGGTTGGATAGCCCTGTTTGCTTTTTTTTTTTTCTTTCTGTTACGGAGTGCTTGACATAGTAAAATGTCTCTTTGATACTCATGTTCGTTGAATAGATGTATTATATTTAGACTTTGTATTTCCCAGGAAGCATTATGGAATCGTTTGCCAGTGTGGGAAAGAGCACACAAGCGCGAGGCACTCGGCGTGTTTGGAGTCAGGAAGAAGAGAAAGTCCTCGCACATTTATTGAAGGATCTAGTTGTGCGTGGATGGAAGTGCGACAACGACTTCAGGTCCGGGTACACTCACATCCTGGAGAAGCACATGTCGCAAGCATTTTCGGGCACCGACCTTCGAGCCGAACCTCACATAAGCTCCAAGATTCATGTGTGGAAAAAACACTACGACACCCTAACTACGATGCTTGGTTGGTCGGGCTTCTCTTGGAATGAAACATCAAACACTATCGGCGTGAAAGACGATGCGCACTGGAATCAATTTGTTAAGGTCGGTTTTATGTGTACGCATATAAATGTCTAAATTTTTGTATAATAAATAAGAAAATAATATATACATATATGAATATTAAAATACACATTGTTTTAAATATATATATATATATATATATATATATATATATATATTCATATCTATATATTCATATATATATGTATATATATTTATATATACATATATGTCTAATTATATATACATATTTATGTATATATACTCATATATATATATATATATATATATATATATGTATATATATGTATGTATGTATATATACCTTATTTATAATATTTGCGTTTTAAAAAAAAATAATAAAACACAACAGATATGTACATTGCTTTCCCTAGATGATAAATACATATGTTTCTCAGATGGGTTTTTTCCAATCTCAGGAGGATGCAAATGCCAAAACAATGCGCTTCAAGTCTTGGACGTTGTACGGTGATTGGTGTGAAATCTTCGGCAAAGATCGAGCTACTGGTGAGCATGCGGAGGGGTTCGCAGATGCCATGAACGAGCTGCCCCAACATGACCAGCCAGTCGATTAGCGTAATGATGCACCACCCGTTGACGTCCATGACAGTCCATCGACCGAGTGCGATAATAGCAGCCGTTGACCATGTGAGAGCAGCTCAATCGCGCAAAAAGGAAAACATAAGAGAATACCCAAAAATGATCCATTTCAGGAGCGTTTGTGCCAGTTGGTTGAAGGATTTTGTGAGAAAACGGATTGTCGTCTAGGAGAACTAGACGAGCGTATTGGCTCTCAACATGACACTAGACGACAATGGAAGTTAATATTCGAGGCTCTATCTACCCTAACCTTTATTAATGTGGAGCAGAAGCTAGCCGTGTCCAAGAAAATTTGCACAAACGGGGATGACGCAGACCTATTTTTCAGCCTCGATGAAGAAAACCGATTGGTGATGGTGAAGATGTTGCTCGAATGAAGGCTGTGATTTGACATAGCCGAAGTAATGAAATGCTAATAAATTTGTTTCTTTGGACCATGTATGTGCAAGAAATAGACCTGAGCGTATTGGTTACGTAAACTAATCAGTGGACTCACGTACTTTGCTTGTATCCTTTATTTTTTGTGGTTCACTATTTCGTAAAGACCGTATAACAATATGTGATTCTCTTAATGAGCATTATAATTGGGATGTGATGTTTTATGGAGATGGATCGAATTCCGGCATGGGTTGACGAGGTCATCGAAGAGCTGGAGTCGGAGGAAGAGATGGAGGATGTTGATGACGACAGCGATGAGGACGCGAAGTCCATCGTCATTGATTAACTTTCGTGCTATCTCATTGGCGAGTTATTTCGAATCAATATATCAGTGTTTAGTTTATGTTAATATGCATGTGCACGTTTTATGCAGTATGTTTTAGGGTTAGTTTGACAAGGCATTTTGTCGTGCATCCTAGAATGGTAGTAGATCGAACCCGTTTTATGTTATCGGAATTTTATGTTAAACCGCGGTGGTTGGTTCATATATTAAGATGTTTTGGGCCCGTCATGTAATATTTATCTACAAACTGAAACCCCATCATTTTGGTTGTAGCGATGAGGATTTCAAGTGTAATGGAAATACTATTGTGCAACCGACGCTTTCCGTATTCATATTCCAATTAATATAAGTTGTAGTGTTATTAATATTATTTTTGGCATAAAGTCCCGAATGAAAGCATTGTAATTTGCTCAATTGGCTAGAACCCTTTCAAATAAAATACCATAGCATGACCAGCTCGTATCATGGGACGTCTTTAGATACCGAAATTGCGGACGCGTTCATCTTTCTCAAGCCCAAAATACCACGTATGACGAGCACAAATGCTGAACCGGAACAATTATGGAGCCTTGTAACATGATGAACTCAACTCAGACACATTCACGAGGATAGTTCAAATAAAAATCCATAAAGTGATACATGATTACACCAAAGTTATACGTATGCATGGAACGTTACAAAGTACTCAAGATTGTCCATGCATGCAAATATCCCAAGCCAAAAACAATCACACGCCAAACCAACTACATAAGCAACGAAAAATATGAAGACACAAAGTAAACATTTAATTTGAGACCGACGTACACGGAAGTCTTTGGTGTAGTAAGCACCCGCCGCAAGATTAGGCTACGTCAACACCTACCCCTCGAATTTATTAGACCCCTTGCACGGAGACAGAACATAGCGACGTGGCGGACGGCGCAACGGTGCGGGGGTCCTAGTACCGGATATGCACGAAGTGGAAGCATTTTCAGGCGAACGCGGTGGTTGATTAACCAAAGCTTCAGAGGTGCATGTATATCCTCCCGCCAGTTGATTGCATAAATTACATAAGCCGTCAAATATAGTCTGTAAATCATCCCAAATCGGATCCCCTAAAACTTGGTAGGCAATGCAGAACGGTTCTTTCTGTTACACACAATTTGGGACAAGTAATTAGTGACCTGTGGATTAATTATGTATCCAGTAGTTGGGTTTGGAGAAATATTACTACTAAGAGATTTTGAATTAAACTAACCTCGAACATGAACTCCCGAAATTCGTACGGAGCACTCATCAAGCCGGTCTCATCGCAGTACTTCTCACTACGTTGGCTCAACATCCAACGGAATACCCGATATCAATTTTGGATCATGGCTAGGCGGTCGATGCAGTACCTATATGTGAAGTCCGTTCTAAATTCGATATTAAGTATGTCGATGCAAAATTGAATGGACGTCGTGTTTACACGTTCGGGGTTGAACAACCCAAGCGTGCGTTGGTCAAATAGCAAGGATATGAAAAACTTGTCAATCTCCTCGGTCCAACGACCGATATAAAGATACTCATCCTGATCGACGGGGTAAATTGGGTACCCATTCGACATTTGTTCAATATTTATGTTTTTGAGATAGTAGTATTTTGTAGATGCTCAGCTCAGTTTTGTGGCCTTTATGTTAACTCTATCTTTAAAACAATGCATATATAGGCAAATTAAAGTTGGAGAAGAGCTTGGTCAAACTACTATTTAGGTCACACAATTTTCCAACTATACGCAGGGGAATATATTCCCTGACTAATGTGATTTAGAATTGACGTAAGGGAAACTTCTCTACTCCTGTGGTAAGATTCCAAAGCTGGTACATGCACAGGGAATATATTCCTGCTCCACTGGACACTTGGATATTACCATTATGTAGGCTTCCTGCTCAAATTACTAATAATTGCAAAGTTGGTTGAAGTGGCCTGTTGCTCTAATTAGACCCCGGATCCAGTATATTATTTTATAAATTATTTTGCAAAAAACAAAGCTACACACATGACGGCACAAAAACAAACCATATAAACATGCATGCGACACAATCATTAAAGTTCAGTCCATTAGGGTCATAATAGAAATATTTAATTCAGAGGCCATACATGATAGTGCGTTCGGGTTCATACCAAAACCAACATACAACAAATACTAAATACGAAAATAACAATTACGCAACTACTTCAGAAAATACACTGTACTGGTACAACGATTATGCGACATCGTCATGCATCACCATTTGAACACCGTATCCCGATTTCCCACTAAGTCTCGAATGGTAGTGTCCATAGCAACAAGCTACTACCAACAAGGTCAAACACTAAGAAAGGATGGTGAAACGTGAAGCACGGTCCATGCGAGCCTTGTAGGTGGACAACTGCAGTCTGTAATTCTTCAAACATTCGGTCAGTTGCTCATTCGTGGCTCTAACATCATCGTATCTCTCTAGATCAAGCCAATGGAAAAATCCACATTTTAGCTCCTGCCAAATAAAATTAGTGACTTATGCTCGTCACTTAACCAATTCAGTTTAGGCACAAAATAAAAGACTCTATTACTAATTACAGAAATAAAATCAGATGTTCAGTGGCAAGCATGTATATACCCCCCTCCGAGGACACGTCATAAAACGCCGTTCTGGATTCCTTTTGGTTTTAGAGACTAGAACTCGCACATCCATATCACAATGACATCTACTAGGGATCTCTCGGTTGAAGGTGGAACACCGAAATGACATATTGTATGATTGGGACGACGAGGAACTCCAACTCGATCCCATTATTGTTTTGTGGTTCACTGAGGAAGAGTAATACAAGACTGTTAAGCACAATAACACATTCTCAAGATCTTTTCAAGATTACAAAACAATTTTATCCGCTATTCATCCAATTGCACCGTCAATAGTTCGTACGCACAAATTTTGGATCGAAGCAGTTAAGACTCTTTCGTATAAAGCAACAATGTAAAACTATGTTACACAGTCGAAATAACTAAGAATTTCCAGTGAGCAGGGGTCCAACCGTCCTAATCTGGTGGTCAACACTATCGTGAAACAGATGTTATAAATTGCTATCATTATTATTCATCACAAAATTTTTTCCGGTGAAATGCATCGACACCTACAACACGATTATTTTAAAAAAAATAATTACGGTATTTGTGAAACTAAAATCCAAATAATGGCTTGGTAAGGGAAAATACAGTGATGAGGGCAAGTGTACCTTCGGATGCCTTCAAGATTAGCCGTCAGCCACTGGGATTGGATGCATAGATCGAACTGTGGAGGGTTTTATCCTCGCGGCGATGAATGGGACCTTTGATTCTGTGGTGAGTTCGATAAATTAGACGGATGGTGTTTTGGACAATGTAGACTTTATCCCGTTAATCCTATGAACCAAACGGAGAAAAATACCCACGTATCCTAAAATCAGAACATCACCAATCTTTCGCTCCAAACATGAGATACATTTATCCCAACAACGCAATCTTGGCAGGTTGTATTAATTTGTCCAATCTTGTCCGACGAACCAAACGATCCCTATAAGTTCTTCCAATTACAGAACTTAATTCTCACACTCTTCAACACCAAATACTTTTCTAGAGATTCATCACAAGGGAAATCTCTAGAGATGTGAGGCTAATACTGAAGAAAATTCTTCAGCCATGACTCATCAGTGAAGATATGAGGAATTAAATACATTCCAGCGATCGATTTCTCTCTAGACACTCGTTCGTAGAAAAAGTAAATTTCCTCCAAACACTATGTTCTTCTTTCATCAATTATACGAGTGATAATAGATCTTGGGGAATTCACCTGAGATTTCTAAAACATAGATTTTCCTTAATCATCACTACTCTTAGTATTGTATTTTATTTTATTGAAAAAATGAGAAAGTAAATGAAAGAAACTGACCAATAGGTTTTGGCAGACAGTGCTAAAACAATCACAAGCAATTCTTGGATTAGCACTTGAGGAGCCCAAGTAGCATTTTGAATGCAGGGATCAACACTTAAATTCTACTTTCTTCCTGTATTTCAATGATCAGTTATCTTGTTGATAGCAACAATCCAACCATTTATTAGCATTAAATAAGGTAATACCCAAATAAACCATTCAAGTTACACATTTAAATTGACAACATTTATACTGGGAGCTACAGCAATATGTTGATTGAGAAATAGAGGATGCTGCAATTACTGTTGTTTTAGGAAAGATGACGAGGTACAATAAATTGGTGTGTGACTATTTAATGATCGATACTTTAAATATTGTTATGTGGTACTTAAATGATATCTTTTGGGTACTTCATACAATGAAATTTCTATAAATTAAATTTTTATAAATTAATAAACTCTCTAAAATAATAAAATCTTCCGGTCCCAACGTGGGCTTTTGTAAAAAACCATCAAATTCGATAAGATAATAAGATAATAATTTTTCGAATAATCTCTTTATAAATATTAGGTCCCAGTAAAACTCTAAATTAATAATTCATAAATATTACAATTATAAATATTATGGTAATTTGCTAAGTATGAATCTATTGTTACATGTTTTTTCTTTTTGTAATTGGATTTCATCCCTAACTTTTTTAATTGCAGCCAAGAGTTTCGGTGTCAAGTTCTCTAGCTGCAACAAAACTTTGTGAAGAGTTATTGTCGCACTCAAAGCCTCCTTTCTCGTGACTGGTTCCAACGATATTGAATCATCTACAGTTTCATCATTAGTAGGATATTCAATAATATCAGCAATAATTTTCTCTAAACTTTGAACCATTGAACATTCACCGTTTTCACCGGATAGTCCACCAATTTGTTGACGTCCATTTCATTGCGATAACCAACATCCTTGATCATATTCTCAAACTCATGTAGGCTTTCTTCATAGTTTGTATACAATGAATTGATAGTATACAATGAATATATTTAATTAGTTACAAAGAATTGGTTGATGCATGTATATAATCAATGAAACATATATGAATTTATTTATTTTCAATACATATGTACTAAATTTGCTGAATTTAAAGAGTCTCTGTTTTAATTAATAAAATATTAATTATCGATATATTAATATCTATCTAAATTAATAAAATTTCATGGTCCAAAGGTTATTAATTTATATAGGTTTTACTTGTTTTTATACTAACGATAAAGATTGAGTTTTTGTTGATTAACACTAATTTTGAATGCAATTGATTTGGTTATTGTTGGAGATGTTGTTCACTGATACGACATCGATATCAAATATTCACGTCGGCAATATGCAGGTATTTATGTGGATTTTAGTAAGCGACCTCATTTCTTAGAAGGTACAATCCTTCTGAGAGTTGGGCAAGCTGTTTTATAGGGCAGCGACCTAGTGTATAGGAGTAGCGAGCTCTTATGCGAGGTGGTGAGATCTTACGATATATGCACTATTATACCAGTTCGGGCGCTGAGTGGTAGCTCGGCGTTGAGAGCTGGGCCTCATGGTCTTCTTGGGCTTTGACGGGCTAATATATGCTATCTTATGGGGTCTCGGCAGACTACAATTATGGACATGGTTATTGGCCCATGGATATTATGGTAATTCAGCGAGAGTTCTGTTATTTATGGGAACTTAGCATACACGAGGAATCCTAATTCTAAGCGGGTCGCTATTTATGGTATTATAGCTATAATAGGAGAGGGGAACCCTAGGTTGGGAATACTTCTCTTATCATATAAAGAGGATTCATGCCTCATTCTTTTCTCTAAGTTGATTTCACATCCTACGTTTTTGAGCTCCGCATCTCTCTCGCACTCTCTATTTTAAGCATCGGAAGGCCTACGCCGGGTCCGTCCACCGCCTTGGCTTGGGTTTTATTTTGTAGGATCGATCAGGTCACCAGAAGCTCTCTGGAAGCTTATCAGGCCGCTTAGCATATATTTAAGGTTAGTACTTTCTATTCTTGAAGCACCATTCTTTTTGGTCGCATCAAGTGGCGCCGTTTGTGGGAAAGAGGGACATCGAGTCCTTGAACAAAAGACGTGAGATGTTTCACAAACATAACATGAAGGACAGGGGTACGACACCACGAAACTTGATTTTTGATTCGGAGACAAGTAAGACAAAAGAGGCAAATAAGGAGACGAACAAGGAGGCGAGCAAGGAAAAACAGGCAGAAGGAACGATGAGTCAAATAACCCTCACCACACCACCACCCTCACCGGGAAATTAAAACATAAAAACTAGAAGGGGAGCAAAAGAAAAAAGCCCCGAAAGTAATTAGGCAGAAGGTTATCCACATTGGGACAAGGGAATGGAAGGAGTTGCCAAGTAACCCTATTATGTTGACAAGGGGCTCCTTACACTAGTGAGAAACTTCCAATCCAGAAGGGTAATTTTGCCTATCCATAACGCCTTTGTGTGCCTTCTGTAGTGTCATAGTTCTAGAAATTCTGTACTTTTCAGAACGCCTTTTTTTTTTTACCCTTCTGGATTGACAGACTTTCTAAAAGGGTAAAAAAAGGCGTTCTAGAAAATAGTTTTTCTGTTCTAGAATGGTGCCATTCCATATTGATCCACCACTTTTCAGAACGGTATTTTTAAATACCATTCTGGAAAGTCACGATTTTCAGAACGTTATTTTCAAATACCGTTCTGGAAATCGCGACTTTCCAGAACGGCATTTGAAAAAACAATTCTGGTAAGTTATACTTTCCAGAACAGTGTTTAATAAGACCGTTATGGAAAATAGTGAAAAAATAAAATAAAATAAATTGAAATCAATTATGCAAATAAAAATTAACCAACAAATTCATCAAATTGGCCATAATTTCTCATTCATTATTGTCAATCAAATAAATTCACAAACACAGAGTGTGCATCATAATACTTGCAATCTAGAGTCAACAAAGTAACAAATGTATATATCAACTAAAATCGAGTACAATCTCGAGTTATGTACATTCAATACATTTCATCAACATTACACTCCCCTAAGAAAACCTTCACGCTTCTCTAATAGCATCAGATTCAGAGTTGATTATTTCAGTTTTTCTTAATCTTTAGCTTTAATATACAATTCAAGGATCAATTAGAACAAGTGACTATTTCAGTGGATTGAAAGGAGATACCATAAAACTTGAGAAATTTATGGCACTAAATAATCGAAAGAATTGCAAAATGGACACTTTAAGTTGGCCTAGTCAGGCTTTTAGACCCTTTTTCATTTATAAAAATATATAAACTTTTTTTTTTCACCCTTGAAATTTGGAGTATCCAAATTCCCCCTCTTTAGAAAAAAAAAATTAACTCACGTTTCATCAGTCTTTAGAAGGCGAATACAATTGGACTCCAGTGCATCCTCTTACGACACTTGAACGTCCTGACTGGGTTTCGAGGACACCTAGAGGATTTAGCACCCCATATAGGTGATAACGGATCGGCCACAGTCACACCACACTGTCACAAAATTGTGAGAAAAAGGGATGTTACGAAATTATATGATTTTCATATGACCACCAAAAGAAAAATATAATTCATCAGCCCATAGCCCAACACAAGTTTTGTATTGTATCACTTGCCCAATCTAGATTGTCTCCAGGATTAAAAAAGTTTTACATAACGCTATATAATACAACATATGTTAAAAAACAGAAAAAAAGGATTCTAAGTAACACAACAACATCAGTAGTTTCACTCCAGGCTATTCCATAATCTCCATTCATGCCAAGGACCCCAATTTTAAAACAGAAGTTAAGAGATTGTCTAATCTAAAAAGAAATATCACGATAAGAACCATCCTTTGCGGCAAAATAAATCATCTAGTGTAAGCTGGGGACAAATGAATTTATTTTCTTACCCTATGAGAGAAAGACTCCTTTAACGCCATGTGTATGACCGATGGCATCTCCTGTCGAACCAATGCTGGCAGCTTCTTCTGTATCAGTCCTCTTGCACTTTCTCTGGGTATCTCATCGCTAAGGGAGGCACGAGTGGTCAGTGGACCAGTCCTCTTGCGTTTCTTATTGAATTTCATAGGCTTTTCAGGCGTAGAGCAGTAACGTCGGGTAAGAGTGACCTTAGACCCTTAAGGCTTTGAAACTGTAAGAACATTACAAAAAGACGGGTTATCAGATATCGTCATCTTCTTCTTGAATGGGTTATCACAGTGGTGTAAATTACAAACACCGGTTTGGAGGTCATCATGGATATCTTCCCAATATGGCTGTCTCTGCTCCTCTGCACTGGGCTCCAACGTTGACTGTACCTCCATCTACATTCCCCCACACACCAAATCAAATCAGCATACAAGTCCTACAAAATGATAAAATCATAATACAACTTGCAATATTTTATGTACTTGGCGATCATATAATCCACCCATAGCCACTCGAGAATTTTAAAACCTCCAACGAAGGCACCGTGGTAGCACATCATCAGATGTGGGGACCCCACATGTGTTCCCCAATTCAGGTATGGCCTCAAACGCCTATATCTATTAAAAAATAGAAAATTGGTTGAAATGTAAGAGTAGATAAGATAAAATTATGTAGAATGATGTATCACCAATTAGTATCACATACCAAAAATGCCCACACATATCCATAAACTTGGTAGCAAGGTGTCATCAATTGTGTTAACTGAGTGGATAACCGCTGAAGATATGTCGGTAGGATCTGATATGTATACTTTCCCCAAATAAACGTCTCCCACCCATCACTATCCTCAATCAAGGTCCACGCCCACTTATCTATATAACTTTGCTTATCATCCTTACCAAACAATAAGAAGTATACAATCAACAACTTTTCCACCTTTAATGCATCGGCTGGTGACTCACGAAATACTCCGTCTGTAAAATCGGACCGTAAAGCGTCCATCGTCAACATTTGACCCCGATAATACCGTAAAAATAAACCACTCGCAGGTGGATGATGCTCTGCAGAAGGGTCAAATGTCGTCGGCCCAAAAGATAGCCCAGTCACCAAAGAATACTCGTACTTGGAGAACCGAATAAAACGGCCTCCAACACGATACCATAACTCATCCGGGCCCGCTTCTGCCTTGATGACCTCATGGGTGAAAAGGCAATGTAAGGCGGTGCCACAGCAGGATCCTTGCGTAACAGAGCGCATCAAAAACCCAAAACAGGAGTTTGTGAACTCCTCATAAACCCCATCACCAGTAAGTTTCAACTCCTCCACTATCTGTTCGACTATGACCCTCTTACTAAACAATTTAATGTTCACCTTTGTCGTCTTAGGAGCCTCCCTCTTCCAAACCCACTGAACCTTCAAAACACCTCAACATGTTCGCATAGTTGTGCCCTTAAGAGCAGCAAAACACCTCAACATTTCTAAAACAATATACATGTGTTCCAAATACAATCCCTATTTCTACCACATCAATGTGTATATATATATTTCTACATCCAACAAAATGAAAAAGAAACAAATCACATTAATAATAATAATAGATTTTGGTTAAGAGAGCAGGCGGGTTTAGATTTTGGTTAAGGCAAAGTAACAACCCAGTTGTGAAAAATATTTCACTACCCGCTTCATTTAGCCGCTCCGCGCCGAAATTGTGAAAATATTTCAAATTTCTAATTTTTTTTTTGAGAAAGACATTCAAGAAGGGTTTTTTAATACCGTTCTGGATTGAGAAACATTCAGAACGGTATTAAAATTACTGTTCTGAAAAGTCT
>BMAC01000008.1:1424108-1446185 GCA_014905375.1 Phtheirospermum japonicum | reverse complement strand
AATAATAATAAATATTAATAATTAGAAAATAAATCAAATCGACTTTCTCTTCACACGTAAAATATAGAAAAGCAAAAAAAATGATAAAATTAAACACAACTTCTGGGATCTATTTAAAAACCCAAGATAATAACAAAAGACGATGGAATATTTCTCTGAGATTTCCTCATCAACAAGATAACTACTAAAAGAAAAAAAAATAATCAGATTTACCTTTTCAAGCTCATCTTGAATTTCTTGAAGCCTTTCGATGGATAGAACTAGCTCCCCGTCGATGTGCTCGGTCCCGTTTTTCTCTTCCTTCGGCTCTCCCACTTTTTGCTTCTTCCCCTTTGTCTGCCCCCATTTCTCTTAAAATTCCAATTAACTTTTCTTCACAAAAAAAAAAAACAATCCAGAACGATATATTATAAATACCGTTCTAGATTGATTAATAAATCCAGAACAGTATTTTCAATACCGTTCTGGATTGTAATTTATTTATTATAGATAGACTTTCCAGAACAGTAATTTTAATACCGTTCTGGAATGTTCGTCAATCCAGAACAGTAATTAAAATACCATTCTGAAAAGTATCTTTCCAGAACGGTATTTTAATACCGTTCTGGATTGACGCCCATTCCAGAACAGTATCGAAATTACCGTTCTGGAATGACGACTTTCCAGAACGGTATTATAAAATCGTTCTGGAAAGTCGTCATTCCAGAACGGTATTTTAAAACACCGTTCTAGAAAGTGCTATCGAGAACACTTTTAAAAATACCTTTCTAGATTAACTTTTTTGTCTGTTCTAGAATGCAATTTCTGTACTAGTGTTGAAAGCTTGATGGATTAAGTACCACCGGACAAACGAGGAGAGATAGATGAAATCCTCACAGGCAAAGCAAGAAAGGAAGAGAAGGGAAAGGAAAAAGATGGTTAAAAAGATGACGAGTACAAACCGGAGGATTTAACAGCCAAACAGAAAAAGAGCAGAGAATCCTCACCATGGAGACTAAGTGCAGACCTACTTAAAAGTTCAAGTAGATGCAGATATCCGGTGGACTTCATATCATCATCTGATGACGACTATATTGAGGATCACTTACGCATGGATGGAGGGTCGCATGGTCAACTTTATAAATGACGAACCCAACGGGATGAAAAGGAATACGACAATCGTGATTGGCAAATAAAGGGCGATGGATCACGACAGAAATCTTGTAAACGCCGAATTCAGGAGGAAGAAGATGATAGTGATAGTTAGGAACCATTCATGGATTATAGACCACGAAGGAGAACCTATAAGCATCGAGGTCGGCGTTATAAAGATGACGAGGGTGGCGAAGTAGGACCAGGTACCCCGGCGTTTAGAGACTTGCAGGAGGCACTGCTAAATTTGCAAAGATAGGTCGCTCGAGAAGAACCTGCAGAATCTAGGGAGCATCCTTTTTATGAAAAGATACTACGGGCAGTATTACCTCTCGGGTATAAAACGTTGGAATTTTAGTATGATGGGATGACCGACCCCACCCACCATGTGCAAGGATTTTAGAATGAGGTGGTGTTGAGATAATATATGGATGTCGTAGCATGCCGAGCTTTTCTATCTACACTGAGGGGGATAGCACAAGACTGGTTTCACCAGTTAGCACCAGTGAAGATCACCAACTTTTGGGTCATGAAGGCGGCCTTTTTGGAGCATTTCTATAGCGCTAAGCACCACAAAAATACTGCTCAATCTCTTTTCAAAATTGTGAAGGGGCCAGGGGAAAGTCTGAAACATTATGTTAATCGATTCACTAGGGCCGCTTTAGAGGTACCCAAAACCACCAACAAGATGAAGGCTGGAGCACTACATCAAGGGTTGAGGAGAGAAAACCTGCGCAAATCTTTGGCCAAGTGGGCTGCGCGAACATATGAAGAGGTCCTTGAGAGGTGCGATAAATATATATAAGGGAAGTAAGCTGAAGAAGAATACCAGTTTTGTTTTGGGATGGAGGTCGTAGAGTCAGAAAGAAGTATTCCTAAAAGGTCGGAGCTTAAGAAGGAATCAAGGCGAGCTGTGCACGGGTTCTTAACCACTGGAGCAGATGATGGAGGGGCAACTAGAACCATGAGAAGAATATGGTAATAAGAAGACTTTACACCCTTGGCGTATCCACAAGCAAGAGTGTTCACAGTCATGGAACAACAAATACCTAACAACGTCAGATGGCTAGAGACTCGTACACGGATCCCCACTAACCCAAAGTCTGAGTTCTTTAGCAGGTTTCATAATAATTATGGACATTCAATGAAGCGGTATAGACATTTCCGCGAGGAAATTGAGAGGCTCATTAAAGCTGGGCACTTGAAGGAGCTCATATACAAAGATAGGGATCCACGGGAACCAGTGAAGCTGCCACCCCCTCCTCCCCCACCTCTGGGAGGTCCTCCTCCTAACCTGACCGTGAGGCAGCCACAACAGGGAGGCCAGAAGTAGAATGAATAAGGAAGATCGGGGTAAAAAAATAAAAGAAGGATAAATATGATCTCCGGGGGGCCAAAAGATGGAAACATAAATAATGCACAAAAGAGACATGAAAAGGCAGCCCGGCCTGAACCATGTGAGATCGCTGTTATTAATGGGCGACTCCCGACCCCAGGAATTGTAATCTTATTCGGTCTTGAGGAACAACACGGCCTGCAGGTGGAACACAACGATACACTTATAATTGAAGCTGAGGTAGCAATGTACGAGGTCAGATGAGTATTCGTGGATAATGGGAGCTTGGTTAACATCATGTACCGGGAGTGCTTGGATCAAATGAATTTGAAAGTAAAGGTACGGACCGTAAGAACTCCCAATTATGCTTTCAATAGTGCAAAGATTATCACCGATGGGGAAGTGGCACTCCCTATATGTTTTGCATGTAATTGTTGTGTTTTTTTCATACTTTTAATTAGGGTTTAGCATCGTTCCTAGTAGTTTTGAGACATTTTCCATTAGGGTTTTTTGTCATTTTCTCGTTTTTAAGATTAAAGCTTGGTATGTGCATATTTGATGAAGATTCCTGGGTTTTGAATTCAAAATTCTTATTTTGTAGGAGGCACGAGGAATTGGACTGGCTCTAAGTTGCTGAGGATCGAGTCGAGGCCTTGAAGCTCATAAAACCATGCCAAAATGAGGAAATCAAGCCTGATCGACTGCCCAAACGATTGCCCAATCGACTGCCCGGGCTAAAAGCAATCGATCGTCTGCTCCCAAGAGAATCGACTGCACGCCTCAAAAATCGACTGCGAGGCAGCGCTCTCCCCAAATTTGGCATGGCATTCGATCGACGCCCACCAGTCGATTGACAGGCAGTCGATCGACTGACCTTAGTCGATCGACTGATCCGCAGTCGATCGACTGTTACGCAGTCGATCGACTGAGAGTCTGGGAATTAGAGCATTTTGACGAGTTTTCCCCTACTAATAACTATATAAACCCCAAAAATTGACTTGATGGGGCATGCACTCAACCCCCAACTCTTGCATGAGTATTGGACTTAATTCTCTCTTCAATTTCTAGATCTACTTTCTCTATCTTAGGTTTTTGATTTAATCTTCAAGTTTTGCCTTGGGTTAGTAAGCCTAAGAAGAATCCGAATACTCCTTTGGATTAGTACTTTTGAATGTAATTCAAGCTATTGGATCTTCATCTTTTATTATAGTAAGCTTTCCTTTTAATTTCAAGTTTGTTCTTCAATCTCATGCTTTGTTCTTCATTATATGCGTTTTGTCTTACCTCCTTGATTACTTGTTGAAACTTATGATTTGGCTATGGATTCTAGATGAGTGACACATCTAGATCGTAGATCGGGTCATAGATTGTTTAGGTTTTAAGTTGTTCTTGTGCTTTATTTGCAATTTAGTTTTCATGCATAGTTTTTGCTTAAATCCTAGATCTATTGCTTGATACTTGTTATTTCACGTAAAGTTTCGAACTTTGATGTTAATTTTTATTGCTCTTGCTATTTGTGCTTTCAATTTTTTCTAATTCTCATTTTTCAAGTTTTTATGTACATGCTAGCTTAGTTGTACCTTGTTCATGCATGCTTGTACTCGGTGAAACAATGCTTATTTTTGATTATTTCCTTAATTTTCTTGCATTTTCAATTAAGGCATACGACCAAGGCATTCTACCCACTTGCTATTTCAGTTTTTAGGATAGTTTAGCTAGTTTAATTGCTTTATTTTTATTTTCCTTTTATTTTCAAAGCTTGAAACACCTTGAAACTCACAATTGAATTGATTTCCGATAACACCAAGCCAAATGAACCTTTAATTTCTAAAACCACAAAAAACTACACTTCAAAATGGTGCCGTTGTGACACTGCTTGGTTAAGGACTTCAATTTAATTATTGTTTCGTTGTTTTTTTAGCTTTCCTTTTTATTTGACGATCTCTTTGAGTGTATGCAAGGTCGTCGTTCGCTCGGACATGAATTAGTCCCTTATACTTCTAACCCCGAACGATTACGACGTCTTCGACATCTCTTGCATCTTGATTTTAATATGGCGAACAATCTTTCTAATACGGGCCCATTTCTCAACCGTAACGGGAAATCTTCTCAGGACGATCCTCAAAGTTCTAATTCGACCGAGCCCGGAGTTCATGAGGAGCCCATTCCAAGCACCATATCCGGGCCTTCCAACCCCATTCCCCCGCCACCTCCTGAGCAAACGCTTGGATTCCAAAGGAGTGGTTTTACCACTCATGGGCACGCCACGGGCCAACACCAAGGTATTGCTTCTTTCCCTAATTCATTTAATGGTGGATTTGTTCCCAACATGGGAGGGCATGGTGCAAACCATGTTGGGAACGGTGGTGGTTCGGTTGGTATGGGAAACGTGGGAGGGCAAGGTGCAAACCACGTTGCTCCCGGTTCTCACGGCTTTCATCAACCCGGCATGGGAGGGCATGGTGCAAACCATGTCGGGTCTAATGTTCTCTCGGAAGCAAATGATTCCTTCGGCAATTATGGAGCCCCGAATTACGTTCCGTATGGCTATGGTGCTCCTCAACGTTTTTGGAATGTACCAAGCCCGAATCTTGGTCCGTATGGTACCCCACCCGTGCATAATTTCAACCCGACACCGAATGTGCATCCGAATGGTTATGGTGGTGGCCCCATTTATGGTGGTAACAATCATGAGATTCGAGAAGACACGCCCGATGAGTATGCTTTGTTTGGTGGTTTTGATCCGAATGCTCCGTTTATTCCGCCCGTCCGTAGTATGAAGGAGGTGATCCAAGCCTTTGTGGGGGCTACTATTTCATCTCGTATATCTCTTCCCCCCGAGGTGATGGCTATTGATATCCATTCGCTCGATTTTGCCCGCCTTCCCATTTTCCACGAGTTTGAGATGGAGGATCCGCTCCAATTCATCAAGCAATTTTTATGGCATGTCTTGAGTTTCCACCGGCCAAATATGATGAGTTTGGAGCATCTTCAACTCCTTTTTCTCTCGTATGCTCTTCAAGATAAATCATTATCATGGTTTTTGGGTATTCCTCCTAACTCGATTCACACGTGGGATGAACTCGCAAAGGTTTTCCTCAATCATTATTACTCTATGGAAAAAACGGCCGATGTGAGGGTTAAGATTATGTCATTCAAGCAAACGAAAAACGAGACATTTCACTCCACTTGGTTTCGGTTCAAGGATCTTCTTGATAGTTGTCCACATCATCGCTTACCCAAGGAACTTTTAATTCAAACCTTCTATGAGGCATTGGACCCAAAATTTCAATACATGGTGGATACGATGGTGGGGGGTAATATGACGATTCATCCTCCAAATGTGTTTCTCCGTGTTTTTATCACTTTGGCTGAGAATTCTAAACAAAAATCTTCCTGTGCTTTATATTCAAGCGCCAATGAAGTCAAAAATTTGAATGAGCCTCTTTCCCTAAGAGAAGCTTGAGATGGAAAAAGAGTTGGCCGCTATGAAAGCTCAAATGGATAAGATGTCTTCCCCGAGCATGGAACCATCTTGTTTGTCTTGCGGTATGGTTGGACATGAAATGCTTTATTGTCCATCTAACCCTTCCCATTACATGCCGATGCCTTAATCGGAGGATGTTTGTGGGATCCAAGGATACTAACCTGGTCATGGTGTTGCTAGACCACCCTTCGTTCGGCCTTCAAATCAAAACCCCCCGTACCATCCGAGCAACCGCATGTATCCGGGCTTTGGACATTCAAACCCTTACATAGGCCCCTCTCGACCTACTCCCCCGACGAATGCTCCACCGCCGGCCTCCGATCCAAATCTTGCCATGGTAATGCAACAATTGAAATCCATGTCGACATCATTTGAGGCTCGGTTCACCGCTCTTGAAGCCACGATGAATGGGTTAAACATGAAGTTTGGGAAATTGGCTACCTATGTTAATATGCTTAAGCAAGCCAATGAAAAGGGGAAGTTACCGAGCCAACCATCACACACCCATGCGATCACATCTCTTAGAAGTGGCCGGATTATCGATAACAAGGTGGGTCCACCGTCCGAGGGTGAGAAAGTTGCTAATCCTCCTATTGTCACTACTCCCGAGTCTACTCCCGTGGTTTCCGTCCCGACAATAGATATCCCCAATGGCTTACACAAATCCTCAAACGCCTATAAGCCACCAATTCCAAAGGCTTCCCCGCCTTATCCGTCAAGGCTCCAAAACACCAAGAAGGACGATCAATTCCAAAAGCTCTACAATACTTTGTCCAATGTAAACATCACTCTCCCGTTGTTGGATGCCATCCAGGACATACCCGCTCACTCTAAGTTCTTTAAGGAGCTTTCTTCCAAGAAGCTCATGAATGTTCCGAACGAAAGAGTTGTGCTATCAAAGGAGGTGAGTGTGGTGTGTGATCCTTCGGTTTTAGCTCTCAAGAAGATAAACCCCGGATCCTTTTGTATTGATATCACGCTCGGCAATGAAAAAGTCACGAATGTCATGCTAGATTCCGGAGCGGGTATCAATTTGATGCCATCTTCGATTTATGAGCAATTGGAGTTAGCACCTTTGAAAGAGATGCGGATTTGTTTGAAATTGGCCTACCGGTCAATTAGATATCCGAAGGGGGTTGTTAAGGATGTGCTCGTCAAGGTTGGAGGGCTCGTTGTCCCGGTGGATTTTGTTGTCCTCGATGTGGGCATGGTTCCTAATGATGGTGCCGAGCATACCATTTTGCTTGGCCACCCTCTTATGGCCACCACGCAATGCTTGATCGATGTTGGAAAGAAGAACCTCACATTATCCGTTGCGGGAGAATTGGTCACATTTTCTATGAACAACTTACCGTCGATTCCTTCAAGTATTTATCATGCGGATTGCTTACTAATTGATGAGATCCATGATTTGGTCGAGCAAGTTTTCATGGCGGACGAGGGCATTGAGTTGATCGAGCCGATGGTTGTTGATGGTAGTGATGTTGAGGATAGTGGGAACTTTGTTCTTAGCGACGAATTTTGTGTCCCTCTCATTGCAACCAATTCATTTGAGACCGCTTGTGTAAGTGTTGTTGAGGGCACCGACAAGTTTTTGAAGGGGGGGGTAGGTAGTTTGTTGATGAAGAACGAGATGTGGATCCGATTGCAAACTTGATGAACATCTTAATGGAATTTTTGATCTATTCGAGATAGCCCCCAAAGAGTATGAGACGAGGCACAAGCCCGAGCTAAAGCCTCTCTTTTTAGAAGAGGAGGAGAGAAAGCCGGGGATTATCTTTGTCAATTTAAATCAAGAGGAAGAGGAGAGGTTGGTCGAGGTGCTCAAGGCTCACAAGGGTGCCATTGGGTGGAGTCTAGGAGATATAAAAGGAATTAGTCCCTCGATATGCATGCACAAAATTGTTCTAGAGGATGATGCAAAATCGTCTCGGGAGTTTCAAAGGCGTTTAAATCCAAATCTTAAAGAGATCGTGAAGGCCGAGATATTAAAATTGTTGAAAGAAGGCTTGATATTCTCAATTGGAGAGAGTGAATGGGTGAGCCCCGTGCACATGGTCCCGAAGAAGAGCGGCATTACCGTTGTCTAGAATGAAAGAGGGGAGTTGTTGGCTACACGGGCCATAACGGGGTGGAGAATGTGTATAGATTTTTTAAAGTTGAATGCGGCCACCAAGAAAGATCATTTCCCCCTCCCATTCATCGATCAAATGCTACACAAGCTATCCGGCCACCATTCTTATTGCTTCTTAGACGGATTATCGGGCTACTAACAAATTGCTATCGCGCCCGAAGATCAAGCCAAAACTACCTTCACTTGCCCGTTTGGGACTTTTGCCTTCCGGCGGATGCCATTTGGGCTATGCAATGCTCCAGGGACTTTCCAAAGGTGTATGCTCTCAATATTCTCCGACATGATTGATAAATACCTCGAAGTCTTCATGGATGACTTCTCCATTTATGGAGACTCATTTGATGAGTGTTTGATCAATCTTGAAGAGGTGCTAGCTCGGTTCAAGGAGACAAGTTTGACATTAAGTTGGGAGAAGATCCATTTCATGGTTCAGAGTGGTTTAGTCCTTGGCCATTTGATTTCCGAGAAAGGTATTGAGGTTGTCAAGGCCAAAGTCGAGGTTATTGAAAAGCTTCCCCCTCCCCTCAACGTGAAAGATGTAAGAAGCTTTCTTGGGCATGCCGAGTTCTATCGTCGATTCATAAAAGACTTCTCGAAAATTGCCCGTCCCTTGTGCCGATTACTAAGCAATGATGTCTCCTTCAAATTCGATGAAGCATGTGAGGAAGCTTTCTTGTCCATCAAGAAGAGTCTAGTGACCACCCCCATCGTGGTAGCTACCGACTGGAATTTGCCCTTTGAGATTATGTGCGACGCCTCGAGTGAGGCGGTGGGGGCCTTCCTCGGTCAACGAGTGGAAAAAATGTTGAGGGTGGTATACTATGCAAGTTTGATGCTCAATGACGCCCAAAAAAACTATACGACGACCAAAAGAGAGCTCTTGGCCGTGGTCTTTGCCCTTGAAAAATTTCGAGCTTATATTGTTGGATCACCGGTCATTATTCATAGCGATCATACCGCCTTGGGATATTTGTTCTCTAAACCCCAAGCCAAACCCCGACTCGTCCGTTGGATTTTGTTGCTTCAAGAGTTTGACGTTGAAATTAAGGATCGTAAGGGGTGCGAAAATGCGGTGGCCGATCAGCTCTCGAGAATGGTCACATATGGTGGGTATGGAATGGTTATAGACGAAAATTTGCCTCACAAGAACTTGTTGGAAGTGGCTCAAGCTCTTTGGTATGCCGACTATGCTAATTACTTGGCAAAAACTTATTCAATGAACTTATAAAAAATTAAAATCTTTCTGAGATATTAAAATAATTATAGGGTAAGGAGATCCGGCCGGATATGAGTTGGCAAGATAGGAAGCGTTTCCTCACCAAGTGTCAAAGCTTCTATTGGGACGATCCCTTCATGTACAAGGTGGGGAAGGATGGAATGATTAGGAGATGTGTGCCCGAGGATGAGATTCAAGGTCTACTAACCTTTTATCATGATCATGAAGCCGGAGGGCACTTTGGAGGGAGGAAAATGGACCTTAAGATATTAAGTTCGGGATTCTATTGGCCGTCTCTACATTATGATGCTCAAGCCCATGTTCAAATATGTGACAAATGCCAACGGACGGGAAGAATCTCGAAAAGGAATGAAATGCCCTTGGTAGGTAATTTGGTGGTTGAGATTTTTGATGTATGGGGAGTAGACTTTATGGGGCCATTTCCCAAGTCGGTTGACGGTTTTGAGTATATTCTTGTGGGGGTTGAATATGTTTCGAAATGGGTTGAGTCCATCCCCACAATTAAGAATAACGCCGAGGTGGTAGTCAAGTTCGTGAGAGAAAACATTTGTGCACGATTCAGCTTCCCGAGGGTGATAATAAGCGATGGTGGAAGCCACTTTTGCAATAGGGTGTTCGAGAAACTAATGAGAGCTTATGGTATAAAGCAGAAGGTAGAGACCCCCTATCACCCCCAAACCTCGGGGCAAGTTGAGACGAGCAACAAACAAGTGAAAAGTTTGCTTGAGAAGACGGTGCAACCTAATAGAAAGGATTGGTCAAGAAAGCTAAGTGATGCGTTGTGGGCACTTCGGATGGCTAATAAGACGGTTCTAAGCACGAGCCCTTATCATTTGGCCTTTGGAAAATCTTTCCACTTACCCGTGGAGATTGAACATAAGGCGTTTTGGGCAATGAGAGCCGTGAGAATGGATCTGAAAGAGGTCAATCTTGAGAGGATGTTAAAATTGGAGGAGCTTGATGAGTTTCGGGATATTCAATATGACAATGCTCGTCTTTATAAAGAAAGAACAAAGAGAATTCATGACGAGAGGTTAGTTCCGAAGAAGACTGAAGTTAGTATGCCCGTTTTGCTTTATAACTCGCGTTTGGCTCTCCACCCCGGCAAGCTAAAATCCAAATGGATGGGGCCCTACACCATTGAAGATGTAAACCCGAGTGGGGCGGTGACCTTGTCCGATCCCAAGACTCAAGAGAAATTCCAAGTCAACGGCCACCGAGTAAAGCCCTATCGCCCCATATTTCTATTCCCGCTCGACAAGGAGGTTATTTATCTTGTGGACCCTTCCACCGCCACTACGCCTTGAGCAAAAAGGGAGTCCGTCAAGCTAAAGACGTTAAATAAGCACTACATGGGAGGCAGCCCATGAGTTTTCTAACCTTTTCTTATTTTTGTTTTATTTTATTTTTCTTCTTTCCTCTTGTGATTTTGTGCATACCCCTTCTTTCTTTGCTTTAACTAATGTTTTTGAGTTCGTGTAGGTGCAATCTTGGAAGTTTTGGAAGGAAGGGGATAGAAAATGCGAATCAGCTTCACTGTTGCAGTTGATCGACAACTTCCAGTCGATTCAACTGGTGAGTAGTTGATCGACTGACTAATCGACTGCAACCCCCCAAATCGATTGGAAGACAGTATCTCAAGGACTTCAAGCGTCAGTCGACTAACAGACAGTCGATCGACTGCCCCACTTGCGCAGACCAGTGGGTTTGCTATAAAAAGCTAGTCGATCTGTTCCCTTTCCCCCATTTTGACTGCATCCAAACCGAGCAGCAACACAACGAGAGCGACCAAAAACAGAGAGAAACACGAAAAAAAAAAACACAAAAAAACACAAAAAAAACGAAAAGAGAAATAGAGAAGAGAGAAGTCGATCGACATATCCTTTGCGTGGGAATTCTCCTTTCCCCTTTCCGTCTTCAACACGAGCAATTTGGGTTCTTTTTGCACTTTGGCTTTCGATTCCTAAACCAAGCAATTTCTTGAGGTAATTCGCTAGAACCAACTTCTTGAATCGTTGTTTGGTTGTTTGGTTGAGATTTGGGGTGACTTTGGGTTTCAAATTTTCATAACTCCTTATTCAAAAACCACGCCCACCAAGTGTTCGAGAAAATGCCTCAATGAACATCTTCATTTGAAACTCCCAGTTTTCTTCCATTTTCTTCGTTCTTTGAGATTTCCGAAACCCGTTAACACAATCCTCATTTACTCTAGTCCAATTTCAAACCGTTACAATAGCCGACTCTTCTGACGACGATGCCCCCTATCATAACCTTGCCGGCAACTACGCCGCCCCCTTTCCTATTTACTCCGAGGCCGAGGGGGAACTATTTGAAAACCTCTCCCAATGGAACTTCGCCGTTCCACGTTATGTCACCCTCGAGCGCCTCGACGAGTGGGTGGCAAACAAGGACCATCAAGGGTTCGGGACACGGGTACCCAACTTCATCGATGCGTTGAGCGCCCGATATTTTGCATCACTCTGAGCACCGGCCTACCGTGAGTTAATGCTCGAATTTCTCACCACTTACCATGTCCGTGAGTGCTCGGAATTCACGGTTTGTCTCAGAGGAAGGGAGTATCGGATCACCCAAGAGGTGCTCCAAGTAGTCCTCCGGTTTAATTGCGAGGAATTGAGGGACGAGCGGCCAAGGGAGTTTGCCCCGACGCAATTTTGGGCATCGATCACGGGCGGGCAAGGCACCTCTCGATATCAAGCCTCGGCCATTACCGACTTGGCACTATTGGACGTGTTCAAGTTTTTCACTCACATCATGATGGGCAAACACGAGAGCACCAACCTCACCTTACACAAGGTCTACGTGCTTTGATGTTTGGTTCACGGGCGTCAATTTCCGTTCTATCCGTTCATCCGTGCTGGGATTCGGGGAATTAAGAAGACGAGAGGCGGGAGTGTAGCCCGGGTCTGAATGGGGCCCATGATCACTATGATAGCCCATCATTTCGGGCTCGAGGAGGAAGAAGAAGAGGACGAGAAAGTAAACCTCCAACCCCGACGTCAGAGACGTCATTGACTTTCTTATCCCTTTTGTATTTATTTGGTTGTTTTGTTTTCATAAGACTTGCACTTTATCTTGGTTTGTATTATTTATGATTCGATTATGTTCTTTTATTTCTCATCTATCTCTTGAAAAATCCAAAAAAACATTTGAAAATCTAAAAAAATAAAATTTTTTGTATTGTTTTGTCTTTTGGTTTTACTTAATCGTGATTTATGTGCATATTTTCTTGAGTTTTAATTTCGTGTGATTTTCTTGTATATATCTCGTTTTCGACTCTAACCTTGGGTGAATTGATGTCTTGTTAGCGTTCATGAAGTCGGATGATACTAACCATGCTCTAACCTTGGATTGCTTGATTTTTAGGTGGACCCGACCGAGCTCGACCCAAACTCGCTCAGTTGATGGAGTTTATATTCACACTCCTTTTACTTGATTCTCATTAAAATGCAATGAGGGCATTGCATGGTTTAAATGTGGGGTGGTTAGGTGGTTAGGGTCTGGGTTTTATCAAGCATGTTTTGTTGATCTTAACTCGAGCCTTGGCGAAGTGACGCATTCTTGGCGAAGTGACGCTTACTATTTGCGCTATTATATGGTTGAGTCGTTGTTGAGTCGTTTTGTGTCGTTTTTGTGTCTTTATTACATTGTTGAACAACTCCACATACTTGGAAGTCAGAATAGTTTACTTGTCGAGTTTTTGCATGTTTTTGGCCCCTTGTGTGAGTGTTGAATTTTTGTGCTTCGTCCAAACCCGCCTATATATATATATATAATCAACATTTTCTCGTGAAAAGATTGCAAAGCCCTAAAATCTCTTTTGATTTCGCTCCCAAATTCGGTGCAAACTAGTGAGTAGCCTTGTGTGATTTATCGTCTTGCTTGTACTTTTTACGGAAACTGCATTGAGGAGGTTTGATTTTGCTCGTACATGATTGAATTTGAAAATGACCCCGAGGCACATATATCATCCTTATTCCGGCCATATTCAAATATATACGCTACTTGAAAATCCCAAATGAGCCCCCTTGAGCCTTTTTCCCCCTTTTCTTGTTAACCGAGCTCGATCTTAGCTCTTGTATCTTCATAAGTTGTGAGGTGAGAGGGTATGTTGTTAGTCGACAAGAAATGTGAGGAAATCTATTGTGAGTTTCGGGTCTTGAGTTGCTTTAAAAAAAACAACAACAACAACAAAAATAATACTCCAACACAAATCACGAAAAGTGATAAAGCGTGCGTTCATGTGTAAAGCCTAATTTAAAGGCTAAGTTTAGTGAAAAGAAGCAAATTCAAAAAGCTTCTAAGTGTTTTTAAATAAATGTTGGGAAAGAGTGTGTAAGAAGAAAGGGTTTCGATTGAGAGTTTGGTGATTTGGGAAGGGTGAAGCGATCTTAAGCTTCGGGTGTTAGAAATTAGGATTTTGTGTGTTATTGATCACGTTTGATCATGTGTTAGCCACTATATCCAGATACTCCATACCTTACCAAAGAGCCAACATTACAACCCATAATAAAGACCTCTTTCGATTCTTATTTGGTTATGTACTATGAGCAATGTTGAGCGTTCGATTTGTGAAATCTTGAAAAGGTGCATTCCTTGTCCGACTTGAGCGTATACACTTCCCATATCAAACACTTGAGCGGATTTAGCGAACACTCTCAAACTCCCTTAGAAAGGAAGTCATCGGTTTGGCTTGCATTTGAGAAAGAGTAATACGAGCAATGTTTGGTGATAGCGGGTTTATGTTGATACTTCCATCATATAACTAAGGATAAGCACAAAGATTTTTCCCTTTACATAATGATCATTGCATGTGCACTCTTAATTCTTTTCGTTGTTCGAGGACGAACAAACCAATAAGTGTGGGGTAATTGTTTTGCATGTAATTGTTGTGTTTTTCTCGTACTTTTAATTAGGGTTTAGCATCGCTCCTAGTAGTTTTGAGTCATTTTCCATTTGGGTTTTCAGTCATTTTCTCATTTTTAGGATTGAAGCTTGGTGTGTGCGTTTTTTATGAAGATTCGTGGGTTTTGAATTCAAAATTCTTATTTTGTAGGAGGCACGAGGAATTGGACTGGCTCTAAGTTGCTGAAGATCGAGTCGAGGCCTTGAAGCTCAAAAATCCGTGCCGAAATGAGGAAATCAAGGCTGATCGACTGCCCAATCGACTGCCCGAGCAAAAAGCAGTCGATCAACTGCTCCCAAGAGAATCGACTGCACGCCTCAAAAATTGACTGCGAGGCAGTGCACTCCCCAAATTCGGCATGGCAGTCGATCGATGCCCACCAGTCGATCGACAGGCAGTTGATCGATTGACCTTAGTCGATCGACTGATCCGCAGTTGATCGACTGAGAGTCTGGGAATTAGAGCATTTTGACGAGTTTACCCCTACTAATAACTATATAAGCCCCACAACTTGACTCGATGGGGCATGCACTCAACCCCCAACTCTTGCATGAGTATTGGACTTAATTCTCTCTTCAATTTCTAGATCTACTTTCTCTCTCTTAGGTTTTTGATTTAATCTTCAAGTTTTGACTTGGGTTTGTAAGCATAAGAAAAATCCGAATACTTCTTTGGATTAGTACTTTTGATTGTAATTCAAGATATTGGATCTTCATCTTTTATTATAGTAAGCTTTCCTTTTAATTTCAAGTTTGTTCTTCAATTTCATGCTTTTTTCTTCATTATATGCCTTTTGTCTTACCTCCTTGATTACTTGTTGAAACTTATGATTTAGCTATGGATTCTAGATGAGTGACACATCTAGATCGTAGATCGGGTCATAGATTGTTTAGGTTTTAAGTTGTTCTTGTGCTTTATTTGCAATTTAATTTTCATGCATAGTTTTTGCTTAAATCCTAGATCTATTGCTTGATACTTGTTATTTCACGTAAAGTTTATAACTTTGACGTTAATTTTCGTTGCTCTTGCTATTTGTGCTTTCAATTTTTGCTAATTTGCATTTTTCAAGTTTTTATGTACATGCGAGCTTAGTTGTACCTTGTGCATGCATGCTTGTACTTGGTGAAACAATACTTGTTTTTGCTTATGTTCTTAATTTGCTTGCATCTTCAATTAAGGCATACGACCGAGGCATTCTACCCACTTTCTATTTCAATTTTTAGGATAGTTTAGCTAGTTTAATTGCTTTATTTTCATTTTCCTTTTATTTTCAAAGCTTGAAACACCTTGAAACTCACAATTGAATTTATTTCCGATAAAACCAAGCCAAATGAACCTTTAATTTCTAAAACCACGAAAAACTACACTTCACTATAGCATGGGGAAAAGGCGAACTAAGGGTGGAGAAGAAACTCAAGTTCTTGATCATCAAGGGGAGTTCAGCATATAACGTGATATTAGGGCAACCTGCCCTTAATGCTTTTCAATCTATCACTTCTACTTACCACATGAGTATCAAGTATCCGGCGGGAGACAAGGTGGGTGAAATTATGTTAGAACTGCAGGTCGCTAGGTCGTGCTATCAGATGACGGTGAGGAAAGGCATGAGCGAAGGTAAACGAGAAAGGGCAGGTGATGTTCAGGAAGGTATACTTAGTTCTAAAAAAATGAGGGAGGAGGAGCACTCTGTTCTCCCTCATGAAGAACTCATAGAAATCTCACTAGAAAAGGGCAGGTCGGAGTGCACCACTAATATTGGGACTCAATTTTCAGAAACCATAAAGTAGGAGTTGATAGCATTACTAAGGGAATTTTGGGATATTTTTGCCTTTTGGGATGAAGAACTACTAGGATTATCCCCTGAGGTCGCACAATACCATTTAAATGCTGATCTGGAGGCGCGATCTGTTAGACAGAAAAGGAGACACTTTGGGGCAGAGTTGGATAAGGTGATCGAAGAGGAGGTGCAGAAGTTACTAAGAAAGGGTCACATCTGAGTGATTCAATTCCCAGAATACCTGTCCAATGTTGTGATGGTGCTAAAACCTAGACAGAAGTGGAGAATGTGCGTGGATTTTCGTGATTTAAATAAGGCATGCCTAAAAGATCACTACCCACTGCCGCGCATCGATCAATTGGCGACCTCCAGCTATGAGCTGTTAAGAATGATGGACGCATCCCAAGGGTACTATCAAATCCCTTTGGCGGAGGAAGATGAAGTGCAATTTTTTGTTGTGAAACAAGAGGTTCATGGCTTGGTATTATCGGAATTCAAGTGATTATATGAATTAATGAGTTTTTAACTTAGGAAACTTAAAAGAAAACGTAAGTAAAGCAAGTATTCCGAATTCCTTATGCGCTTGCCATATTGAAATTGCAAGCAATAATCAAGATAAGCAATAAAAAGCAAAGAAACAACAAAGTACAATCAAATAAATCTAATGTACAACTATGCATGCATGATCATGAAATTTAAATAATGCGAATCAACAAAAATCGAAAGTACTATTGGAAAGAGCAATGAAATTTGACGTGAAAGTTAATTTTTTTTCTGAAGAATAACTAGAAACAAGGAGTAGATATAAGAATCAAAATTAAACCATGCATGAAAATAAAAATTAAAATAAAACATAAGAAATACTTTAAATAAAAATAATCAAGGACCCGATCTATGATCAAGGTGTGTCACTCACCTAAATCCCATAAACCATATCATGAATCTAACAACAAATCTAAGAGCTAAGACAAAGTGAATAAATTAAAGAAAAAGTATGGAATTGAAGAACAAGGAAGAAATTAAGAAAAGCTTACTTGAATATTTAAGATAAAGAACCACAAACTTGATGAAATTATAATCTAAATTAAATCTAAGTGATGGCTTGAATTCTTCTTGAGCTTACAAACCCAAGGAAAAGCTTGAAAATAAAATCTAAAAGCTAGAGAGATGGTTTTGTCTCCCAAATCATGCATGAGTTGGGAGAATGAGAGATCTAGCGCCCCTGAGAGATGTTCATCTTACAACTATTTATACTAGTTTTAATTAATGGTAAATGGGTTAAATAAGCCTTAAAAGCTTGGATTTCCCATATTTGACCAAATTTGACCCGAAATGACTTTTTGATTGGCGGGAAATTTGGTAGGGTTTATTGTGGGCCTTTCATTTTTAGGCCCACATGATTAAATATATTACGAGGTAATAGGCTGACGACGCATGTCTGACATGGTGCAGAGGCGCATTTAATGATCTTAAATGAGAAGTGATGGCTAAGGGTACCATGCCATTTTCAAAAGGCATGACTGTTTGACTTTCGAGGTAACTCATGATTACATTCTACTTGATTTCCTACCTCAACCAACCATAATGTGGGGGACTAGCTGATACGACATCAAATATTCACGTCGATAACATGCAAGTATTTATGTGGAATTTAGTAAGCGACCTCATATCTTAGAAGGTTCAATCCTTCTGGGAGCTGGGTCAGTTGTTTTGTAGGGCAGCGACCTAGTGTATAGAAGTAGTGAGCTCTTATGCAAGGTGTCGATCTCTTATGATATATGCGCTATTATACTAGATCGTCACTGAGTGATAGCTCTGCGTTGAGAGCTGGGCCTCATGGTCTTTTTGGGCTCTGACGGGCTAATATGGGCTATCTTATGGGGTCCCGATGGACTATAATTATGGACATGTTTATTGGCCCATGGCTATTATGGTAATTCAGCGAGAGTTCTCTTGTTTATGGGAACTTAGCATACAAGAGGAATCTTAATTCTAAGCGGATCGCTATTTATGGTATTATAGTTATAACAGAAGAGGGGAACCCTAGTCTGGAAATACTTCTCTTATTATATAAAGAGGACTCATGCCTCATTCTTTTCTCTAAGTTGATTTCACATCCTACGTTTTTTGAGCTCTCGCATCTCTCTCGCACTCTCTAACTTAAGCATAGGAGAGCCTACGCCTAGGCCATCTACTGCCTTGGCCTGGGTTTTATTTTGCAGGATCGATCAGGTCGCCAGAAACTCTCTGGAGGCTTATCGGGTGGCTTAGCATATATTTAAGGTTAGTAATTTCTATTCTTGAAGCACCAATCTTTTTGGTCGTATCATCCACGTTGATGTAAGTATAAGCATCGTTATTAAGTGAAAATAATAGGAAAATGTGTTGGATAAATCGAGCTTGATAGTTCAAAACTATCAAAATCATTTGGAGGCTACTCTTAACGACCTTTGAGGCACTTTAGCTATGTTGGAAGAGTTTGACCAAAAGAAAGGTTCAGAGATCGATGATGCTAGAAGCATCGTTACAGAGATTGAAGAGTTTCTTCAATCTTCATAAATGATAATGAGTGATACATCAAATGGGATTGAATATTTCCTTTATATGATGAGTATTCTTGCTTATGTATGGACTAATAAGTGATTTCTATAATAGCAATATGAGGAAATTTGCTTTATTTTTGATCTCTAATGTGTCAATTGATAATTGTGGCACACAATTCCATGTACCATTTATTATCGATTTTCTTGGGTTTAGTTGAATAAAAATAATAATTGGTACCTTAACTATATTTTCTGATATTTCTACTGACTTTTTCGATACTTTTAGTAATACCTCTTATACTTGATGCCTCTTAAATCAGTATAACATATTGTTATTATGTGATACTTTCATTACTATGTGTGATGCTTTAACTAGTATATGTTATAGTTTTACTGATACATTTGATACTTAGCTTCTTTTAAATTAGTATATCACATTGTTATTATGTGATATTTTTCTTGTGTTTGTGATATTGAAGCTTGTATTTGTTATACATTTTGGTGATACATCTGATACTTGATGTCTGATAATTAGTATAGCTTGTTGTTATTATGCGATAATTTCAACAATGTGTGATACTTTTTAGTGATATCTTGAATAATTGATATCTCTTAAATTAATATTGCAAACTGTTATTATGTGATACTTTAACTACTGTGTGTGACACATTAACCCATATTTGTGATATTTTTAGTGATACATCTGATATGTATCGTCTCTTGTAGTTAATGACCTGGTAAATGCCTTGTGTGATCTACACAACTATCTAAAGAATCTGATACAACAACAAGCTCATATAATCTCACTCTTTATCTTGATGTGCAAAAACAAAGAGTTCGAATAGGATTAAAGGACACGCCAAAAAATTATTTAATTAGTTTCTGTTATATTTAAAAAAAACAAAAAAACACTACAATATATTTAGTAGCTAATGTGATACTTAAAACTTCACTTGTGATACTTTTGTTCAATATTGTGATACTCTTGAAGTTCAAGCTAATTCATAATGAAGATCCATATCCATTTGCCCTGTTTGGTATATACTTTTATTCTGTATTGTGATTATTTTAGTATATATTGTGATACTTTAAGCTAACTTTGTGATACTTTTATTTGAGGCAATAGTGAAGTGTTTTTTCTGATCAAACGTAGATGTGATTTTGTGTTGATAATATAATAATTTAAGTTAATCATGTGATACTTGTATTTGGGGTTGCTATATAATAAACCTAGATTTTATAAAACTTTTGGCATTGTGATACTGTAAAAGGTGATCATTATAACTAAAATTAAAAAAAAAATTATGTTATTTTTATTGAATATTGTGATTATTCTTCATGGATTGTAGATGAGAATGACTGTTTGAGAATAATGTGATGAGTGATCATAGTCGTACATAGTAAAATTGTATTAAAAAATAAAATAACATTGACTTTCATCTGGATTCTAAAATGAAGTTACAACAAAGCCATGTAGTGAAATTGCAATAACAAATAAAGTGCCATATAGACACATTCATCCATGGCTATCTCAATACCATTGTTCACGCAGATCATTCATGTAACGAATTGACACAAAGCATAAACTACGGAACATGATTTTACCCAAAATATAAACATCCTTCAAACTAACATAAGACCATAAATACCTTCCATCATAGTATCAAAATAATGGAAGATCATAAAAGGTAATTAAAGTATCACAAATTATAGTTAAAGTATCAAACATTTATATATCTAATTTTAGTTTTACATCTAAATTTTTTAGAATAAGTTGTTAAAATACAAAAAAAGTAGCTAAAGATTCGCACAACATATTTAAGGTATAACAAGTTTTTGATTTCTATTTTTACATCTATTTTTTTATTTTTGCAAAAGTTAGTTAGTATATCACAAAAGATTGCTAACGTATCACACAACATAGCATGTTCCTGATATTTCAAGAATTTTAAATTTATGTTTTACAATGAAGATAAAATGTCGCAAAATAATATTAAAGTATCTCAAGCCATAGTTAAAATAACCACAAGAGTAAGTAATGCTCCTAGAACTTTCACAAAATTGACACTAATTAGGTTTATGAGCATCAAATCTCGTCTGATGATTTTTGAGGAAATAGTTACATAGTCATTGAAGTTATCAAGAAGACAACTCTTCTTATCTGATGTAGCCATCAACAACTTCTTCAAATAGACATGTATGAATGTGGATACCAAATTCATGAGCTCTTTGTTCATTGCAACCCAACAATTATATAGACTGTGATAAAAATGAGCGATTAAAAATCTAGTTTACAACAACAAGTATAGAACAAAACTTGTGAGCAAGGCAATCGGAGAAGAAGAAAAATCTTTAATATAAACTTGTGTTCAAAATACTCCAATACCTATGGAAAATACTTAACGCTTCAATATATTTTTGCCAAAATGATATATACTAAAACTGCAACTCTCAAAGTTAAACAAATAAAGGCAATTACCTTTTGATCCCTAAAGAAAACATACATATCCTTGTAACAAGGAACCAATCATCGAGAATGGTTTAAAACCATAAGAAAATGGGAAGTATGGGAGAGACACCAAAATATGAATAAATTTTTTAAAAGAATAAACTCTAAACACTAAACAATAACAACAAAAGTAGAAGAAAGTAAAATTTCCAAACACGTGCCACTCAAAATCGTGAGCCTTAGAGCATCTTTAGCCAAGACTCAATCCCTCCCCACTTTTTTAATTCTCAATGTACCACATCACCAAAATCTCCTCCACATCACCAAAATTATTTTCCCCTTTTATTTCCCTCCCCAATCCCTTTTATCTCATTTATCCTTCATACTCCTAAACCTACTTTTTATGGGTCCCACATGTTTCCCAACAGTTTTAATTCTTATTTTTCATATTACAATACTATTTATATATCTATTATTGTTTTTTTTTCAATTATAATAATATTTATGAGTACTTAAAAATTTTAATTAATAATAAATAAATTTTTTATATGTGAAAAATTATTTGAATTCTTTTTTCAATTCTTTTTCTTTCTTTTTTTCCCGTTGGCAGCCAGCTTCCTTTTTCCTTTTGATTTTTTGTTTTTTGTTTTGATGTTAGTTGCTATTTTTCAAAATCTATTGTAGTTGATGTCATAATGTTCATCCCACTTAGTGTTGGGTTTGTACTTGTATTAGGGGAGGCGGGATGATTACAAGAGGTTGGGGTTGGGAAGGGGGGTTAGGAAATGGGGGGGGATACACAGATAGAGGGGAAGAAAATGGGAGGAAAAAGAAACGAGAGAGGAGAGAGAGAGAGAGAGAGAGAGAGAGGGGAAGGTGGGGCGGACATCTGCCGCCCCTGACCAATAGGAAGGGTGCGTGCTCAGCACACGCCGGATGGGAGGTGAGGCTGTGGGGCGCTACCTCTGCAGCTTGTTTTTTTTTTTTTTTCCTTTTTTTCTTTTTTCTTTCCTTTTTTCCCATTGGCAGCCAGCTTCTTTTCTCCTTTTTCCTTTTGAT
>BMAC01000008.1:1407674-1424083 GCA_014905375.1 Phtheirospermum japonicum | reverse complement strand
ATCAAAAGGAAAAAGGAGAAAAGAAGCTGGCTGCCAATGGGAAAAAAGGAAAGAAAAAAGAAAAAAAGGAAAAAAAAAAAAAAACAAGCTGCAGAGGTAGGCCCCACAGCCTCACCTCCCATCCGGCGTGTGCTGAGCACGCACCCTTCCTATTGGTCAGGGGCGGCAGATGTCCGCCCCACCTTCCCCTCTCTCTCTCTCTCTCTCTCTCTCTCTCTCTCTCGTTTCTTTTTCCTCCCATTTTCTTCCCCTCTATCTGTGTATCCCCCTCCCATTTCCTAACCCCCTTCCCAACCCCACCTCTTGTAATCATCCCGCCTCCCCTTCCCCAACTTTTCCCCTCCCCCATTAAAGGTGCTCTTAGGCCCTTCAAAATACCATCAAAGAAAAGTACACAAAACAAACATCAGTCTCTACATCAGAGCCGTCACGGCATTTTATGTAACTACACCCTTAGCTGGTCTATCTCTATGGTCCATAGAAATTGGTCTCCGACAAACAAGAAGCGCCGAATGGGTTCATCAGTTCACCATCCTTGAATTTTCCCGAAAAACAACTGGACGTCACCAAGTCGCTGAGGACGGCACTAAGTCGGCGAAAAATGGCTGAGGTCGGCACTAAGGCTGAGGTCGGCACGAAGGCGGTGGAAACTAGTTGAGGGCGGCAAGGAGATAAAGACAAAATAGACAGAGGATTTTGGTGAACCAATGAGAATGGGACAGGTGTCCAATTAGGGTTTCCATTGGAAACTATAAATAGCCTCTCCAAGAGAGAGAGAAGGAGGCCCAATCTGCTAGAGAGAGAAATACATAGAGAGTTAGAGAGAGAAAGGCTTGTAACAAGAGCTCTACCCTGTAAAAGGATCCGGCCAAGGCCGATCCGACCTGATATTAAGGAATAAAAGTCAAGCACTTTTTCCTATTTTTGGTTTCTTGTTTTTATATTGCTGAACTGCTTGTTTTCTTGGTTTTTTTATGATTTAGACTACTCTTAGATCTAAACAAAATGGCGCTAGAGGAAGGTTCTTGTGATCTGCAGTCCCACGTGCTCAGTCAGCTCTTCGAAATTCGTTTTCTATTTTTTGTCCGATTTTTCATTTTTTCGTGAGGAGCTGAACCTCAGCTCTTCGTTGTATTTGAGTTTGTTAGAAAAAAAAAAGAGGAATTTCTGTTCATCCTACTAGTCAGTATGGATCCTTCAGAAAATTCAAGGAAAAATACTTGTAAGGAGCGCCAGGAAAAGATGGTGCAATCGGGCCCAAATGAGCTCGACCCGGAACAGATACGCTCGTTCATGCAGCACCCTACTTTTGCTAAAGAATTCAAAGAGATTATGAAGAAGGCAGCAAAATCAATCTTGACACTAGAAGCTCTGGTCGGCAATCCCAAGAATGCTGACCTCCAGGAAGGACAATTGGAGCCCGACCCAGCTCGAGAGTGGAGCTGGTCTATTAGGCCAAGGCAGATAAAYATGGTCGAGCAGATGAAAGGGAATGAAGAGCTGGTTGAGGATCCTAACGGGGATGAGCCCGACAACACAATCTTTGAGGAAGAGATGGACACTCAAATAGAAGAATTGGCACATGAAAACCATGAAAAATGAAACTAAGATGTTTTGGGCTCAGGAAGAGTAGCCAAGCTAGCAGAAGAAGAGCTAGAGAAAGAGCTAAATTCCAGCCGCGAGAATGACTAGTATGTTGAGCTCTTCCAAACAGAATAGAGCAAAGAACAAAAAATAGAAAAAGAGCTCTGGGCAACAGTGCCGAACAGAGATTGCCGACCTCAAAAAAGCCAAACAGAGTGAAGAAAGGAACAAGGAAAACAATCTCTCTGGGAAACAATGCCGAACAGAGATTGCCGATCTCAAAACATCCAAGTAGGAAAGAAAACAAGAGATGTACGCTGAACTCGAGCAGACCGAGCAAGAAGATGCCGACCTGAGCAGAGACCGAGGTCGTCAGCCAGAAAAAGAACCGATGTGAGAACTCAAAGACATCGACTGCCGAGCAAAGAATGACAATCTGAAAGTTATTGCCGATCTTAAAATTGTCGAAGATGAGCTTGATCCCCAGAAGCCAAGCTTGAAGAGAAAGGCTACCCATGCTGAGCTAGTTGAAGAACATGATTGGATCTCAGTTGATGACCTCGATTCGAGCAAGCAGCTCCGAGTCGGACGAGATCTCCAGCAACCCATCAGATCTGAGCTAATAAGCTTTTTGAAAGCAAATCAGGACGTCTTCGCATGGACACATGACGACATGCAAGGCATTAAGCCAAATAAAGGCATTGAGCCAACCTAAGGCATTAAGCCATCCAAAGACATTGAGCCAACCTAAGGAATTAAGCCATCCAAAGGCATTGAGCCAACCTAAGGTGTTAAGCCATACAAAGGCATTGAGACAACCTAAGGCATTAAGCCATCCAAAGGCATTAAGCCAACCTAAGGCATTGAGCCAACCTAAGGCATTAAGCCATCCAAAGTCATTGAGCCAACCTAAGGCGTTAAGCCATTCTAAGGCATTAAGACATCCAAAGGCATTAAGACATCCAAAGGCATTGAGCCAACCTAAGGCGTTAAGCCATTCTAAGGCATTAAGCCAAACAAAGGTGAGTAAACCACTCAAAGGCACTTAGCCGACCTAAGGCATTTAGACAAATAAATGCGTTGAAAAATCTTAAGGCGTTAAGCCATACAAAGGCATTGAGCCAACCTAAGGCATTAAGCCATCCAAAGGCATTGAGCCAACCTAAGGCGTTAAGCCGTTCTAAGGCATTGAGCCGATTAAAGGCGAACAACCACTCAAAGGTACTTAGTCGGCCAAAGGCATTAAGCTACTCAAAATGCCGAACTGAAAAGCAATAAGCTGAGCCGATCGGCATAAGCCGAACCAATTAGGAGGGCACACAAAAAATAAACATTGCAAAGCAAAAGTGCCAAGCTCAATGTGCCGAGCTCAAAAGATTCAAACTCAAATTGACTCGACACGTAAAAAAGAGCAAGTTTTTAAATATCCGAGCTCAACGTGCCGAGCTCAAAAAGAGTCAAAACTCAAAATTGACTCGACACGTAAAAAAGAGCAAGTTTTAAAAAATCCGAGCTCAACGTGCCGAGCTCAAAAAGAGCCGAACTCAAAATTGACTCGACACGTAAAAAAGAGCAAGTTTTTAAAAATCCGAGCTCAACGTGCCGAGCTCAAAAAGAGCCGAACTCAAAATTGACTCGACACGTAAAAAAGAGCAAGTTTTCAAAAATCCGAGCTCAACGTGCCGAGCTCAAAAAGAGCCGAACTCAAAATTAGCTTGACACGTTAAAAAGAGCGAATTTCCAAAAATTGCCGAGCTCAAGAATCTCCGAGGTCAGAATTGCCGAATCCAACATTCCGAGTTTGAGCTCGAAAAAAAAAAAGGCAATATGTGTACATATTTAAGCCGTCGAGCTGAAAACACAAATAAGAGAAGCCACTCAAAAAGTAAGCTAAGGGCAAAGGATACTGAAAGGAAAATTGGCCGACCAGAACTTATTCAAACCGAGAAATACGAGTACATCAAGGTCGACCGCCCAAAGGTGACGCGCTGATAAAAGAACAGAGAAACAACCAGACCAAAACACAAGCTAATCACCATCCTCATCGTTGCGCTCCTGTCCATCGCCGAGGTCAACATCCAGATCGTCATCAAACTGATACTTGTACCAACGAATTGCTAAAAGTCATCCATGACAAAGAATCTCTCCTGTACTGAAACTCCCATATTGATTGTACCTGAACTCGCTACCCTAACTCGATTGAGGTTTGGACTAATCGCCACCCTGGCTAACTCTATTGAAGCCCCAAAAACCGATCGAATAAGGACCAAAAGGAGACGAAAGGACAAAGTTTCCCAAAATAAGGGGCTGAGATTATTAAAAAATGCATGTGTCCTCAATAAAGTTTCTTGGAGAAAGGAAGAGAGAATGAGAATTGATATCAAAGGTGTCACATGTCACAAGGGTCCAAAAGCACTACGGGACAAAACTTGCAAAAGCTTCAAAAGCCGGGGCTGCAAAAGCTTCCATTTCAGAAAGTGTGATGGTCAGACTTCCCGCAAAACAAGGTCGATGGGACAAGACACCTCATGCCCAGGTCGGCTCGGCTCCCTCAGATGACAAAGATTGGATGAGCGCGAACCCACCTACGTGTAGCCGACTCCGCGCTCAGGGGCTTGTTGATGGTCGGTATCATTTTGAATACCTCACCGAGGAACCAAGTCGGGCCACTCAAAATAACCCAGAGAATATGCTTGGCCAAGTTGGACCGGCCGAGTTGCCAAGAAATTTTCACCCCGGCCACCGAGCTGCGCCGGCAACATTGCCAGGCAGCATGCGCTGGGCGGGCGAGAAGTTCTCGCCCAAGCTGCCGAGAAAGCCGAGCAGAAAGCTCCGAGGTGCCGGTCGATCCTGGCGAGTAGCCGAGCACTCCAGTTTGAGCGCGCCGAGCTGAACTTTGCCGAGCAAAAAGCTCTGAGGCACCGCCCAATCCTAGCGAGCAGTCGAGCACTCCAGTCCGAGCGCACCGAGCTGAACATGGCCGAGCAAAAAGCTCTGAGGTGCCGGGCGATCTTAGCGAGCAGCTGAGCACTCCAGTCCGAGCGCACCGAGCTGAACTCTGCCGAGTAGGTTTCGCCAAGCAGACCAGCACAGTCCGCCGAGTCCTGCGCAGCTGGTGCCAAGCAGTGTGCCGAGCAGGACTGCCGAGTAGGATTTTTCCGAGAAGACCAACAAGGTGCGCCGAGTCCTGCGCAGCTGGCACCGAGTAGAGTGCCGAGCAGGACTCCGCCGAGCAGGACTGCCAAGTAGGATTTTGCCGAGCAGACCAGCACAGTCCATCGGGTCCAGCAAAGCCGGCACCGAGTATAGTGCCGAGCAGGACTCTGCCAACCAGGACTGCCGAGCAGAACTTTGCTGAGCAGACCAGCACAGTCCGCCGAGTCCTGCGCAGCTGGTGCCAAGCAGTGTGCCGAGCAGGACTCTGCCGAGCAGGACTGCCGAGCAGGATTTTGCAGAGCAGACCAGCAAGGTCCGTCGAGTCCTGCGCATCTGGCGCCGAGCAGAGTGCCGAGCAGGATTTTGCCGAGCAGATCAGCACAGTCCGTCGGGTCCAGCAAAGCCGGCGCCGAGTATAGTGCCGAGCAGGACTCTGCCAACCAGGACTGCCGAGCAGAACTTTGCCGAGCAGACCAGCACAGTCTACCGAGTCTTGCGCAGCTGGCGCAAAGCAGTGTGCCGAGCAGGACTGCCGAGCAGGATTTTGCCGAGCAGACCAACAAGGTCCGCCGAGTCCTGCGCACCTGGCGCCGATCAGAGTGCCGAGCAGGACTCCTCCGAGCAGGACTGCTGAGCAGGATTTTGCCGAGCAGACCAGCACAGTCCATCGGGTCCTGCAAAGCCAGCGCCGAGTATAGTGCCGAGTAGGACTCTGCCAACCAGGACTGCCGAGCAGGATTTTGCCGAGCAGACCAGCACAGTCCGTCGGGTCCAGCAAAGCCGGCGCCGAGTATAGTGCCGAGCAAGACTCTGCCAACCAGGACTGCCGAGCAGAACTTTGCCGAGCACACCAGCACAGTCCGCCGAGTCCTGTGCAGCTGGCGCCAAGCAGTGTGCTGAGCAGGACTCCGCCGAGCAGGACTGCCGAGCAGGATTTTGCCGAGCAGACCAGCACAGTCCGTCGGGTCCAACAAAGCCGGCGCCGAGTATAGTGCCGAGCAAGGACTCTGCCAACCAGGACTGCCGAGCAGAACTTTGCCGAGCAGACCAGCACAGTCCGCCGAGTCCTGCGCAGTTGGCGCCAAGCAGTGTGCCGAGTAGAACTGCCGAGTAGTATTTTGCCGAGCAGACCAGCAATGTCTGCCGAGTCCTCATAGCTGGCGCCGAGCAGAGTGCCGAGCAGGACTGCCGAGCAGAATTTTGCCGAGCAGACCAGCACAATCCGTCGGGTCCTACAAAGCCAGCGATGAGTATAGTGCCGAGCAGGGCTCTGCCATCCAAGACTGCCGAGCAGACCAGCATAGTCCGCCGGGTCCCTGCAAAGCCGGCGCCGAGTATAGTGCTGAGCTCCTCCGCCGAGCTACCGAACTCCCTCGCCGATTTCGCAAGAGCTGACGCACGACCTGCCGAGAGCTGGTGAGCTCCTCCGCCGAGCTGTCGAGCTCTCCTGTCGAGTTCCCGAGAGCTGACGCATGCCTGCCGAGAGCTGGTGAGCTTCTCCGCCGAGCTTCTCCGCCGAGCTGCCGAGCTCGGTATGATCTGCCATCACAACTGAAGTCTGATGTTGAGCGATTTTGATGATCCACCGAGCAGAAAGTGCCGAGCAGTATGTGCTCATCCAGCACGGGCACAGCCTGCTCGGATCACTTTCGTTCCCTTATCAAACAAGAAGCGCCGAATGGGTTCATCAGTTCACCATCCTTGAATTTGTCCAAAAAACAACTGAGGACAGCACCAAGTCACTGAGGACGGCACTAAGTCGGCAAAAAATGGCTGAGGTCGGCACTAAGGCGGTGGAAACTAGTTGAGGGCGGCAAGGAGATAAAGACAAAATAGACAGAGGATTTTGGTGAACCAATGAGAATGGGACAGGTGTCCAATTAGGGTTTCCATTGGAAACTATAAATAGCCTCTCCAAGAGAGAGAGAAGGAGGCCCAATCTGCTAGAGAGAGAAATACATAGAGAGTTAGAGAGAGAAAGGCTTGTAACAAGAGCTCTACCCTGTAAAAGGATCCGGCCAAGGCCGATCCGACCTGATATTAAGGAATAAAAGTCAAGCACTTTTTCCTATTTTTGGTTTCTTGTTTTTATATTGCTGAACTGCTTGTTTTCTTGGTTTTTTATGATTTAGACTACTCTTAGATCTAAACAGTTATAATATTAATCAAACCCGAGGTTCCAGAGCTAGTCCGTGATAGTGCACTAGAGGTTCGGGCTGGGGTCGTGGCCCCTGTCATGGTTGATGAAGAGCTATTGGATATTATGGGTGATGATACTGGTATAGAGATAGGCATGGTTGAGGACGTAGCCCCAAAGAATCCCTCCGACGAGTAGAAGTGTTTATAATTCACGCTCTTTAGTTGTTTGACTAAGTTAGGCTTATTGCCACCATTGCAGTGGGTAGTTTTTATTATTCCTTGCAAGATTTGTCTTGATTAGTATCCTCATTGTTTTCCTTTGATATTTACCACATTTAATGGATTATTTTTTCTCATTCAACACTTTTTTATTATTGAAAGGGTGACTTGAAAGGTGATTAATCTTTCAAGGTTTTTGTCTCAAACATATTCTCTTAGTTCATTATGGTTTAGGCATAGCCAAACTCGAGGGATAGAGACATGTCGAGACGTGATCTACATTTGTCCTTAACAAGAACAACTTAGTGTAATGGGGTCATGCTGGCCAGACCATGCCAACTTCTTGAGTACATGGTCTCTTTTTTGGGTTGATGGTAGTATATAAAACATATAAGTAGTATATGCTACAGATATTCAAAGGAAAATAGTGTCCTATATTTCAAATAGAAACTTTGAACAACTCAAAATAAAAGAATAAAAGGAAATGAACATCTTCATTAAAACTACCTAAGAGGGGTTAATGCAAAACTTAATTTAGATAACCATTGCTGAAATGAAAGGCCCTATATGGGCTAGATAAGAAAAACTTCCAAATACTTGGTATTCATGCTACTGATACATGTTCGTCAAACTCCACGTTCGGGGAAGCCTTTTACCATTCAAAATCTAGAGGCGGTATGCCCCCGCATTTACGATTTCCACCACTTTGTACATTCCTTCCCATTTGGAGTCAAGCTTTCCAATGGGTCAAGACACTCATACCTTCCTCTTTTCCAAACTGAAAAACTAAAGGCTGCACTCGAGCTTTGTATGCTCTTCACATCCTTGTGTAGTACATCTCATCCCAACTGGATGTTTTCTCCCTAAGCTCTGCTACCAAATCAAGGTTCACACACAATGCTTCATCATTATGTTGGGGGAGTAGTTTCTCAATCTCCATTTAGGCTCTCCTATCTCATCTGGCGCAATCGCCTCTATGGCATATGAAAGACGAAAAGGAGATTCTCCAGTTAACACTTGCAGAGTGGTGCGATATGCCCATAGTATATTCGGGAGCTCATCCACCCAAACTCCCTTTTGTGTTTTGATGTGTTGGAGAATAGTCTGATTGGTAACTTCTATTTAGACGTTAGCTTGAGGAAATCATATGGAAATGAAGAATTCCTTGATTGAAAGATCCTAGCACCATTTCTAAATCTTTGTGCCTTAAAGTTGTCTTCTATTGTTCGAGACTATAGCATGAGGGATTCCAAAATCATAAACCACATTCTTTCATAAAAACCGTATGACTTCAGCTTCATAAATCTATGCTAACGCCCTTGCCTCAACCCACTTGGTGAAATAATCGACAACAACTATCAGGAACTTTCTTTGTCCTGTGGCTTTTAAAAAAGGTCCCACAATCTATCCCTCACTGATAAAAGGGACATGGGCTCTCAAATGGCTGCAATAGTGCCCTAGGATGATGTGGGGTTTTGGCATTCCCTACATCATCGGACTAAGCCTATTGCATCTTCCAACATAGTCAGACATAAATAACCTTACCTTAGCGCCTTCCTGGTGAGTGTTTTCCCCTTAAATGGTTTTTGCATATCCCTTCGTGTATTTCTCTCAATACATAATCAACCTATTGAGGTGAAAGACACTTCAAGTAAGGTTGAGAGAAACCTCTTTTGTATAATTCATTATGAATATACACAAAGCGAGTCGCATGCATTTTTTAGTTTTCCAACTTCGTGTGGGTTTGTCGAAAGCTCTCCTAAATTTAAGTATGTGAATCTTCTACACAAAACACCTTTAATCCTTCCCCATTGATCTCCAACTCATTAGAAATTAGTAGTGTGGTCGTATGGCTATTGACACTTGCCATGGTGCTTGCTAACTTGACCAGTTGATCAGCTAACAAATTTGTATTCTAAGGAATTTGTTTTGCTTCACATTCCTCAAACCTACTCAACATTTTGTTGACTAAGAGTAGGTACTTAGTCATTTTCTTTCCTTTAGCCTCATAGGTGTCCCACACCTAACTTGCCACCAATTGAGAGTCGTTAAAGATTGTTAACTTTTTGGCTCTGCCGGCGAATACCATCTTTTCTCCTATGATGAGGGCTTCATACTCAGCTTTATTATTAGAAGTCAAGAATCCAAACCTCAAAGCGTATTCAAACTTGTCTCCTTCTGGACTTTCAAGAACTACCTTGGCACCACTTTCGATTGTGGTAGAGGATCCGTCCACACGGAGCATTCATATTGGGAGCGAGGAATCTACTTCTTCAGATGTCATTTCTATTAAAAGATTCTTCGAAACTTGTGCCTTTATGGATAGTCAAGGATAAAACTCAATCCCATATTCACTAACTTCAATAGTCCACTTTACCAACATTCCTGATTTCTGAACATGCCAATACTTTCTTGTAGAGGTGGTTGGTCAATACTCATATCAAATGAGATTGAATATAGGGCGCAACTTTCATGCTGCAGTGATGAATGCTAGTGCTAACTTCTTGATATATGGGTATCTCTGTTCTACATCTTGAAGAGTTCAATAATATAATACACGGGTCAGTGCTCTCAATCCGCCTCACGAACAAGGACTGCACTGACTACCTCATCGCTAACTGCTAGGTATACGAGCAGTGTTTCCCCCATCTTAGGCTTGGTTAATAAGGGTAGGGAGACCAGGTACCATTTAAGATCTTCAAAAGCGTGCTGACATTCACTCATCAATTCGATATTTTTTCATTCTCTTAAGACTTTGAAAAATGGGAGACCCTTGTCCACCGACCTCGAGACAAACCTATTTAGGGCCACAAGTCTTCCAGATAACTACTCAACTTGCTTGATAGTATGCAGAGCCGACATCTTTACTACTATGTCTATTTTTTATGGAATTTTGATTCCTCTTTATGAGATCATATATCCTAAGAACTTCCCTTCCCACACCCCAAAGGTGCACTTTGATGGATTAAGCTTCATTTGGCTTGTACTCAAGAGAAAGAAGTATTTCGCTAGGTCTTGTATATGATTAGGTGCGTGATGGATCTTGACTAGCATGTTTTCAATATATACCTCCACACTGTGATCTATTAGTCCTTCAAACAAACTATTTGCAAGTCTCTGATAAGTAGCTCCCACAATCTTCAAACCCAAATGGCATTACTTTGTAGCAAAAGGTGCCTTGATCGGTGATAAAACTTGTATTATCTTGGTCTTTGGTAGATAATCGATATTAGTTATATCCCTGATACATATCTAAAATATGTTGCACTTCAAACCCTGAAGTACAACCCACTAACTGGTCTATCTTGGGCAATGGGAAGGAACCCTTAGGGCAAGCTTTGTTCAAGTCAGTGAAGTCTCTGCACAAACACCATTTTCTTTTCGAATTGGGCACTAGGAATACATTAGTCAACCATTCCGAGTATTGAACCGGGCAGATATACCTGACTGCTAACAGCTTATTAACCTCATCCTTTATGAGCTTATTTCTTTCTAGGTCGATGGTACTTTTTCTTTGCTTTATGGGACTTATCATTGGATTGACATTTAGTCGATGAATTGCTAGTTCTGTGGGGATTTCAAACAAATCCTTTATCACCTATGCAAACATGTCTACATTCTATATAAGAAACATCACTATACTCTCTTCTATTTGCTTCCTTGATTCGTGCCCACCACTTGTCTCATCCTTCTCAATGATACCACTTACCATCTTTCCTTCTCATTTCTTGACTTTTCTATAGGTGAAAAACATACCTTTCGTAGGGTGTTTGCATAACATTCTCTAGTAATATTTTGATCCCAGTAGCTTAGCCACTCCTTCTGGGTTCAAAAACTTAATTTTCATATGATATTGGAAGGTATGACTTGGAACAAAGGGTTGGGTACCCCAAAATCCTGTTATAAGTAGAGGAAGACTTTACCACCAATAACTTCACCATCTTATTACTCTTCATGGGTATGATCCCAGAGAAAGGAGGAGTGTGACCTCCCCAAACGCCTTAACTACTTCCCCACTAAATCCCACTAGAGGAGTGCTAACAAGTGACATTTGAGCATTATTTATGCTCAACTAAGTGAAAGCCTGATAGAAAGATGATATCAATAGAGCTCCAATTGTGCACACGAATCTTTTTACCTAGAAATTAGATATCGTAGCTGAAGTCATTAAAACATCATTGTGTGCCTCCCTTGTTCTGATCAGATCTAAGTCACCAAAAGTGACTCCTTCTTGTGGATCATGAACGTGAAAACTTTTTCTACCGGTTGAGCACTTTTTGAGTGTATTCCTCTTGCAGCTCGTAGGAGCACCTTCCTTGCATTCTGCGTGTCTCCTTTGGTGAGTCCTCCCGTGATTATAGCAATGAATCCTACAGTAAGAAAGTTGTCATTTCTATGACCTTTCTCTTGCTTGAATTGCCACGCTCTTTAGTTGGTCCACATTTTTTTGTATTACCTCTATTCACTACTGCAGAAAGTAGATACAAAGGCGCCTCATCACGACGGTTCTGGAAAAACTGCCGTTAAATACTTTTTTACGGCGGTTTTTTGGAAAACCGCCGTTAAATCGSTCATTTAACGGCGGTTTTCATAAAACCGCCTTAGAATCGTACATTTTACGGCAGTTTTATGAAGGCCGACTTTAAAACTGAACTAATTAACGGTGGTTTTTAAGATAGCGCCGTGAATTAACAAGTATTCACGATGGTTCCTTAAAAACCGACGTTAATTATTGCGATAGATTTAACGTCGGTTCTATTAGAACTGCCATGAATAAGATGACATTTAACGGTGGTTTCATAGGAACCGCCGTAGAATAGTAAGCTGCCATGTCACCGATCCTCATCCTTATCAAGCAAAAATTTTGGGTCGTTGGTCCGTATCTGATCCGACGATTTGGATTAAATATTAAACTAAAAAAATATTAAATCAAAAAAATAATAAATATTAAAATAAAAAACCCTAATCCACTTTCACTCGTTTAGATTCTTATCTACCTCCGCCCTAATTTCACTCGTTTAGATTTTGGTAACCGAACTTGGGCGACGAGTTCTCTTCGAAATTGAACGGCCTCGGCGTGGGGTTGCGGCGATGTTGAAATTTGATAATCTCCTGGTGTCGAAGTTGCCAAAATTGGACAATCTCCCCATCCCCATCATCGAGTAGAAGTTGGAGTGGTTGAAATTGGAGCCCCGCGGCGTAGGGTTTCGCAAGGAGCTCAAGCTGTAAATCTCAGCGCCGGTCAAATTGGAGGGCCGCGGCGTAATCCTGGAGAAAGAGCGGTGGGAGGCGTTGGACTTCCGGACGGTGACGTGGACCATGCCTTCGTTCCCGATCTGAACATTGGTCTTGAGGAAATCCTGGCCGTCGAGCGAAATGACGTCGGACTCGACTTTGAACGACACAATGGAGGCGGCGGTCTCCAGGAACTGCTCTATTATCAGCATCTTGGCGCCACGGTACTCGAACAGGAAGACCAGGAGCGTGTACTAGATGATGCACTTCATCACCACCACCTGCACCATGAGGTCGCCGGCGTAGCCGCCATACATGGCGATCAGCAGCGGGATCCCCATGACCAGGGTGTTGGGCAGCGCGGAGAGGGAGAAGATCGTGATCTAAGTACGTGCTTGTCTGTTTATCCCAAGTTAAGATGATCATTTGTCGCAGTAATTAAACAGATGCAATTGGTGTGATTCAAACAAAGAGCCCCTTGAAACACCATTATCTGTCGATTATCAATATTATGCGGTGCTTTTATAATTAAGCTACTTAGGGCGTTAACATTCACTCCCTATAAATTGTTGTGATTTCTTTTTTTTTTTGTACTGATGAGAGCTTGTAAAAAGTGTGTTGGTCAGATTATGGTTTTGTTGTCCATTATACTTGATTATCTTGTTTCTGCAAGTCATAGTTGCTTGTACATGTGTATATGTGTTAGAATTGATTGAGTAGACGTCTCGATTTGTTAACCTATTGTTGTTGTGGACAATGCAGGTTGATGTTGTTTCGTAATATTTACATGGGTATAATTAGCAATTAATGTTTGTAATATTTACACAGATTCAAACAAATAAGAGGTGCTTGATTGGAACACACGTATTCGAATTGTTGAAGGGATTGCTCAAGGGCTTCTTTATCTCCATGAATATTCAAGACTCAGAATTATTCATAGAGATTTGAAGGCAAGCAACATATTATTAGATGAAGAAATTAACCCAAAGATATCTGATTTTGGAATGACGCGTATTTTTGGTGGCAATGATTCGCGGGCTCATACAAATCGAGTTGTCGGAACATAGTAAGTTATTAAAATAAACATGAGTCGTCTATTATTTAAATGTGTCTATCAATAATCCAATACATGAAATATTGGAATAAGAAATCCAAGTAAAAGGGCCGACCAAAATACACCTTTTTTAATCAATTTTTATTACATGCTAATTGATTTTTTTTTTTAATATTTTTTTTCCAAGTGGCTATATGGCTCCAGAGTATGCATTGGAAGGCCTGTTCTCAATAAAGTCTGATGTGTTCAGTTTTGGTGTATTGATTCTGGAGATTGTTAGTGGGAAGAAGAACACTGGTTTTTATAACACTGACTCTCAATCTTCTTGGACATGTAAGTAACTTTCTATTAGGGGTGCACATAATTACTTGATTAACTAATCGAATCGAAACTGAAAATTGATTTGATTTTTTTAAAAAAAGGTTTAATAATCCGGTTATGAAATAATAATTTAACCTTTACTTATTGAAATTTCTCTGCAAACCGTTGCTAAATTTGCATATTTGTATCCACTTCATTAGTTGTGATGACCTAAACTTGATCATTTTACTTTAAAAGGCTTAGACACGGCACACAGACAGTTAGGTTCAAAATCATGGGTACATGGTTCTCTATCCCCCAGGATGAAGTTGAAATGTTTTCTCTCGAGCTACCGGTTTTTTTGTATCTCTTGATTTTGTCGAGTCGGTTTGATACTTAGATAATTAAGTTCCATTTTCACTAAATTATTACAACTACTGCAGCATAAGATGGAAAAAGATCTGGTCTGAAAGTTAGAATGGCAGCAGCGCATAAATGATACAATTAAGCATCGGGCACACCTGGATGCCAGCATAGACAAACTTGGTGTGTTCTTGTTTGGTCTAGATAAAGGTCCTGCTATTCTTAAATCATCCACAAGAGATCATGTGGTTTATGCAGATTGTTTCGAACAAGCGGTTAGTTAGTCTCCATACATTGATCATTTTCTCTTTCAATCTTTTTTTTTTCAAAATTTTTATGTTGTCCACTTGTGCATGTATTTTCGTCAACTCCGGTTGTTTGAGGCGTCTTGTGGTATCTTAGGAACATATGGTTTGATGAAGCGAGAATGGTGTGGGGCCATTTAAAGAGAAAGGAAGTCCTTTTTGTCCACCATACGTTCGGAGACCTTATCCGATGTTCACCTGACCCGCCACTATTACTGCCGTTTTGTGTCATACTGAAAGGACAAATATCGTACCATGAACTGAGGGAGAAGGTGAAGGATGACTTTCTGGAACTATTTCCCGATATGGTTATTTATGATCCCACCGAGGATCTTTTCGACGACGAGCAACAGTGGAGAACGGGAAGTGAAGAGGATTAGGAACATGTTTTTTAGATATTTTTGAATCATTATTTCAATGGCTATGTATATTGCGTTTGAAAAAATTCAAGAAGCCTTGCATTTTAGTGTTAATTTCAAGAAATAATTCCAGCAAAATAATGAATCTCTAGAAAATGGTGCACCTGCTTTCATTTTTTTTTTAATTTCTATAATACTTTCTAGAAGGTACTTCTCAATAACCGTCGTAAAATATCCGTTCTGAAACAGAATTTTTAGAAGGTAATTTTTAAGAACCGCCGTAGAATCTACCGCCGTTGTTTTTTATGGCGGTTCTTAAACCGCCATAAAGAATCACTTTCTATGCCGGTTCAAGAAAAATCGCCGTAAAAAGCATCGCTTTCTACAGCAGTTCAAGAAAAATTGCCGTAAAAATTTACAGCGGTGGATTTAAGGGCGGTTCCAAAAACCACCGTAAAAACCCTCAGAAAACTGCTTTTAAATCCATTTTCTGTAGTAGTGATTACGATCTTCTTGTTTGCCACTTGACTTGTCCACGAACTTATCCAGATAACCTTTGCGGATTAGCTTCTCTATTTAAATCTTCAAATGATGACACTCCTCAGTTGTGTGATCCTTATCTCTATGATAGCAATAATATTTGTCAGATCGCATTCGTTTCGGGTTCTCTCTCATCTGTTTTGGGGATTGAATCAACCCTTTATGTTCTGTGACAACTAAAATTCCTGACATTTTCACGTTAAGGGGTGGTGGGTGGTGGGGTGAAATAAGAATAACTTGAAAGCGGTATGTGCTTCCTCTCATCACTCTCTTTTTTAAGGGGGCGCTCTTCTTATCTTTATGTTATCTTATTATAAGTTCCTCACCATAAAGTTTCCTCATTACATATGAATTTATCATCTCTGGTCCGTAGGTCCTCCAAGGTGATGGGAGGTCTCACTGCAATTGACTCTTTGAATCTCCCACGACAGAGGTTCTACTGCATAATCCTGACGAGGCAGCTCGTGATTGAGTGTGGTACTTCATGCACTTCTTCTATGAATAGTTAGATGTATTCTCAAATCAATTCTTCTCCCTCTTTTTGCATGATCAAGAATAAGTGTGTTTTTGTCTTTCTACACTTTCAATTAATTGAGAATTGGTGTAGAAATCTATGTGTCAACTACTCTAAACTAGTTATACTTTGTGCTGGAAATTGATTGAAACATGTTAATACCCTTTTGGATAAGGTGGTTTCTAAATAGCTTACAGTAGGCTAACCTCACTTATATAGTAAATGTCTGCTTTGGCCATAAAATCTATCCAAGTGATCTTGCCGGATCTCCCGACCTATCATACTCATCAAGGTTAGCTACCTTGAAGCTAGCTGATAGATTTTCCTCAAGGATGACAATGGAGAAGGGGTTATGCCACTTCGAAGGGGAAGTAATTCTCCATTAGAGGATGCATCAACTATGGGATACGCACATTAGTTCCCTCTTCTTATCCCTCTATGACCCATCAGTGGAGTTGTATGGCTGCCCTCATCCCTAGGGGGAATATGTGCATGTGCCATGCGTCCTCACCTTGTTTGGGGGCTGACATGTCTACGCCTCACTTCATCACCTTGTTGGGGGTTGACGTGTCTGTACAACACATCCTCACCTCTTGGGGAACTGACGTGTCCTCGCTGGCACGGGGGCCTATCATGTTTGA
>BMAC01000008.1:1366149-1380180 GCA_014905375.1 Phtheirospermum japonicum | reverse complement strand
CAAGGGGTCTTCATGCGCATTCCCATGAAAGGTTGGGAGTAGGTTGAGTTGATGCGGTTTAATTTCCACGGCCCTTGCGGTCGGTTCAAGAACAATGGCGGACCTAAAGGGTACAACCTTTGTACGTGCCAAGTCGCGCTGTCTAAGTGCTCGATCTCCCCTTGGTTCTCGAATTTGGTCATATGCTCTCTCGTAGTGGTCTTTATGTGCGTAACGGTGCTCGCGCTCGTATCTCCTTCCGAAATTATTTTGCTCGTAACCATGATCTTGATTTTCCAACCACTCGTTCACGTGCCTTTGATTGTTCATATAGGCGTTTCGCTGCAAAACATCCTCGTTCCTAAATGCCACGTTCTCGACGTTGTGCTGATGCATGACATTGTTGTTTATCTCTTCGTTTTGCCTCAAATTCTCCATGTTGAGCGGGTGATTGACTATGTTGTGCTGCTGGTTCACTCCTTCGTTTCTCCTTTCGTCACGTCTAGTAGAGTGTGACCTGTTTTGTTCACTATCATACCCAGTTCGAATGGGGCGCGGTGGTGATCTCGGCGGTGAATCGTCGTTCCGAACTGAATGTCCTCCCAACATAATGTCGGGAACTTGATCGCAAGCAAAATCGGTTGCTATCGAGGAATTGTCCTCGGGAATAAGAACGGGTCTTGGTCTTGGCGGATTTGAACGGTGAATGTTGTCGATGAATGGCACAAGGTCGCGTTGAAGTGATCGCCTTCCTTGCATAAACTTAACGACACGTCAAAGTACCAAATGGCAAAAACCAAGTAAAAGCAAATAAAACAATAAATTAAACAGAAAATAAAATGAAAAACATTTTTAATTCCTACTCGTTGCTTCCCCGGCAACGGCGCCAAAACTTTGACTCAAACTTTTGTGCACACCTTTTTAATAAATGATTTAAAAGCACGTCAGTTTGCTCGCAAGTGTACGAGGTAACTGTAGGGTGATGAGTTTGACTCGAGTCGTATCTCTCGAGGAAACAACTGTTCGATCCTATCAATGTTTTTCTCAATTTTGAATAACATACATGTACATTTGGGGATTTGAAAAGAATGATTCGATCATTATAAACTAAGTCGGTAATTTGAAACAATTAAACTAATTACTTTAACTAGATTACCAATTACGAACTAAGCAGTATACTAAAGCTATTTTAAACTAATTATTCTAAATTAACAACTAAGAGTAACGACTAAATTATCGATTATCGCTACGAAGATTTAGAGCTAATTAACGTAACTAAAGCATGAATTTAAGAATCTATTGCTAACATACGAATCATACCAATCCACGAACATTAACTAAGCATGAACCAAATCGCATAAATAAACTAAATTAATCAATATCCGAAATACGAGCATGAAGCAATTAAGCTAACTAAATTAATCTAGCATTAACTACGAAATTAACTAAGCAATTAACTAAGAAATTAACTAAAAGTTTAGAATACTTATTGTAACTACGAAAAGCAATGAAAAGATCCAGCTACTCTGGAGTTTGAACGCTGATCTTGGACGAAAATAGACTCTCGAGCGCAAAACCGGTGTTTCGGACGCGTAGAACTTCGATCCTTGATTCGCGTCTCCAAAGCTTGTTATAAGACGTGGATTTTTTTATTTTTATGAGGTTAAATACTCTATAATGTTGTTGGGTCTTTTCCTCTCCTGTCTCCTTCTCTCAAAATCCAAAGAAATGAGGTTTTTATAGATATTAGGAGTCTTGGCGCACAAGAAACCCTAATTTTCGAAATCTGGGCCGTCGCGTCTATGGAGCGTCAGCGGAGCGTCGACTGACGCGAGCAGGCGCTCGGCGGATGTCGGCAGTCTTGGTTGGCAGTGCTCGGCATGTGCGGTCGGCAGGGTGCGCGCGTCGCTGGCAGGTGCGTCAACGTTGTGCGTCGACATCGACGCTTCAGAACTTTGCGTCGATGTTGCGTCGGCCTTGGTGCGTCGACGTCTACGCTTCAGAACGTTACGTCGGCAGAGCGTCGTCCTTGCGTCGACTGACGCGAACATGGCTCGCTGGCACGGCTAGCGTCGACGGTCGCGTCAGTCGACGCGACTGAGCTTCGGTCTCCGTTTCTCAATCGTTTGCTACTTGTTTCACCGGAAAGCTTGTTCTTCTACTCTTGAACATCGAACTCCGTCCTTTACGCGCTAAACTCTTCCGGTTACTTAGCTGTAAGGTGAAAAAAAATGAAACATCACCTAATTGCATCAATTAAGACCAAAATACGGTAAAATAAGCTGGAATTATAAATTTACGGAATTAAGCTTAAATCGTCCAACTTATACCAAAAACAAATATAAAAACGAACTAAAAAGCTAATAAAAATAAGGACAAATCTACTCTAATCACCAGACACCGTGACCGATGAGATGCGGTCCACATACACTAAGTACTAGTCTTAATGGAAAAGGCCTGTATCCTCATTATGGCGTAACCCTTTGACTAGGAACAAATTCGACGAGTTACATTACGTGCTGGATTATCTCACGGTTCTCCTAGACCAATCCACCGTAATAAAGTAACTTCATCAGGACCATACCTATGCAACAAGCATGGGATAAAAGATATGGAATGCCAATAATCCACCGTAATAAAGTAACTTCATCAGGACCATACCTATGCAACAAGCATGGGATAAAAGATATGGAATGCCAATATGTATAAAAGATATTATTACGAATAAAATCGATTGAGTTACAAGAGAATGGTCAGACCACAGCCACAAGTTGGCTTGTTGGTCACCTTATTCTAACATGGATTTGATAAGATTAACTACGTGAATTGAATTAAATGTGTGGATTTCGTGACTTTTGTTTTGAAGTAGTTCCCAGTATTGGTGTTGTAATTGTATATTGGGATTTGATTAATTTTATAGTTTTTATATTGAGATCTCGTGATTTGGTATTTGTATATTAGAATTTAATTAAAATTTTAATTTTTATATTGAGGTTTTGTGATTTGTATATTGAGTTTTGATTAATTCCGTTGAGTCATATGATTGGATTTCGTAATTTATGTTTTGAAGCAGTTCCTATTATTAGTTGTGTTGTTGTATATTGAGATTTGATTAAATTAATTATGTGATTTGAATTGAATGTGTGAATTTTGTGATTAGTGTTCTAAAGTAGTTCATAGTTTTTGTGTTGTTATTATATATTTAGATTTGATTAATTTCATAATTTGTTTAATTTTTTACTTGCTTAGTAAACAATCTTCTACTTAACCAATTATGGGGTTATTTAAAGGCAAACACTTGTGTTAGGCTAGATTAACGGGTCGTGACCCGTTAGGCCATCTGACTCGTTACTATAATATACTAGTTTTTGTACTGTGATGTATTAGTTTTTGTAATGTAAAGTATTAGTTTTTCATAAATCTCTGACCCGTGCTATGATATATTGGTTTTGTACTATAACATTTTTACTATGATGTATTGGTTTTTTATTATAATGTATTACTTTTCGCACTATAATGTATTGGTATGAAATCTTGGCCTAAACGAATAATCCGTTAGTCCGACCTAACAAGAGTGTTGCCCTTATTTAAATCATATTATTTATAAGAAATTTATCATTTTTGTTATTAATCGAATAAGTAAATACAACATTATAAAACATAGGAAAATCCTAAGGTGTCTTTGTTATTTTTAAGGGTATCAATTCTTTATATTTCTGTTTTTTAAAATAACACATTATATTCACTAAATAGGACTTTCTTTTAACTAAAGTTTGTTTTCGAGATGCCAATAATTATTTTAAACTAGAAATAAGATAAAATATGAATTATTAATCAAAACTAAATTTATTTAAAAAATCTATAAATTAATGAAAATATATTTTTAGATAATTAAATCTAAAAATAAATAAATAAAAAATCTTACAAAAAGTTTTTTCTTATAAAAGGTTTTTAAATTTTAAATTTTAATATATGTTTTTACAAATTTGAAATAATTTTAGATTATTAAAACGTTTTTGTTTTTATAGAAGTTTTATATTTTTCTCATGTGCATTTTCAATTTTTATTCATTTGAAACAATCTTGAATATAAAAAATAGTTTTAAAATAATTTCATTTTTTTAGATTCAAGAAAGCTATTGTGTCAGAGGTGACAAACTAATAAAAGTAATATAAGAAAATCCTTAAAAAAGAAAGATATGTTATCATTTTTAATTATTAAGTGGAGAGACTTTTTCATGTGACAATGATCATGTGCTTTAATTCTCAACTTTTATGTTATGTTATAAATCAAATGAAATGATTTCTCTATAATATAATAATAGCTCTTCAATATCTTTTATTTTTTTATACTTAGTAAATAAGATCTACATTTATATATCAAAACAATATATTATTGATACAAATAGATATTTTGATGAATTATAAAAATAATAAACAAGCTGGTACTTCTATTCACTTTTATTATATAGATATTTTAAAATAAGAAGAACATCGAAAATTCTATAAAACTTTGAGTCTAGTACTAAGAAAATAATCCAAATTTTCTATCAATTATAAATTAATAGTTTAAGGTAGTACCGTCTCAGGTTTAAATTATTTTGCAAAGCCCCACTCTTAAAAAAAATACAATATAGACTTTACTAATTTATAAAAAAAATATGTTAAAGAAAAACACTTTGAAACCACAACTTCTAGGCTCCCTTTTTAAAATGAAACTTTTAGGCCCCTTTTTCAAAAACATATAAATAAACCAAAAACTAAAATAATAAGAGAGATATCCAAAATATAAAAACATGTCATTTTAAAATAAAATCGTGACCCGCGCTTTCGATGCGCTACTTTGATATACAATTTTTCAAAAAAACAGAGACAATTGATAAAAAAGAACTAAGTATAATCCAAACCAATATATAAAAATAGAAGTCAAATCGACATAAATTTATTTTCTTTGAAATTCAACTTAGTGTATCATCCACCTCCAACATCACTCGTCGTTCGGTCTCATTAACCTGAAATTTGTTAATGGTCTAACTTAGTAGGTATACTGATTCGAACTTTCCGCACCTACTTTTTAAATATAAGTTTGTGAAGCTTAAAAAGTTTGCTCGCAAGAGTACGAGGTCACTCGTAGGTTGGCAAGTTGAAACGAGTCGATTCTCTCGAGGAAAACTAATCGGAGGTTCATTTTGTGTTTGTTTTTACGAATAAGAAAATTAAAAAAAAACTAATCTAAACACGCGGACAAGTTTGGTTTGGGAGTCGTAAGAACTTGAGTTGAATTAAACTATGAGCTAATGAATTAAATAATGGTTTATACTAAGAGTAATATAAAATAAACTATCATTTAAACTAATCCTGCTAAGAGGGTGTCAATCTCTTTGCAAGAACTTAACTAACGTTTATAAAACTAAGAAACAAATTTAAAAATGAAATCGAGAACTTTCTCAAAGATTAAGAAAATGGGGGTTCTAGTGCTTTAGAATCATCTCCACGACCTATTGGCATTTCATCGAACACCTTACCTACAAGCTAGGGTTGTCAATCCCAACTTGTAGATTTAGCACCAAATCATCCCAATAGATGGTTCTAAATGACTCTAGTCACTAGACCCGTAAAATATAACCAACTATCATCAACATATTCAATATCATAAACCCAAAACAATACCCATATAGGCCTGAAAGGGAGTCAATTTCAATCATGTATGGTAATTATTATTATACCAATGTTCATCAAGGGATATCCATTTGAACCATCGTATGGGTGCAGCACTGGTCATACATCTTAAGTAATTCTCTAGGCACTGGTTCAATCTTTCTGTTTGCCCATCTATCTGTGGGTGGTAAGATGATGAGAGATTGAGTCTTACCCCCAACATTTTAAATAGATCCTTCCAGAATGTACTGGTAAAAACCTTGTCCCTATATGATATGATGCTCACTAGTAACCCATGTAACTTGTAAATGGTGTCGAAAAACAGTTTAGCTATAGACTGTACTGTGTAGGGATGTGAAAGTGCTATGAAATGCCCATATTTGGTGAATGTGTCAATGACCACAAGTATCACATTTTTTCCCCTGATTTTGGCAAACCCTCTAAAAAATCCATAGGAATGTGTGTTCAAGTCTCCTCAGGGATGGGTAAAGGCTGTAGTAAACCAGGGTGGCCTTCCCTATCTGGTTTGTTTCTCATACATGCATCACAATCTTGCACCATCTTATCAACATCTCTCTGCATCTTAGGCCAGAAGAAAGCACCTTTCAATCTCATATAAGTACCATTAACCCCAGAGTGACCCCCATAAGCTGACTCATGCATGACTGACAATATCTATTTTTAAGTTTTGTCATCCTGTCTAACCTACAGTCTGCCCTTGTACCTTATGACTCCCCCATTGATTGTGTATTCTGGAAAAAGGCGGGTTTATACTTTTGGAATCTAATATCTTGTTGCATAGTGGGTCTTTTGCATAAGTAGCTACCACCTCCTGCACCCACTCTAGAATCACTAGTGTTATGGCCTCACAGCTACCTCCAATTTCTTCCCTTCTTGATAGAGCATCTGCAGCTCTATTCTCTATTTCCTTCCTATATTGTATTTCATAGTCAAGTCCCAAGAGTTTAGTGATCCACCTTTGCTGCATAGGGGACATCACTCTCTGATCCAACAGATGCTTGAGGGCCTGCTGATCAGTCTTGATTATGAATTTGTGCCCTTGTAGATAGTACCTACACCTCCGAATAGCCATTAGGACAGCAAGAAATTCTCTCTCATACACAGATAGGCTTTGATTCCTAGGACAAAGTGTCTTGCTCGTGTAAGCAATGGGCCTGCCTTGTTGCATCAATACAGCCCCTACCCATACCCACTGGCACCAGTTTCAAGGATAAAAGGTTGAGTGTAGTCAGGTAGGGTGAGGACTAGTGTGGAAATCATGGCTTCCTTCAACTTTTTAAAAGCATCCTCATCTTCCTTTCCCCATTTGAACTGGTTTTTCCTTACCAGAGCTGTGAGTGGTTTGCAGATAATACCATATCCCTTAACAAACCTCCTGTAATAACCTGTCAATCCAAGGAACCCCCTTAATTGTTTAACAGTAGTAGGTCTAGGCCAATTGATCATACATTCAACCTTCTGTGGGTCTGTGGATACCCCATCCTCAGAGATCACATGCCTTAAATACTCAATCTGCTTCTGTCCAAAATGGCACTTACTCCTTTTGGAAAAAAGAGTGTTCTCCCTTAATAGGTTTAGTGCTTCTTCAAGGTGCCTTAAATGTGACTCCCACTCCTTGTTGTAAACCAATATATCATAAAAAAACACAAGGGTATGCTTCCTCAAACCTCCCTTGAAAACCTGATTCATTAAGGATTAAAATGTAGCAGGTGCATTACAAAACCCAAAGGGCATTACTAGGAACTCATAATGGCCATGATGAGTGTTGAATGCAGTGAGATACCTGTGCTCTGGGTCCATTAATATCTGAGAATACCCTGATCTTAGGTCAATCTTACAGAAGTACTTGGCCCCAGAAAGTTCATCTAGCAGCTCCTCAATAATAGGTATAGGGTAGTCATGCTTCACTATTAGCTCATTTGGAAACATGTAATCAACACACATCCTCCAGGTTGCATCCTTTTTATTTACTAGTAGAACTGGAGATGCAAATGGGCTTTTGCTGTTCTGTATCATCCCTGACTCTAACGATTCCTGCACAATCCTCTCTATATCATCCTTGTGGTTATGGGAAGCCATGTAGGGATATTGATGCTTAGGTGTACTCCCAGGTTTAAGGATTATCTGATGTTCAACTCCCCTGCTGGGGTAATCCTTTTGGCTCCTTAAAAACATCATCATATCTCTCCAACAAGTCTGTCAGCCCTTTATCCTCTTTAAAATTCTGCCTAGTTGTATGCAGCACATAGATTTCTTCCACCTGTTCCTCAAAGTCTTCATGTAACAACCTGAAAAGAGAGTGTTCTGTGATGAGCTGGCAGTGAGCTGTGTCAGTAAGTGCCTTCAGTCTTATTTTCTTTCCATCCAGGTTCACAGTGACTGACATTTCCTTATAATATAACTTAATGGGGGTATTTTCCTTAAGCCAACCACCTCCCAGAATGAGGTCACATCCTTCATGTTGAAGGAGCCTCAGGGGATACCTAAATAAGTAGTTTTGCATTTTCCAGGTAAACCCTTTAGCCTGCTGAGAACTGAATAACCTCTGCCCATTAGCCACCTTGACCAAAATAGGTTTGGTGGACCCCAATTCACACCCAGCTCTGTAGAAGTTGACTCCTTAATAAAACTCAGTGTGCTTCCTGAGTCTAGCAAAACATGTAGTTATTTGTCCCCATAATACCCCACAAATCTCATGGTGGTGAGGCTATGTTCCCCTGCAATGGAATTGAGTGACATTTGTATTTCCTCAACTGGTCCCAGTTCTCCCTCAGGGTCCTCATGGTTATGAACTGAGTCCAAGTAGATCAATTCTTCTTCTTCAGTCATCATCATGTAGTTTACTCTGTTCTTGCACCTGTGTCCAACCACAAACTTCTCATCACAGTTATAGCAGAGTCCCCCTTCCCATCTTGCAGCCATTTCTGCTGAGATGAGTAGTTTAGGAGGTGGTTTTCCTTGATTGGGAGGAACCTGTATGTAAGCATTAGGGGTAGTGGATGCAGTGACTTTCTGATTAGGGTAATGGGTGGGAACAGAATTTCTGTTAGGGCCCTTAACTATTTTAGTAATTGCCTCTAGGGTTAGCAATTGTTTCCTTCCCAGTTTTATGGTCTGTTGGAGGGTGTTGGGTTCACACATGTTCACAAAATCTTGTAGGTCCTCATTCAGTCCACTGATTAAGCTTGCTATGAAATAGTCTTCAGTGTATCCCTTCTAGTTTCGCATAAGCATGCAGGCTCTCAACTCCTCAAATTTCTCAACATACTCAGCATATGAACCACCTTGTTTCAGCTTGTAAAACTCTCCAATAATTCTAGCTTCTTTCAGTTCATCAAATTTAGCATAAATGATCCCTGTAAATTGTTGCCATGTGATATCAGCTTCACCTGAGTTGAAGTTTTGAAACCATTCGGCAGCCCTTCCCTCAAATTCATAGTAGCTAGTGTGACCTTTTGTGCTTCTGGGATGTTGGGTATTAATTTAAAATACCCATTGCATTTAAGGATCCAGGTTCTAGAGTTTGAACCATCAAATCTTGGAAAATCAATCTTAGGTAAGGAGCTGAGGATTTGGGAATCTTGTTGTTCTGCTAATACCCCGCCTCTTGTTGATGACTGTGTTCTGGATTGTGTTCCTTCATGAACATGGTCTGAAAAAGGGGGTCCCAAAATTGATTCCTCTTCAGCTGCTGCCTTGACCTTGCTCATATTGAGAAGTTGCAGCTGTATAGTGGCTAGGGTTTTGGTAAGATGATCCAGTTTGTCAATAAAACCTGTTCTTAATTCCTGCATCTCTGTCCTGATCCCAGTAAATTGCTCTTGAGTCTCTTGATCTTTTGATGCCCTTTTTAGAGTTTCTGCCTGAAAATTGACTTCGAATTTCCTTTGTATTTCTTGCAGGTCCTTCAAACGTGTACCCTCTGTCATGGCCAAGGTAGGATAAGCTCTGGATACCACTTGTTAAGCTTTTGTAATTTTTATGTTTTGCTTGTAAATTTGATCAATTGTAATGTAATAGAGCTGCTTGTAATCAGACGAGAAATGGGGGAAATGGATTAGAAGAGAGAAGCTTGGTAGGTAGGGATAATGTAATTCTTTTCTTAGCCTCCACAATTGTCTTTCCCCTATTTATAAACATAGGGGGGACCATTAACATAAAATGACCTAATAGTAACATCAAAATTAAATAACTAGACAAGATTTGAACCCAGTAATATTAATTAACTACTGCAGCCCATGAAGCCTAAAATCCCAACATTCCATTATTCTCCAATCGGTCCAGCAACCCGGCCTGCTCCCCCTTCCCAATCGGTTCGATCTCTTGGATCCAGTAACCCGACTTATTTTTCTTTCAATTCGGCCTCGTCTTCCTTTTTACCCTTTAGACCAAAGGTGCTACCTTTAACCCTAATCGAACCATCTCTCACCACACCCTTTCCGGTTTCACCACCGCCGGTAAACCCCGAGTTTACAACCATAAAAGTCTTATAACCCTTGGAATATAAAAAGCTTCTTTAAAAATGAATTACAGAGGTGTTTATATAGTTTTCCAAAACTTGGGCCGCAAGTCACTTCCCAAGAATAGCTCTCCATCGTCGGTGTTGACGGGCGTCGATCTACGCCGCAATTGACGCGTGCCAGGTCGACAGTTTTAGTGAGTCAGTGCATCGATCGACGCGGGCTGGATTGACGCTTCAGAGAGTTTTGGTCGACTGAGCATTGATCGACGGAGTATGGATAGACGCTTCAGAGATTTTTGGTTAACTCATTGTCGATTGATGGTCGATCGAGGCGGGCATGTGGCAGCATCGACGGCACATCGATACTAGCATCGATCGATGCTCCTACCTTTGCATCTTAGTTATTCGAAAAATCTGCTACTTCTTCATCGGAAAGCTCGATCTTGTCTCTCGATTGTCAAATTTCATCTATTTAAGGTTGAACTTCTACGGTTACTTAGCTGTATGGGAAAAATAGAGAATAATTACCATTTACGCCAATTATGATCAAAACACGGTAAAATAAGTAAGAGATTCGAAAATATAAAAATAAGCTTAATCTATCCAAATTATACCAAAACTAACAATACAAACTAACTAAAATACTAACTAAAATCAAGACAAATTCATGTTAATCATATACCGACATATCTCATATAAATTATAAACCTCAACAATAGCACAATCATATTCATGGAATAACATTTTTGAAGTAATTTGACTGCAACTAAAACGCGACAGGTTTTCCCGATGACCCTTTCCTTCGGTCACAGACAACTTTTACAGTCATTGATTTCAATTAATGGATATAGCATGTCGGGATAAACCCGATGACCCTTTTCCTCGGTCACATATAAATTTAGGACTTTTGCCTATATTGATTTTTAAACGTAGAATTGTATTCAAGAACACATGATATACAAAGCACAATAATTGAGAAATAAAGCATAACACAAGATAAGTCGGTGGTTCCTGCCTCGTAAATTTAAATGTAATGAACTTTGATGAAAGTCATGAATGAATGTTTAGTCTTCATCAATTCATTGCCTACATAAAAAAAATACTCGAGTGTGACTTTTAGAAATTTGAACTTGGATAACTGGAGTTTAAATAATTATAATAAGCTAAAGTGGAATTGAATTGACAATCAAAATCGCCAATCAAAAGTTAAGGAGTTAAATGGAAGAATAAACAAAATTGAGGGGTAAGTCTAAGATTACCTTTAAATTGTGGTGCAAAATGGGGTTGAATTGGAGTTTCATAAGTTTGAGGGGCTGAATTGGAGTTTTGGATAAAATGTGGGTTAAATTGGGGTTTTGAGTAAACTAGGGGTAAATTGAAAAGAAGTAGAAAATATGGGGGTCAAATCTTAAATAGCAGAAATCTTGAGAAATATAAATCACGGATCTCAACCTAATTTTTGAACTATTTCTTCCTTCTATTCTTCTGCTTCTATTTCAGAAATTGAATTCATCTCTTTTTCCTTTAATTCTTCGATAGTGGCAACACAGTGGACCGAAACTTTGGTGAGCGAAATGCTTTAACTGTCCGATAACCATGTCCAGGCTGGTGATGGACGCAGGCATGGCGGTGCTGGGTGGAGTCGACAACTATTTGCAAAGGGCTCTGAGGCAACGATGGCATCTTTACGGTGAGCAGTTAGCCGAAAATGGCTCAACAATATTAACAAGGTGGCGGCTCTTGGCGGCTCCTCCGAGACTGGAATCCGATGAGCGGTGCTGTCCGGCGTCACAGCAGAAGCAAGCAAGCCACGGCGGGACAACGACTGTGAATGTAAGGGCGGCGAGGCATCCTGTCTCTTGGTGCTTTGGGCATTGATTTTCCGACAGTAGCTGGGATTCGAGCGGTGGTGCACTCGGTGATTCAAGGTGCTGTAATTTAGAGAAAGATTGTGAAAAAAATAATTGTGTATTCAAACATATGATCTGATTACAAGGATTTGGTATATATGTTAGAATAAGGTGACCAACAAGCCAACTTGTGGCTGTGGTCTGACCATTCTCTTGTAACACAATCGTTTTTATTCGTAATAATATCTTTTATACTTATTTGCATTCCATATCTTTTATCCCATGCTTGTTGCATAGGTATGGTCCTGATGAAGTTACTTTATTACGGTGGATTGGTCTAGCAGAACCGTGAGATAATCCATCACGTAATGTAACTCGTCGAACTTGTTCCTAGTCAAAGGGTTACGCCATAATGAGGATACAGGCCTTTCCCATTAATACTAGTACTTAGTGTATGTGGACCGCATCTCATCGGTCATGGTGTCTGGACATCGACATACATAAGTGGGTGCTCATAAGATGAGTTCACTGAACTCCCTCACCTAGAAATCTCTAAGTGGTTCCCACTCATCGAGTAGATGATTTCTATGGTATAGCGTACAACATTAATCCTTAAAACCCAGACCTCACCGTGACTTCACTAGAGGCAACTGCCATTATACCTTCTCGGCAAAGGAGAAGCGACGCAGCGGCTGGCGGTCTTCAGTGCGGCTGCCGGGTGGAGACGACACGGCTGGAGGCGCTGCGTACGGTGCGTCACAGCGGCGGGGGGGGCTGTTCCGGCGGCGATGACGCTGCGTTCTCGACTGGGCAGGCTCCTCGACTTGACAGCAGGGTGGTGAAGACGGCGCGACGCCGGCGCTCCTCACGGCAGAGGAGCTGCGGGTGGAAACGACAGGTACGTCCGGCTTAGCAGCAGCGTTGTCGAAAGCGGCCTGACCCTCTCGGCAACGGCGACGGCCCGACAGCGTACGGAATGGAACGGCAGCGGGTGCGTCTTGTGGCGACGGACAGAGTGGCGTCGGCGCATGGACTGGGAGCTCCGTGAACGGACAGGGGCACTCCGGCACGGATGAAAAGTACACTACGGCGGCGGTCCGGCGACTTCGACGGCGTGAAGTGTCCCCGACAAATTGGTGTCACACACCGAATTTCCCGACGTCCTTACGACGGAGCACTATATCCGTCGAGGGATTGAGAACGACTGAGAAACGAGAACCGATCCTATTGGTGCTGTGGCGGCCGGCGGCAAGCGGCGGCGGCCGAGGTGGACGGAAGGGAAAAGTCGTGGGGCTAGGTTTTCTCTTCTTTCTCCGTCTGTGTGTTTTTGTGATATCCACCCAAAAAACAAAAACCAACTGCCATTATACCTTCTCGGCAAAGGAGAAGCGACGCAGCGGCTGGCGGTCTTCAGTGCGGCTGCCGGGTGGAGACGACACGGCTGGAGGCGCTGCGTACGGTGCGTCACAGCGGCGGGGGGGGCTGTTCCGGCGGCGATGACGCTGCGTTCTCGACTGGCAGGCTCCTCGACTTGACAGCAGGGTGGTGAAGACGGCGCGACGCCGGCGCTCCTCACGGCAGAGGAGCTGCGGGTGGAAACGACAGGTACGTCCGGCTTAGCAGCAGCGTTGTCGAAAGCGGCCTGACCCTCTCGGCAACGGCGACGGCCCGACAGCGTACGGAATGGAACGGCAGCGGGTGCGTCTTGTGGCGACGGACAGAGTGGCGTCGGCGCATGGACTGGGAGCTCCGTGAACGGACAGGGGCACTCCGGCACGGATGAAAAGTACACTACGGCGGCGGTCCGGCGACTTCGACGGCGTGAAGTGTCCCCGACAAATTGGTGTCACACACCGAATTTCCCGACGTCCTTACGACGGAGCACTATATCCGTCGAGGGATTGAGAACGACTGAGAAACGAGAACCGATCCTATTGGTGCTGTGGCGGCCGGCGGCAAGCGGCGGCGGCCGAGGTGGACGGAAGGGAAAAGTCGTGGGGCTAGGTTTTCTCTTCTTTCTCCGTCTGTGTGTTTTTGTGATATCCACCCAAAAAACAAAAAC
>BMAC01000008.1:1353593-1366124 GCA_014905375.1 Phtheirospermum japonicum | reverse complement strand
GTTTTTGTTTTTTGGGTGGATATCACAAAAACACACAGACGGAGAAAGAAGAGAAAACCTAGCCCCACGACTTTTCCCTTCCGTCCACCTCGGCCGCCGCCGCTTGCCGCCGGCCGCCACAGCACCAATAGGATCGGTTCTCGTTTCTCAGTCGTTCTCAATCCCTCGACGGATATAGTGCTCCGTCGTAAGGACGTCGGGAAATTCGGTGTGTGACACCAATTTGTCGGGGACACTTCACGCCGTCGAAGTCGCCGGACCGCCGCCGTAGTGTACTTTTCATCCGTGCCGGAGTGCCCCTGTCCGTTCACGGAGCTCCCAGTCCATGCGCCGACGCCACTCTGTCCGTCGCCACAAGACGCACCCGCTGCCGTTCCATTCCGTACGCTGTCGGGCCGTCGCCGTTGCCGAGAGGGTCAGGCCGCTTTCGACAACGCTGCTGCTAAGCCGGACGTACCTGTCGTTTCCACCCGCAGCTCCTCTGCCGTGAGGAGCGCCGGCGTCGCGCCGTCTTCACCACCCTGCTGTCAAGTCGAGGAGCCTGCCCAGTCGAGAACGCAGCGTCATCGCCGCCGGAACAGCCCCCCCCGCCGCTGTGACGCACCGTACGCAGCGCCTCCAGCCGTGTCGTCTCCACCCGGCAGCCGCACTGAAGACCGCCAGCCGCTGCGTCGCTTCTCCTTTGCCGAGAAGGTATAATGGCAGTTGATATATATATATATATGCAGTTTGTAATATATATGTATGAAATGCGTGTGCTGTATATATAAGATGCATGATAATATATGTATATATATTATAATATGTGTGCAGATAATGAGTATGCAGTGTGGTGTGTATAAGATGCATGATAATATGAGTATATATATTATAATATGTGGACTGTGTATGTTATATGTGTATACATTATGAATTGTATTCTGTAGTGTGTTATGCATGCATACTACATACGTAATATAATATATATATATATATATACATATATAATTAACATGGTTAATGCTGATTAATATATAAATATTATATATATGTATATATATGATATGTATATATATAATATATAATTAAATATATGATTAATATATTAATATATATATATATAATTGTTATATATAAGTTTAATGTATTAATATATATGTATATAATTGTTATATATATCTATGATTAATAGAATTTATCATGCTCGTTGGATTTTGCGAAAATCGAATTGTTTCTATTTATTAAAATTAATTAAAACATTGTTTGAATTAATTGATTGTAAAATTGGACCGTCGTCAATTTGAATTCGATTCAAATTACTTTTATTTAAAAAAATTCTGTTTTCCACTGCGCGACGGTACCACCGATTCCCAACAGTATATCCCTAAAGCTGAGCTTCACCTTTGCCACAGCTGCTACAACTAACAACAACTTAACAATAGTTTGTTAACCCTAATAGCTGCTAACAACTAACAACAACTACTAAAAGTCGTTAATACGCGCCAATGCAAGGTTAACCCGATGAAGCCCAAAGAGATAGCCTTTGGTTTAAAAAGTGTAGGCAATTTTTAGACAATCCTTTTGTGAATATATCAGTCGTTTGAAATTCAGTAGGCATATACCGGACATCTAATTACTTATTTTGAACCTTCTCTCTCAAGAAATGATCATCAACTTCAATGTGTCGGGTACATGCATGAAAATATGGATTGAAAGAAAGTGTGACTGCCCCCATGTTGTCACGCCATAGGACTAGAGACTGGGGAGCAGATAGACCTAATTCTGAAAACAAGATTTTAATCCAGATCAATTCAGTTGTGGCTAGAGCAAGGGCTCCATATTCAGCCTCAGTACTACTTCTAGCTACAACATGTTGCCTTCTTTGAGCTCCAAGTGATAGGATTAGACCCCAAGAAGATACAATAACCACTGGTGCTTCTTCTGTCATCTATGTAGCTAGTAAGATCTGCATAAGCAAAACCATGAAGAACTATTCTGGAGATTGGCTTGAAGAGAATACCATTGCCTCAAGTGACTTGAAGATATCTAAGGACTCTTTTGCATGCTTTCCAATAATGAACAGTTGGTGAGACTAGAAATTAACTAAGTTTGTTTAAAATTATGGATATCTTAGGTCTGGTTAGTGTGAGATATTGTAGAGCTCCTACGATGCTTCTGTATAGTGTAGGTTAATAAAAATCCCTTGTTGTCATGAAGAGAAAGTTTGAGTTTTGTACAGTAAGGTGTGGGACTGGATTTGTAGTTGCTCATGTCAGCCTTATGTCAGATTCTTATGTATTTTTTTATGAATTTGTATATGTTTCAGTCATGTTTGATTCATTTTGTTATATTTTTCGGGTTGAGTTTAGATTATTTGCATAATTTTGCATTTTATAGCTTTTTACTTAAATTTCTAATTTTTCGATCGATAGTTGGTCCTTTTGAGATAACTTCAATGTTTTCTTATGCATCTAGAGCACTTGACGAGCCTGGGATTTCAAGAAGATTAATCTCCTAAACCATTACGAGAATTGAGACAAGGACGAGAAAGTCAGCGCTAAGAAGTAGCTACAAGGACACTCATCCGGTCGGATGGATCTGACATCCGACCGGATTGATCCTGTAAACCCACACCGGCCGAACGTCCCAACCAGATTGACCTACTGGACTCACATCCGGTCGAATGGATCTAACAACTGACCGGATTGGCTGGAAAAGATCCCATTCGATCGGATTCTTCAGACCATCTAACCGGATGCGGGTTGGGATCTATAAAACGAAGAATTTCAGCCATAAGAAAAAAAAACACCATCGAGTGAACAAAACCCTAGAAACCTCGTGACAATTCCATGCGGTTTAGATCGGGTTTTGTTTACATAGCATTTTCATCTTGAAAAACGCATCAATTCGGAGTTCGTGACAAACTTCCAAGTTCGTAGCATGGAAGATAATCTCTCCGGAATCGCTGGAGTTAGTATAGCTTTCATCCTTCAAGGCAATCAGTCTTTCATTGCAAATTAGTATTCTCTCAAACTCTTATTCTGTTTTATAGTTGTTGATCTATTGGTTGTTGATCTATTGGAAATGACGATAGGCACATATAAAACTTGATTCCGGCTATATTCAGAAATAAAAACCACTATAAATTCCTAATAAGCCCCTCGAGCCTTTATCCCATCTCTTTATTAGCCACGATCATATTTGTAGCTCTTATTTCATTTAAGTTTGTGAAATGAGAGTTTATTTTTCATTGGTCTATTGAGATTTGTCAATTGCAGGGTGGGAATTAGTGGATTATTAAGAAGAATTAATAAAATGATGAAATTAAGGGTGCTTAAGTTCATAACGGCATCTAGTTGTTAAGAATAAAGCCTATTTATAAAGACAAATGAGTATTGAAGGAACTAACACTCATGTTCCTTGGGATCGAGCATGTTAATTCGAGTTTGGGGTAAGAAATAGCCTTATTTATAAAAGGCTAAGAATAGGTGATATATGGTTGTTTATGTAAGGTTGAGGAGCAAAAATATGCTCTATGCTTAAAAATTTTTGATTGAGTGAGTTATTGATTGCATTTGTTTGCAAGTTAGCCACACATCTTTATATATGACATACCCTACCAAAGAGCCTATGTTACAACCCTAGAGGTCCTCATCCGATTCTTGACCAAATGTGCACATATATGCGATATACGAGTTTTCGATTTTCACGAGTCGTTGAATGCTTTCTTTTGTTGATCCGAGCATATATACTTACCTTTTGAAAAACATGAGCGAATGAGTGCACCATTATATATTTCCCTTTTGTGAGGATGCATTATTTTGATTTCAAGGTAAAAAGGTAACACGAGCTTAGTTTAAAAGTTTTCGACAAAAGTGTTTATATTTACAAAACTATATTATATGCACAACATGACTCTTTGATCTAGCTACTTTCATACTTACGTGGTTTTGATTCTTTCGTTTGTTCGAGGACGAACAAACCAATAAAGCGTGGGGAGGTTGATTTGTATGTATTTGTTATGGATTTGTATATGTTTCGAGTAATGTTTGAGTCGTTTTGTTATATTTTCCGGGTTGTCTTTAGGTTATTTTGCATAACCATTTTACATCTTTTTACTTAACTTTCCGATTTTTCGATCGATAATTGATCCTTTTCAGATAACTTCTATGTTTTCTTATGCATCTAGAGCACTTGATGAGCCTGGGATTTCAAGAAGAATAAGCTCCTAAACCTTTATGAGAATTGAGACAAGGACGAGAAAGTCAGCGCTAAGAAGTAGCTACAAGGACACTCATCCGGTCGGATGGATCTGACACCCGATAGGATTGATACTGTAAACCCACACCGGTCAAACGTCCCAACCAGATTAACCTACTGGACTCACATCCGGTCGAATGGATCTGACAACCGACCGGATTGGCTAGCAAGCATCCCATTCGGTCGGATTCTTCAAACCATCTGGCCAGACGCGGGTTGGGATCTATAAAAAATGAAGAATTTCAGCCATAAGAAAAAACACCATCGATTGAACAAAACCCTAGAGACCTCATGACAATTATGCTAGAGTAGAGTGCTCGACGTTCCAATTAGATTGGATTTCATTCTACTTGTATAATGATTTTATTGGAATTATATTAATAAAGGCAACTTTCTTTATATTATGTTTTTGCTTTTATTATAATTGCACATATGATAAAGTCCTTAGACCAATTTAAACTATGGGATATGGTTGCGTATATGATGGAAATCATGGAACATGTCTCTAAGATTTCGGTCTTAAACTTGTTCCAAGTCAATGGGCTTTTCGAGATAGACATTGAATAGCCCGGTAAGACTTGCGCATATGATGCATGATTGTAAGACAAGGATGTTGCATTCCATTAACATCAACGTTGTGACGCGAGTGCATATATGTGGGTGCTTGTTGGAGAACAAGTTCATTGAACATGACCCGATGGAAATTCTTAACTGCAAGATTTATCTGTCGAATAAGAATCTTCATATTGCAATAGTACATGATTAGTCCTTGACTTGAGGTACGATGGTAACCTTGTGCACATTGTACAATACTTAGATTTATCTTTTGATTGCTTGACAATCGTAAAAGGGGTATTTTGGGTATTGTATCGATGTGCATGGAGGTTTATCTGTAGCCAACATAGAATTCGACACTTGTCTATGTACAAGAGAGTATCCTATGAATTTTCATAGTTTGTGATTCAAAGACCTTGGCTAGGGCACGATGAGTATTGATTCATAAATGAATTACTTAAACTTGAAATGAAATCACAGTTGTTAAATCAATTGGGTTTCGACTTATAAATCCATGCCCAAGATTTAATCGGGAAACTAGTTGTCGAAAGGATCGTACATGTATGGACTTGCAATTAAAATAGGTTTACTCGCTATTTCACCTAACACTGGGTAATCATGCTACTTGCTAGATGTTGTCATGATTTGTAGGTTCTTGAAATTAAAGAGTTAATTTCAAGAGAATTAATTAATTAGATTAATTAATATAATAAATTGTTATTTATAAACTTACAAAAGTTGTAAGCCTACTGCTAGTGTTAGTCGTGAACCTAAAAGGGTCACACATAATTTTGGTTGTTGACATTTCAAGATTGATAACTCCAATGGTTGGAATAATTAATTAATTTGGATTAATTAAATGAGATTTTAATTTAATTCAATTATTGGATTAAATATTCAATTATATATTTGACTATGTAATTAAATCTAATTTGATTAGAAATCTCAATTAAAGGAATATATTAAATTAGTCAATTGGATTGATTAATTTTAATTTATGGGATTAATTAATTAATTGAATTAATTAATTAGTTGGATTTAAATCCAAGTCCATGTAATTTTCTAGTAGGCCCTAATTGTAGAAGCCCATTAGAATAATTGAAGACTTTAAAATAAAATTAATTTATATTATATATTTGTATATAATATAAATATTTATATAAAAGGTAATTGGGACCAAGTCATAATCGTTGTTTAAAAAGGAGACGGATGACTTGAGAAAGAATTCTTTTCTTAATTAATTTGTTAATTAAGATTATACCTATTTTTAACCTAATTAACCTAATATATAAAGAAAAGAAGAAGAAGTCGTAATCATCAATTCAACAAACGAAAAAATAAAACAAAAGGTTGTATACCTTTTAAAAGGACAGCCGCCCCCTCCCTTCAGGCTTTTCGAAAACAAAGAAGAAATTTAAGTTCTTTTCTTTTATATTTTATTTACGTCTTCAATTGTAGATGATGATTAATTGATAATTTTTCATCTACAATAATTAATCTTCAATCAATTGTTGATTGTTGGATGAATTGTTATTCCTTCAATCAATTTGAAAACAGAACGATTCTACTAGCGAAGGATTTTTCCGGTGTCGCAATCAAAAGGTGGACTCGATTAGAGGGGATACGCTTGAGTCTCTAAGGAGAGCAGTTTTTGGTGTTAGTCACTTAGCCGGGAGTTGATTCCCTCTCAATCGTCGCTTGAAGAAATTAATCGAGCGGTATTAATTTATTTATTTTATAAGAATCAAAGTTTGTATTCGGTACAAAATAATAGAAAATGACGATCGTTAAAATCGCTTACGAAATCTATGGGGCTTAATATATATATTTGTTTTAATAATTTTAAAATTTTAAATTCCGCCACGTAGGCCCTGTACGATTATAGCGAACCCAACAAATTCCATGCGGTTTTGATCGGGTTTTGTTTACATAGCATTTTCATCTTGAAGAACGCAGCAATTCGGAGTTCGTGACAAACTTCCAAGTTTGTAGCATGGAAAATAATCTCCGGAATCACTGGAGTTAGTATAGCTTTCATCCTTCAAGACAATCAGTCTTTCATTGCAAATTAGTATTCTCTCAAACTCTTTTTCTATTTTATAGTTGCTGCTTTATTGGTTAAATATTTCTAGTTTGGATATTTGATGTTGGAACAGTTTGGTTTGTTTTGAATCCTTTGTTGATTAAGATTACTTGACGTTGTTTGCTTGTTCAAACTTTGATTGGTTTAGTTAATCTTTTTCTTGCTATTTTTTTGTAATTGTTCTTTTTAGAAGTGTAATTCGTTAATGCTTTCCAAGTGTTCGATAATATGTTTGAATGACAACTTTTAGTTAAGTGCTTTGATAAGTAGTGGAATAGCTTTTAAATTTGTTTCTATATCCATTGTTGAGTTTTAATTACGTTCTTACATAGAGAGTGACACTCTCTTTCTAAGGTAAGATTTAAATCGTAGTTTGTTTAAAACAATCAAAGAAAAAACCCTTTTGTTCGCGTGTTTAGAATTAAAACTTGTGAAATTCGATATAATAAACATCTTCGACTCCGTGTTTCCACTCTTTGAGAATTCGACTCGGTTTAACTTGCCAGTCTACAGTGACCTCATTCTCTTATGGGCGAACTTGCTTTCGAAACGTAGACACGTATTGTTTAACTTATTTTAATTTCAAAATAAACAATTAGTTTGACTCAAAATTTGGCGCCGTTTCCGAGGAGTGGCAAAGGTGTTGACGATGTTTATTCGTGTTAAGTTTTAGGTTAGATATTATGTATAATTGTTCTTGGTTTGACACTCGATGCGTTAATGTTGTTTGTTGTTGATGCAAGGTCATAGAGGCCTAAAAGGTGAGCTTGACCCATTCATATATAGCATAAAACGAGTAGGGAGACCAAGATGATTCTTTATTTCCCCCGACAGGAATCCATTTGAAGCAACCCCAGCTACCATGTTAAAAACATTACACATTATGGCGACCGAGGAACCGGAGGAAGAGGAGGAGGAACAAATGGTGGCCGAGGGAGAGTACACGAAAACCGCTCTCCCCCTCGCGATCAACCATACAACATGCCACCTAAAGATGACATACACGTGAGAGACAAACCGAACGACGCCCGGGTTGAAGACCCACAAATTTTTGCTCTTATCGAAAACAAAGAGCACAACCAGGACAAGGAACAGAGAGGACCCGAGATCCTCGAAGATGGAAACAATAGGGGGCCTTATCCCCAAGACAACCGCTGAGTCATGATGCCAGAAAATCCGATCGACCAAATACCACAGCACTTCCAGAACCGAGAAGAAGCCGAAGCCTACAATGCTTGGTCAAATCAGGAGTTCTAGTACAACCACATTAGTAATGGCAGGCCCCAGCCCCGAAACTACCAACGGAATAATGAATACGAGAACCAGGAGTGAGAATCAAATCGTTTCTGAAATAGAGGAGAGGGACCACCGTACCGTGCTTGGTAGGAGGAAAATGTTTGAAACAATGCATATGAGGATGAGGATTATGGGCATTATTAAGATGATCAATATTATGGGAATCGGGAAGAATATGGTGGACGTAGAGACTACATAAGATGTGCTAATTTTGGTGGGGGACGAGCCCCTCAATATCTGAAAGAACGCCGACAAAGCGACCTCGTGTGCCCAACTATCGGACCGTTTAGCTCAGCCATAGTCTTAGGCCCCGTGGCCCGAGACTATGATTTGAAGTCCAACCATGTCAGTCGGTTACCCATTTTCTATGGCATGCCAAATGAAGACCTGCTCAATTTCATTCGAAAATTCTACGCGGAGGTGTCCAGGATTCCAGCTCGGGGGCTAACTGAAAGGCAGCTTAGAATGAGGTGATTCCTGACTAGCCTGAAGGAAAAAGGAAAGCAGTGGCTTCTATCATTGCAACCTAGCTCCCTAACCAATTGGGATAACGTTTTCAAAAAATTTCTGGGCAGGTTTTACTCGGCCCAAACAACGGAAAAGTTGAGGAGATAAATTACCAACTTCGAGCAAATGGATAGAGAATCATTCCATGAGGTATGGAAACGCTACAAGAAGATCCTCCATGCATGCCCACATCACAACAACAGTGCCAAAATGGTCAACAACTATTTCCATGAGGGTTTATTGCCAAGCTATAAGAAGCAAGTGGAAGCGAAAACCGACGATTCTGGAGACTTAACCACGAGAGAAGCATGGGATCTTTTTGAACTAAAGGGTGAGAAGTTGCAACAGACGAGCTCCTGGCCAAGAAAAGTCAAAGTGAACGAGGGGTCAACTTCTCGAGAGGAGAATAACAAGATTGAGGAACTAACGAAGCAAGTTGCCTTGTTGAAAAGTATGATGAAGCGAGAGGAGGAGTCATCTCAACCGTCACACGAATTGTGTGGAATTCGTGGAGCATTCGGACATGGAGAAAATGCATGTCAAGTGACATTTGATGAAGATGAGGAAGAGGAGGTGAACATTGTTCAAAATTCTCAGCCCAATAACAAATCGGGTCAAAATTCAACAAAAACTATGATCCTTACTCGAACACATACAATCTCGGATTCTGAGATCATCCGAACTTCATGTATGGCCCGGGAAATCCGAACTACGTGCAAATTCCTAAACAAACAGATCCTCGGTACCTGGCACCACCTCCCCCTAAAAGAAATCAAGGAGGTCCGAGTAACTACAATCCCTATCCGAATAAAGCCCAAGGAAACTATCAACAGTGCCCTCCGCAAGGGCAAAGTAACTCAAGCCAACAATAATACCAGGCTCCACAACAACAAAAACAAGCTCCACCTCCCTTGAATCCCCATGAAGAGTTGCGATTGTGGATACATAGACAAGAATTTGAGACTCTACGCAACCGAGAAGAGACTCTCTGTAACATAGAAGAAAACAATCGCAACAAAAAACAAATGGACAAGATGGAATTGATGATAGGACAAATCTCCGCATCCTTATAAAAGCTCGGGACCGACCCCGGGAAGTTTCCTAGTCAACCCGAACAAGCAATGGCAATACATGTACTCCAAGGAGGAAAGGAAGTTGATAATGGGGTCGGAGAGTTGGAGGAAGAAGAGGTTGAGGACGAGCCGATTTCAAAGGAAGAAGAAGCAAGTGATGACGTGCCACTCTCGAACGGCAAGAAGACGGTGATCATGGGATTCATAAGTCCCAAAAATAGATACGTTCCAGGATCTATCACCGGGATCTTTCCGTCCAAGGAAACCAATTCGATCAAGGAAGGAGCAGCCAAGACATCGTCTGGATGAACAAGAATCCGGCCGGATTGGGAGAACAGAAGCAAAAGATCCAACTCTATCCAACCAGATGGATGAGAAAAACCGGTCGGATAGCACAACAATGACCCCATCCGACCGAACGTACGAGCAAATCCGGTCGGATAGCAAAATAGTATCTTCATCCGACCGTACAAAACAGCGTATCCGGTTGGATACAATCCTTGAGCAAGGTAATTCTAGCCATTTCAAGCCGCAACAAGTCATTGGAAACCTCGTGCCGTTTTCGAGTCGTCTTAAGCCGGCAAGGGAGAATAAGAAGTTCATGGAGATCTATAACATGTTCAAGAACGTGAACATCAACCTTCCACTACTTGACGTGATCAAGGTGATGCCATCATATGTAAAGTTTTTCAAGGAGCTCGCATTAAAGGAAAAAGTTTAGAAGTGAACGAGCGAATTAAGGAAGTGAGTGTCATACGCCACCAACAGCTACTACCGAAAGTAAGTGATCCTAGGAGTTTTTACATCACGATAACTTTAAGGGATGGGAAAAAAGCACGAGGAATGCTTGATCTAGGGACAGGGATCAACTTGATGCCCTACGCCCTATACAAACAACTCGATCTTGGGGAGATGAATCCAACAAGCATGCAACTTCAACTAGCAGACCGCTCGGTAAGATATCTATTGGGAGTGGTCGAAGATGTTTTGATAGAACTCGGCTCATTAGTAGTCCCCGTGGATTTTGTGATACTGGACGTTGGAGAAGTGGCTAAAGCAAGCAAGGAGCATACTATTCTCTTGGGTTGATGTTAGAATAGTTTTTTGTGGTGTTGAAATATATTCAACGGGTTCATGGCTTGGTATTATCGGAAATCGATTCGATTGAAGTAATCAATGTGTTTCAAGCTTGAAAAATAAAGAGAAAATGAAAATAAAATAATTAAAATATCTAAACTATCCTAGGAATTTAAATTGCAAGTGGGTAGAATGCCTCGTCGTATGCCTCAAATAGAAAATGCAAAGCAATAATGAAAACAAGCAAGAAAATGCAATGTTTCACCAAGTACAAGCATGCAAGCACAAGGTACAACTATGCATAAAATCCTAAATAAAGCAAATTAGCAAAAATTAAAAGCATGGATAGAAAGAGCATTGCAAGTTGACATGAAAGTTTGAAGCTTTAAGAAAAATAACAAGAAACAAAGCCTAGATATAGGATTAAGCATGAAACAAAGCATAAAAATAAAATTGCAAATAAAACATGTGAAAAACTCAAAATCAAGACGATCCAAGAGCCGACCTATGATCTAGATGTGTCACTCATCTAGATTCCATAGCCAAATCATAAGTTTCATCATGAATTCAAGGTGCTAAGACAAAAGGCATGAAATGAAGAAAAATGCATAAAACATGAAATTGAAAGGAGACTTACTTGAATTGAGAAATGAAACAAAGCTTGAATGAAATTGCATCAAAAGTAACAATCCAAAGGAGTATTTGGATTCTTCTTAGGCTTACAAACCCAAGGCCAAGAATGAAAGTAAATCTAAATCTAGAAAAGAAATTACATCAAAACTTGAAATTGAATATAAAACCTAAGAGAGAGAAATTAGATCTTAAAAACTAGAGAGATGATTTTTAATCCCAAACCCATGCTTGGGTTGGGAGAAAATGAGAGGTGTCCTTCAAAATGAAAGAAGTCTACTATTTATATTACATTTAATTGGGTTTAAATGGGCCAAAATAGCCTTAGAGGCTTAAAATTCCCGGGTTTGACCAAGTTTGACCCGGAGGCACCTTCCTAGACCCTTGGCTAGCTTTTTGGCACATTTTGGCTTGATATGGCTCGAGATGGTTCGACCATGGCTCGAGATGGCTCGACCATGGCCGAGCCTGGGCGCAGGTGGGCGCGCGGGTTGGCGCTGGCAGGTGACGATGGGCGAGTGCTGGCGAGGGTTGCGCGCAGGCGCGCGCGACGTGGCGAGAGGCTGGCGAGCAGGCGCGGCGCTGGAGCTCCAAATTCCTATCCGAACGTGCAAGCTCCATATTCCTATCCAAACATGCAAAGCCCAACTTCCGCCCCGTATGGCTTTGATTCTCCTCCATATTCTTCGAATACGCAAGGCCCGACCTCCGGCCCGTATGGCTACGATGCTCCTCAATATACTTCGAATATGCATAGCCCGAGGCACGACCCATATGGAGCCCCTCCCGTTTCCCGTTACAATCCCGTGCCGAAAACGACTCCGAGTGGAAATGTGGGGGGTGGATATCCAAGTCCCACCCCGTATGGTGGTAATGTCATTCCCGTTCATGATCCGAAAAGGAATAATGGTCACTTTGGGAATTCCCGCCCGCGTCGAGGTCCTCCTACTTTTGGGACGAGCATACCCGTATATGATAAATACGAGGAAGAGTGGGAGTCGTTTGGCCATCCAAGCACCAATGTGAAATGTGGCCCCCCATCCGTACTATGAGAGATGTTAGCCGACCTTT
>BMAC01000008.1:1317367-1350781 GCA_014905375.1 Phtheirospermum japonicum | reverse complement strand
AAAGGTCGGCTAACATCTCTCATAGTACGGATGGGGGGCCACATTTCACATTGGTGCTTGGATGGCCAAACGACTCCCACTCTTCCTCGTATTTATCATATACGGGTATGCTCGTCCCAAAAGTAGGAGGACCTCGACGCGGGCGGGAATTCCCAAAGTGACCATTATTCCTTTTCGGATCATGAACGGGAATGACATTACCACCATACGGGGTGGGACTTGGATATCCACCCCCCACATTTCCACTCGGAGTCGTTTTCGGCACGGGATTGTAACGGGAAACGGGAGGGGCTCCATATGGGTCGTGCCTCGGGCTATGCATATTCGAAGTATATTGAGGAGCATCGTAGCCATACGGGCCGGAGGTCGGGCCTTGCGTATTCGAAGAATATGGAGGAGAATCAAAGCCATACGGGGCGGAAAGTTGGGCTTTGCATGTTTGGATAGGAATATGGAGCTTGCACGTTCGGATAGGAATTTGGAGCTCCATAACCACCCTAGGGAACCACTCCACCACCCGAGAAAACTATCAAAACCCGACATGGTTTTTTGTGGTGTTGAAATATATTCAACGGGTTCATGGCTTGGTATTATCGGAAATCGATTCGATTGAAGTAATCAATGTGTTTCAAGCTTGAAAAATAAAGAGAAAATGAAAATAAAATAATTAAAATATCTAAACTATCCTAGGAATTTAAATTGCAAGTGGGTAGAATGCCTCGTCGTATGCCTCAAATAGAAAATGCAAAGCAATAATGAAAACAAGCAAGAAAATGCAATGTTTCACCAAGTACAAGCATGCAAGCACAAGGTACAACTATGCATAAAATCCTAAATAAAGCAAATTAGCAAAAATTAAAAGCATGGATAGAAAGAGCATTGCAAGTTGACATGAAAGTTTGAAGCTTTAAGAAAAATAACAAGAAACAAAGCCTAGATATAGGATTAAGCATGAAACAAAGCATAAAAATAAAATTGCAAATAAAACATGTGAAAAACTCAAAATCAAGACGATCCAAGAGCCGACCTATGATCTAGATGTGTCACTCATCTAGATTCCATAGCCAAATCATAAGTTTCATCATGAATTCAAGGTGCTAAGACAAAAGGCATGAAATGAAGAAAAATGCATAAAACATGAAATTGAAAGGAGACTTACTTGAATTGAGAAATGAAACAAAGCTTGAATGAAATTGCATCAAAAGTAACAATCCAAAGGAGTATTTGGATTCTTCTTAGGCTTACAAACCCAAGGCCAAGCATGAAAGTAAATCTAAATCTAGAAAAGAAATTACATCAAAACTTGAAATTGAATATAAAACCTAAGAGAGAGAAATTAGATCTTTAAAAACTAGAGAGAGGATTTTTAATCCCAAACCCATGCTTGGGTTGGGAGAAAATGAGAGGTGTCCTTCCAAATGAAAGAAGTCTACTATTTATATTACATTCAATTGGGTTTAAATGGGCCAAAATAGCCTTAGAGGCTTAAAATTCCCGGGTTTGACCAAGTTTGACCCGGAGGCACCTTCCTAGACCCTTGGCTAGCTTTTTGGCACATTTTGGCTCGAGATGGCTCGACCATGGCTCGATGTGGCTCGTCCATGGCCGAGCCTGGGCCACAGGTACGGCAGGCTGCGGCCTGGGCATGGGCGCTGGGGCCTGAGCTGGGCGCTAGGGTTGGCGCGAGGGTTGGCGAGCTGGGGCGAGCCTGGCGAGGGATTGCGCGCAGGCGCGCGGGAGCGTGCGAGTGCTGCCGGGAGATGCCGGACGCGAGCGGCGCGAGCTGGCGCGCGGCGGGGCTTCGGGTGGCGCGAGCGGGCGCGAGACTAGGCCAGCATTCCAGAATGTTTGGGCATTTTTGAGCCTCTCTTGGCCTGAATTTTGGTCCTCAATGCCTTAGCCTATAAATAGAGATTTTGAACATAAAAACCCAAGAATTTCACCAAACCTCAAGGTAATTGAACCAATTAAACCAAATTAAATATAAAGTTGGCAAGAAACACGAAAAACAATAAAACAAGAAAAACGACCTAAAAACCTAATGAAAAACGACTCAAAACTACTAAAATCAATATAGAAATCTATCTAAAAACACGAAGAAAAACACAACAATTACATGCAAAACAGTTGATCATTCATGGCAACCTCACACACCATGATTGGCGTGCGTCGAGGTAAAATAACATTGTCCGGTTTTGACAAGTCAGTGACATTATCACTCAGAGACACCCAAAATTCTTCATCATCTCTTTTGGGTCCCGATTGCTCTTATCTCGATTCTGTGGACCAATGCATGAAGAAGTTGTATGGTGTTATGCCGTTAGAAGATGGGAACATCAAGGATGATGATTTTGATCTAAATCTAGAGGGGGTGGTCAATCTATTTCAAATTGAAGACAAAGCGGGAGGATATCGCGATTCAGAGTTGACCGAGATGAAAAAGATTCATGACAACTCTTACGAGATGGCCTGGACGAGCAAGAAAAAGATGAATGAGAAGCACGACAAGAAGCTCATTCCGAAAGACTTGGAAGTAAGGAAATTGGTTCTGCTTTTCAAATCCCGTCTCAAGCTTTTTCCCATGAAACTCAGATCCAAGTGGAGTGGCCCTTACTTGATTACGGAGATAAATGAGTTCGGGTCTGTCACCTTGTACGACAAGAAAAGAGACTCCACTTTTCAAGTCAACGAGCATCGTATGAAGTTATACCACGGAGGGCCCATTCACAAGAATGATTGTGAAGTTGTGCTACTGAACGATCCAACTCGAAACATTTAGAACTTAAGCGAGGTATCGTCGAGCAAAAGACATCAAAAGTTGCACTTCTTGGGAGGTAACCCAAGTTATCATTGTTTTTGTTCATAGTTTTGTTTAATTTTATTTTTTTATTTTTTATTTCTCTTATTATTTTTGTACATATTTTTGTGTTTGATAAGATGAAATTGGATAGATAATGGTGTGTTAAGTGTGCAAGAAGTGTCAAAATTAAACAATTCCAGCCAATCCGAACGGATTGGATAGGAATCCAGTCAGATTCCATCTCTGCAGTACCATCCGACCAGATTGGTGCAGGGGTCCGATCGAATAAAACCTTCTGGAATACCATCCAATCAGATATCAGGCACATCCGACCGGATGATGCTGCAAACTTACCGTCGCCCCATTTGCATATTTCCATCTTCACCTTCGGACATCATAGGCATTTAGGTGGGCCCGAGCCTCAGTATTGTATCGCTCTCTATCCAAACTCTTGTTTTTCATTTGTAGTAATTTGATTTTGTTTGATTTTTTCTGTTATATGTTGTGTGCATGAGTGTCCGTTATAACTATTTGACTAAATTGTTCTTTTTTTTGTTCGAGGATAAACAAACCAATAAAGGGTGGGGTGGTTTTGAGAGTCATATATTATGCATGCGTTGTCTAGTCATTCTGGTCGAATAGTTTTGTTTGAGTCTTTGCTTTGAGTTGGCGTACGTTGAATTCATTTCCATGCTTATTTGTGTTTGTACTATCTTGCCTGTCGAAATCATGTACTGTGTGATCTGATGTTAGAGTCTTTTGAGCTTGTTTATAGCAAAAATCCTCAAAACCTACTTATATAATTATTTTTAAAACAACACTTAGTCGTTAGCAATTTTGCGAAGCTCTTAAAACTCAATCACCTTGTTTTCAAAAGATTGAATAAAACCCTAGTAAGGAGCCTTGTGTGTTTATCATCGTTTGATGTTTTGATTCGATAAGTGTTTTAAGAAGTCTCTAAAGTCGCATATGTGCATTTGGTTTTGGAAATTATGATAGGCACATATAAAACCCGCTACAGGATATAATCAGAAATAAAAACCAATATAAATTCCTAATAAGCCCCTCGAGCCTTTATCCCGTCTCTTTATTAGCCACGATCATATTTGTAGCTCTTATTTCGTTTAAGTTTGTGAAATGAGAGTTTATTTTTCATTGGTCCATTGAGATTTGTCAATTGCAGGGTGGGAATTAGTAGATTATTAAAAGGAATTAAAAAAAAATGATGAAATTAAGGGTGCTTAAGTTCATAACGGCATCTAGTTGTTAAGAATAAAGCCTATTTATAAAGGCAAATGAGTATTGAAGGAACTAACACTCATTTTACTTGGGATCGAGCGTGTTAATTCGGGTTTGGGGTAAGAAATAGTCTTATTTATAAAAGGCTAAGAATAGGTGATATATGGTTGTTTATGTAAGGTTGAGGAGCAAAACTATGCTCTATGCTTAAAATTTTCTGATTGAGTGAGTTATTAATTGTATTTGTTCGCAAGTTAGCCACACATCTTTATATATGACATACCCTACCAAAGATCCTATGGTACAACCCTAGAGGTCCTCATCCGATTCTTGACCAAATGTGCACACATATGCGATATACGAGTTTTCGATTTTGACGAGTCATTGAATGCTTTCTTATGTTGATCCGAGCATATATACTTACTTTTTGAAAAACACGAGCGAATGAGTGCACCATTATTCCTTTTGTGAGGATGCATTATTTTGATTTCAAGGTGAAAAGGTAACACGAGCTTAGTTTAAAAGTTTTCAACAAAAGTGTTTATACTTACAAAACTATATTATATGCACAACATGACTCTTTGATCTAGATACTTTCATACTTACGTGGTTTTGATTCTTTCGTTTGTTCGAGGACGAACAAACCAATAAAGCGTGGGGAGGTTGATTCGTACGCATTTGTTATGGATTTGTATATATTTCAAGTCATGTTTGAGTCGTTTTGTTATATTTTTTGGGTTGTGTTTAGGCTATTTTGCATAATTTTTCATTTTACAGCTTTTTACTTAACTTTCTGATTTTTCGATCAATAATTGATCATTTTCAGATAACTTCTGTGTTTTCTCATGCAGGTAGAGCACTTGGAGAGCCTGGGATTTCAAGAATATTAAGTCATAAATCATTACGAGAATCGAGAGACAAGGACGAGAAACTCAGCACTAAGAAGTAGCTATAAGGACACTCATCCGGTCGGATGGATCTGACATACGACCGGATTGATCCTCTAAACCCACGTCGGTCGGACGTCCCAACCGGGTTGACCTACTAGACTCACATCTTTTCAGATGGATCTGACATCTGACCGAATTAGCTGATAAAGATCTCATCCGGTTGGATTCTTCAGACCATCCGGCCGGACGCGGGTTGGGATCTACAAAAATTGAAGAATTTCAGCCATAAGGAAAAAATACCATTGAGCGAACGAAACCCTAGAGCCCTCATGGAAATTCCATGCGATTTCGATTGGGTTTTATTTACATGACATTTTCATCTTGAAGAACACGGCAATTCGGAGTTCGTGACAAACTTTCGAGTTCATAGCATAGAAGATAATCTCTACGGAATCACTGGAGTTAGTATAACTTTCATCCTTCAAGACAATCAGTCTTTCATTGCAAATTAGTATTCTCTTAAACTCTTTTTCCGTTTTACAGTTGTTGATCTATTGATTAAATATTTCTAGTTTGGATATTTGGTGTTGGAACAATTTGGTTTGTTTTGAATCCTTTGGTGATTAAGACTACTTGACGTTGTTTGCTTGTTCGAACTTTGCTTGGGATAATTTAGTTGATCCTTGTATTCTTGGGTATTTAGATTGGTAATTTTTCTTTTTAGAAGTGTAATTCGTTAATGCTTTCCAAGTGTTCGATAATATGTTTGAATGACAACTTTTAGTTACTTGCTTTGATAAGTAGTGGAATAGCTTTTAAATTCGTTTTTATATCCATTGTTGAGTCTTAATTACATTCTTGCATTGAGATTGATATTCTATTTTTAAGGTTAGAATTAAATCGTAGTTTGTTTAAAATAATCAAAGGAAAAACCCTTTTGTTCGCATGTTTAGAATTAGAACTTTTGAAATTCGATATAATAAACATCGCCGACTCCGTATTTCCACTCCTTGAGAATTCGACTCGGTTTAACTTGCCAGCCTACAGTGACCCCATTCTCTTGTGGGCGAACTTGCTTTCAAAACTTAGACACGCATTGTTTAACTTATTTTAATTTTGAAAGAAACAATTAGTTCAACTCAATGTAATAGCTCTTTGATGTACTTGCCTTGCTTGAGAAAAATGTCTGCCTAGGATCTTGTAGCTTCAATGCCCAAGAAGTAGTTAACCTCTCCAAGATGTTTGAGAGAGAGTTTTTGATCAAGAATTGTAATGATGTGATGAATGGTTGTAGGATCATCACCAGTGATGAGAATATCAACATAGATAAGGATGAGTAGTAATTTGCCCTGATGCTGAAGAGAGAGGTGTCTGATATGGAGCTCTTGAAGCCCAATTGATTAAGAAATCTTTTGAGTTTTTCATACCATGCCTTAGGTGCCTGTTTGAGTCCATACAAGGACTTGGCCAGTCTGTAGACGGAATTAGGGCTAGTTTGATCAATGTAGCCCTCAGGTTGTTGCATGAAGATTATTTCTTTGAGATAACCCTTTAAAAAAACATTATTGACATCTACTTGTTAAATCTTCCAGCCTTTGGTGATAGCCGGTGTTCTAAAATGCGCCCTAGGCGCCCCCAGTCCGCCTATGATTTTCGGAAATCGGACAAAGAAATCGTCGGGGGCCCTCGGAGCCCATGTCGGCGCCTAAACGCTGCACAATTAGTAATATTTTATTTATTTATTTATTTAGATTTTCTGGCCAAAACGACGTCATTTTGGGCCTAAATTTTTTTAAAATGAAATTGTTACGGGACAAAGAGCAGAGAAGTCAGAGAGAACATAGAGAATGCTGAAAAAAAAAGGTCTTGACATCCCCGACTGCTGACTCTTCCCGCAGGCACTGCCACTGCCACGTCGCTGTTGTCGCCGCCCTCCTCAGCTCCCCACAGCAAACACAACCTGGTGGCTGACTTGCTGGTATGTATCATATAGCTTTTTTTTCTATTTGAGTATTTTTTTGTGATTTTGGTTAGGTTATGAAATATAAAGTATATATAAACTATTGAACTTGTAATGTTTGGGATGTTGATGTGAGGAGATGGAGATGATTGTTAACTAGAAATTGAGAAGATATATTTCTGTTATCTAATAATGTATTCAAGGTGTTTGATGAAAGTACACAAAGAAAAGCTTGTGAATAAATCTTGTTACCTTATTCGATTATGGGAGTCTTGGAATTATTTCGATAATTATTTTGTTTTTCCGGAACTTTGGATTTGATTTTTTTACTTAGACTCAACTGGATGTTGTGACAACATTTATGGCTTTTTATTATTCAAAAGGAGATTTGATCATATATCCTTGCGTTTCATCTAAATTTCTTTTTAAACCCTTGTTTTCTGTTTTGGCCTTTATAGAAGCCCAGAAGAAACAAATTAGTTCACGTTTAACTCGCTATGATATTATCTGTTTTACATATGTTCTTCATTTTTTGCTTTTCTACTTTCTTTATAAAAAAGAATAAAAAATTAATTATCTCATCATAGTATATGACGCAAGTTCAATGTCATCAAGTCAATTAATATCCCATCTCTTCTACAATAGCATGGTAATTTTCATTTTCTCATCTTTTTCATTTTTTTGTGTGTGTTTTATCATTTCCAATTATTTGTCTTTATATATCTCTGTTTTGGATGAGACAGGATTTCTTCATCTACACCTCGGCCATCTAAGTAATTATTCGAATGCGAATAAATATAAAATAATTATATTTATGCAATATAGGAGAGTAATCAGACTTCTTAAAAGTGTCAAAAAAATCAATATCAAACATTTCCTGGGAAATTAAGGTAGAGGCTAAATGCAAATGCATGATTAGTCATCATGCTTTAAGCACAACATAAATTAAGGAATAGCAGAACAAAACTTCTGAACCTTCAGCCACTATAATATTAGAAGAAAATAGAAGGGTTATGCAATTCCCAGTTCCAATATAGGTTAACATCTATAATATTAGTTCACATTTTTTGGTATGTTTAATCTTTATTCACTGTTCGTGTAGGAACTCAATGGAAGCTTCTAGCAATTCGGCAACTGGTAGCAGTCCATGTGAATCTCGACCTTCATTTGAGAGCGAGTCTCATCTTAAATGAAAATCAAATGATGTTGGTTGGGATTATGGCATCTTAGCTGATCCAACCAATTTAGACAGGGTAAAATGCAAGTTATGTGGCAAGGTTATGTCGGGGGGTGTTCGTAGAAAGAAGGATCACATAGCTAGAGTTCCAAGCAATGTCCTTCCTTGTATGAGAGCTTCAATTGAAGATCAAGTTAAATGTAGAGATGTCATTAATGAAGCAAAATCCAAGAAGACAAAGTTGAAACAACATGAAGAAGACTTGATATCATCTGTAAATATTAAAGGGTTGGGAATTGAGTCTCTCTTGAAGAAGAAGAAGATGAGTTTGAGAGAGTCACTGATTCGTACGTATTTGTTACGAATCTATATATAATCGAGTCATGTTTGAGTCTTTTTGTTCTCTTTTTCCGGTTAAGATTAGGCTAATATACATAGTTTTGCGTTCTTTGCCTTCTTGCTTAACTTTCTGACTTGTTGATCAATAATAAGTCCAATTGAGAATAATTCCTTATTTTCTCATACAGCTAGAGCGTCTGGTGGTTCCAAAGGAAAAGGATGAAGGAAGCAACGCTCAAAAGTAGCCTAAAGGACAATCATCTGATCGGACGAGTTGTATCTCCGATCGGATTGACTGATGAGGCACACACCATCCGGACAAACTGACACACCGATCGAATCCGTGGACAGAAGCTTTCATTCGATCAGACAGTACCAACGTCCGATCGGACATGTACGTTACGAATGCAGAATTTTTGGAAATCTTCAGTTACGAAACGGCTTCGAGTCTTTAAAACTGAGGAGGAAGGTTAGAATTCAGAACTTTTGGCCAAAGGGGAAGAAGGATAGGCTAGAGAAGCCACAAAACATCTCAATAGGTAGAGAGATTTGACACATCTCATACTAGAGGGAATTGCAAAACTACCCCGCTTCAAGAAAACCCTCGATCAAGCTAAAGCCTTGACCATTTTCATCTATGCACATCATAATACCTTAGCCATGATGAAGACTTATACAAAGAAAAATGACATGGTGAGGCCTAGAGTGACAATATTTGCATCTTCATTCCTTAGTTTGCAAAGTTTGATGGATAAGAAAGCGTAATTGAAGGCAATGTTTAGTAGCTCTGAGTGGTATGAGTGAAAATGGTCTAAGACCGTCAAAGGAAAAGCAAGTTATAATACTGTAATGGTTATTGGTTTTTGGAATGGTGTAAAATCTTGCTTGACCGTTTTGCACCTTTGGTAAAGGTGCTTCGTATTGCTGATGCAGATGGGAAGCCATCAATGTGATTTCTATATGGGGAGCTTTTACAAGCAAATGAAGATATGAAAAATGCTCTAAATAATTATTCCAAAAACTACGATCCTATCTTGGAGATAATGGATGCAAATATGAAAGATAGATTGGACACCCCGTTGCATTTGATGGCTTATCTATTGAATCCTTATTATCATTACAAGGATCCAAATCTCATTTTAGATCAAGTTGTCTCGGATGGAGATATTGAATGTCTTAATATTATTTGTCATGGCAACTTTCCTTTGAATGATAAAGTTATGAATGGTGAGTTGCCAATTTATAAAACCAAAGGAGGAGTTTTTGCAAAGGCCATTGCCGCGAAAGGATGTAAAATAAATGATGACAAGTTTGATCCAGGTAAAAGGGAATTTTCATTTCAAATATTTTATTCTTCCTTTAAGAATTAAAACTTAAAAATATTAAATATTAATGAGTCATTAATTTATTGTATTATTTTTTGACTTTATGTAGCAACTTGGTGGTTAAATTATGGTTATGCGACACCTAATTTGCAAAAAATTGCTATGAGGATCTTGTCATTAACCACTAGCTCATCTGGATGTGAAAAGAATTGGAGTGTATTTGAAGGGGTTTGATGGCCAATTTACTTTCATTATTTTCTTTCTTATAAATTTATTCCATCATTATTATCCTATTAAGAAAATAACAGTTTCTTTTATGTTTATAGTGTAGAACATAGAAAATAGTTTTATTTTTGTTGCATTTTGTTTACAGATTCATACTAAAAAGAGAAATCGACTAGATGTTTTATGATTAAATAATCTAGTATATGTTCAATTCAATTCACGTTTATTGAGAAAACGTGAGAGGGAAAAAGATAAAGATGTGATACTTGCTAGTGATGCAAGTAAAGCACAAGAGTGGATTATTCCTGGGTTATCTGATGATGATGACGAGGTGGGTGATGGACTTGGTGGTGAGCCTTCAAGAGTGAGAGAGCTTGAGGAAGATGATTTTGAATCCGAGGATGAAGAAGAAGTGGATGAGAATGACTTTGAATTTGAGTCGGATGAAGAGCGTGTATCAGATAATTATGTATGGAGAAGACGAAGAAGAAGATCCACTTGGTGTTGCTACTTAGTGCTTATGTTTATTAGTTGTTTCTAATGCTTAAATGGTATACTTATTTAATTATTTTGATTTTGTAATGTATGTTATGGTATTTTTATTTGACTAATGAACTTATGGATTTATGTTGTTTTGAACTTTGAATTGAACAATAGTTTTAACTTTTAAACTTGTGAATTGTAACTTGTGATCATTACCTTTAGTTTTGGATTGTCATAGTCTTTATTGTGTAGCAGGTAGTATGTTGAACTGTTAAATAGTTGGATGTAATGTTGTAAATCAGAGTATTTATTCTCAAATTCTAGGCCCCGCCTAGGCGCCTAGCAGCCGCCTAGCAAGTTTTAGAATACTGGTGATAGCAAGAGAGAGAATAAGTCAGATGGTGAGTGGTTTGATGACTGGTCTGAAAGTGCCAAAATAGATAACACCAGCTGTTTGTTAGAAACCTCTGGCCACTAATCTTGCCTTTCATCTGTCCAAAGAGCCATCTGCCTTTGTCTTTACCCTGAATATCCATTTGTTTCTAATGACATTCATATTATGTGAGAAAGGTACTAAGGTCCATGTGTTGTTATTGATCATGTCTTTAAACTCATCATCCATGGCTTCTTTCCATAAGGGGTGAGATAAAGCTTCACTAACAGTTAGAGGCTCTACTATAGTTGTCTGGGGTGTGAGGAATGCTTTAGGTTTGTATATACCATTTTTCTCTCTGGTCACCATGGAGTGTGTTCAGGTGGAGCTTGGGGTTGGAAAGATATATATTGTTGAGGTGGAGCAGATGATTATGAGGTGTGATCAGTGCTAGATGTACCTGATGAGGTTGATGAGGATGATGTAGTGGTGGGAGATGAAGAGGAGCTGATGGGAGGATTGATTAGATTAGGTGTGGGAAGGATAGGAAGATGAGATGTGGTTTTGTTAGGGAGGATAGATGATTCTGAGGGGAATAAGGAAGGATAAAAAAATTCTTGCTCATTGAATTCCACTGTCCTAGAGATGTAGATACTACAGATGGATGAAGACATTTGTATCCTTTATGCATTGGACTGTAGCCAAGAAAAATAAACTTGGAGCTTCTGAATCGTAGTTTTGAGGAGTTATAAGGTCTTAGAAAAGGAAAACAAGCACATCCAAAGGTTTTGAGAAATGAGTAGTCAGGTGTTTTGAAAAATAGTTTCTGATAGGGGGATATATTTTGTAGGACTAGGGTAGGTACCTGTTTATAAGGTAAACAGCAGTGTTGAAAGCATCCCACAAGAATTTAGGTGGTGTGTTGGCAAAAGCTAAGAGAGAAAGACCAATTTTAGTGATGTGTTGATGTTTTCTTTCAATTAAGCCATCCTAAGGATGAGTGTAAGGACAGGAGTGTCTAAGTAGGATCCCAGATTTTTGATAGAATTGTGTAAGAACTCTGTATTTACCTCCCATGTCACATTGTAATGCTTTTAAAGGACAATAAAACTATTTTCTTTCCATGATCAGGAATTTTTGAAACGTTGAAGCAACTTCAGACTTTTTGCAATAAAGGATAAACCCAAGAAAAACTTGTGAAATCATCCACAAACAGGAAATAAAATATGTAGCCTTTAGTGGTTGATGTAGAAGCAGGTCCCCATACATCAGAATGAACAGGTTCCAGTGGTTTATTAGTATTATGAGTTACAGAAGGGAAATGCATTTGATGTTGATTTCGTAGCTTACATGCTTCACAGAATGGTACATTGTTCAAAGAACATGATACATGAATGAGTTGCATGACCTTTTTTAAGGTGTTATTACAAGGATGACCTAATCTATTGTGTCATATAGTTTCTTTATTGCTGCAATGTAGATGAGAGCACTGATTTGGAGGTGTGTTAGGCTGGGAGATAGATGTTTGAAAAGCCACTGGAGATGATGAGTGAAGATTGGAAAGATGTGAGAGATCAGGCTGATAGAGTCCATCTTTAAGCTTGCCTTTCAGAAGCACATTGTGTGACTTCAGATCCTTTACAAGACAGTGATTAGCATGAAAGTCAATTAGGGCATGATTATCTTGAAGAAATTTTGAGATGCTTAACAACTTATAAGTAATATTAGGAACATTTAGGACATTTTTGAGAGAGCACGAGTGTGAAGGAAGTAGAGCTGGTATTTTAGTGGTTCCAGTGTGAGTGATAGGAACAGAAACACCATTACCAACAGTTAATTTGGCCTTACTCTTGTATAAAGCATGCAAATTTAGATTTCCCAGGTTTGATGTGATATGATGAGTAGCTCCGCTGTCTAAGAACCATTCTGAGGTGTCTTGACCATGAAAAGGTGTAGTAGTTAACTGATATTCATTGTTAGCAAATGAATACGATTGTAGGGGTTATGTGTAAGAGTCTTATGAGGGTTTGAGTAAGGTCATGTGTTTTGGCCATTGGGGAAAGATTCAGAACTTGGAATTCTTAGTGTTAGGCTAGGTGTAGATCCGGAGTAAGCAAGATTAGCCTGTGCTGAAGACCGTTGCATAGTTGGATTAGTGATAGGAATTAAAACTCCAAACCTTGAAAATTAACATCAAAGCATTTGAAGCACTTGCTGGAAATGTGATTGTTTTTTCCACACAGTTGACAAACAATTTCAGAGCCTCCAGGGCAAAACCTGCCTCTTCCCCGACCTCTACTAGTATATCCAGCCCAAGATGTGCAAAAATCACTGTTAGATCGTTGAGTAGCCAAATTAGCTAAAGAATTACCAGAATTAGGAGAAGCTGCATGAGAGAAGGAGGCCTACATCTGAAAGGCACATTTTATGTGTCCAGCCACCTCGAACTAAACCTCAGATAGAGATAACATATCACCACGAGTTGTGAGATTAACAATGACACTTTCATACTCAAGTCTTAAAGCACAAAGGATATACAAGATCAGATCATCATCCTTCAACTCTTGACCTGCAGCTTGAATTTGATCTGCAATGTTCTGCTTCTGCATCACAAATTCCTCTATGCTTTTATCCTCTTTTTTTTTTTTTTAGTTTGAAGTTCGAAACGCAAATTCATAGCTCTAGCCTTTGACTGAGATCTAAAAAGATTCTCAAACGTGTTCTAAATCTCAAAGGCGTGTGTGCAGCGATTAACATTACCGAGCATGCATTCAGAAATTGAGCTTAGCAGCCAGCTCATCCGAAATTGATCGCGGCAATTCCAGGTTTTGAAATCTGGATTTATGTTTGCACCAACCCTAGCTGCCGAAATAATTGATTGATCTCCGAGAAGATATTCATCAAATCCATGCGCACGAACCGTGGCTAAAATTTGAGAGCGCTAGTAGGAGAGTTTGTTTCGATCTAATCGAATGGTAAGAGTATTTAGGGTTGGTAAATTCTCTGTCGCCATTGATGAAGCTTGATAAAAAAAATCGACGGAGCAGATGACGTAGATAGAGATAGGAGAATGGGGGGGGGGGGGGGGGAGGATTAAGGACGAAAAATGAGATCTGATTTCGCCATTGATGAAGCTTGAAGGAGCCTAAGCTGAGCTTTCGCCATTAACGTAGCTTGATGAAGCAGATGAAAAAAAAAGTGGCAGCAGAAAGAAAAATCAGGAACAGAGAGGAGAGAGAGAAGCTCTGGTCGCAGATACCATGCTGAAATTTAGAGAAATATTGTGAAAGAAAATAATTGTGTATTCAACCATATGATTTGATTACAAGGATTGGGCGGTTATCATGGCTTTCATGGGGTTGTGGTGGTGGCAGAGATGGTGACTGAAAATCGAATGCCAGGTCGCGACTGATTTGACAACTCCACGCCAATGGCGGCGGGGCTCCAGGAATTGAGGAAAACAGTGGCAATGGCGGCGACTAGGGTTGTAAACGAGTCGAACCGAGTCGCGCTTTAGAGAGTTTGAGCTTGCTTGTTTATTATCGAGCTCGAGTTTCTTTTAACGAACATATCAATGGCTCGTGAGCTTTTTCGAGTTTAATCGAATCTAAACAAGCTCAAGATATATTAATTATTAATTAACTTATTCTTTACTTTATTACAAAAATAAAATAAAATATTTTTAAGTATATAATACACCCATTAAAATACGTAAACAAATAAGTTTATATATATTTTTATATTTTTCATATGAACAAATATAAAAATTAAAATTAAAATTAAACTATTAGTTTAATTTATACGAGTTTAATAACGAACTCATTCTATAACTCACTAATGAACTCGCTCACGAGCTAACGAGACGAATACCATAAATTTTGAATTTTTTTGGTTATTAAATAAGTCTTTCTAAACGAGATCGAGTGAGTTTTTATTGAATCGGGTAGCGAATAGCTCGCGAACTATTTAGCTTGTTTACGCCCTTAGCGACGACGCCGAGTGCACTTCAAACCATCAGATTTTTGGAAAAGAAAAATGAGGCTGCGATGGCTATATTTTCTTTGTTTGCTCTGTTTGAACTGGGGAGAGTGCAGAAGTGGGCAATTATCGAAAAGACGTGTGTGCAGGTTTATCAAGAGTTATGGCTGAAAAGTAGGAATAGGAGTTGCAAGAGTTAAAACAAAGAAAAAATAAAAATACTTAATGGGCTCTATTCTATTTAAGGACTAAATAATTATTATAAGTAATAATACTGATAACTTTAAAATACTTTAAGAAATGAACTTTATAAATATAAAAAGTTAATGATACGAGATTATTATTAATTGATTTTATGTGGATTTAAATAAATTATGAATATCTTTTTAAATATGTAAAACTAAATAATAATAATAAGAAGAAAAATTATATACTAAATTAGTAAATGGTAATAAAATCTTGGATATACCAGTGATTTGATTTTATAAATCATATATTTGAAATCTTGGATTATGTAAGATGTTTTTTCATTTTATTTATTTATTGCAATGTCGGTGGAGAGTAAAAGGGCAAAATTGATTGACAAAATTCATTTTTATGATTGAGAAGTTGAATTTCCATGTGTAATAACTTTTAGTATGCTTGTTTATTTTTTATTTTAGGAGTGTATTGCATTACTTAGAGATATATTTGCAGTATTTCTAAAACCTGAATGAACATCGTTTAAAGGAAGCCTCAGAGATTAAGAGGCCGTAACAGAGAAAATTATGAAATATTACACATCTTATATTTATATCAAATATTTCTCCACTGTATTAATAATTCACTCTCTAAAGTTAATAATTATTTTTAATATATTTTACGTTTCTATGACTTTCTTTAACATGCCCGCGTAAAACGCGGGTATTCAAACTAGTATATATATATATATATATATATATATATATATATATATATATATATATTATGTTGGATAGAAAAAAATATCGTTATTTGAATAAAATAAGAATTCAAATGTTTTCACTCGGGAGATGCCCATTTAAGATGATTTATAATTTTATATTTTTTGAATAAGGCATTAGCTCATTTGGGACAATTTCAGTTTTGGAATTTTTTTTTAATTATGTTTTATGTATATTTAATTATTTTCGAACATATTATTTATTATTTTCTCTTTACTTGTTTAGTAAATAATTTACGACTTAATTAAACAAATGATTTTGTAAATCGTATTAATATGTTGAGTATTTATAAGAAGTTTGTCATTTTTGTAAATACAGTCTACGTTGATGTATTATATATATAATTTGTTTTGCAATATTGTAATATTGATCTAACTAAATATTTTAATGAATCTTATAAATAATAAATATATTTGTACCTTTAATTATATTATGTCTTTTTCTATTTTCGTGTTCACATTTTATTTTCACCATGTAAAATTTTTCAGAGAAAATGGACATTCAAAATGTGAGATAGTGAACTATAGAAGTGTTTAGAAATTATATTAATATATTTTATTTGATATATATAGGATTGTGAAATTTATTTATTAATAGTAAATTAGTTTTCTCCTTCCGTTATCATACAATTGAGTTTTTGATATAGTTTGTATTTTGATTGTAATTATATTTAAATCTTATATTATATTAATCATATTTATTTATACATTATAATTATTAAAAAGTATTTTTTGAATATATATTCCGTTCATCCCACGAGAGGACATTTAGTAATAATAATAATAATAATAATAATAATAGTAATAATAATAATAATAATAATAATAATAATAATAATAATATATTACTTCATTGCACAATTGTTGTTATGTATTTATTATGTAATACAATAAATTGAAATATTTCTTGCTAGTTGATTGGATTTTTTAGGACAAATAATTTTTTTTACTTGATATAGATAATATGAATTGTTTTTACTTGATAGTAAAATATTCATACTTGATGATAGGATGGAATATTAAAAAAAAAAGTCTGACGGGCGGTCGTCGGAAAGTTGGCGCCGGCAGTGACTGGGCAGTCGCCGGACAGTTGTCGGCATGAATGGTGGTGGTGGTGGTGGTGGGGTTAAAAGGTTATCAAGATTATTTTTTGAGGGTTTACATAAATAATTTATCTATTGGGGTAATGATTGAATTATAAAAAGTATTTGACTCATTATATAATTATTTATTTTATATTTTAATATTTTAATTTAGAAAATAGTCATAATAATTAAAATTAAAATTTATAATATTTAGAGCATAATAGACTATCTCATATTATTATAATTAATTAAAATACAATTTAAGTATTTGTCAAATGAAACGTGTAGATTTCTTACTATTTTAGGGGATACCGGGTGGCAAATCGGGTTACCGTATCGTGTTCGTATTGCATTATCGTGTTTTTTTTATTTTCTATCTTATATGAATAAATGTAACAGTAAGTGTAAATCTAACTTAATTTAGAATTTCGTATTTTTCGTGTCGTGTTTCGTGTCATTTCGTGTCTTATCGTGTCTTTGTCTCTATAATCGTGTTTCTTATCGTGTCGTGCTATCGTGTCGTATCAACTATTGTCGCTACAGCCAGGTCTGTACAAGAGATACTTGATCGTAGAATTACCCTACTTTAAAAGTTAAAACATACTTTTAAAAATTACTCCCTCCGTCGATTAACTATTTAATGCAAATTAACAAAAATAATTAGTGTTATAATTATATGTATCAAATGATTATAATATTATTTTGTTTACAATAATTAAAAGTATAAAATTAAAAAAAAAAAGAAAAAAGGACACGCGTTAAAAGTATATCGGACACATATCCACATCCATATAGTATCCAACTCACATACAAAGTCTAAAATAGAACATCCTTGCATCATAGGTCCACATTGATTTTAACTTTTGCATTTAAGGGGTGTTATAACATCGCCAAATTATGAAAATTTCTTTTTTACCTCCTAAATTATGATCAATTTGACACTTTGGAATGATTAATTAAGAGGCAAAATGTCAAATTAATCTAGAAGTTAAAAAAAAAAAAAAAAAATCTCCTAAGTAAACCTACAATGGCAAACGCAATGCCCAATGTGATTCCTCATGTATTAAGATGACGTGTTTGGTCTTGACTGCACTTTTGTCAGTCATTGACAAATAAAGTTCACCATTATGAAGTCGCGGCACGGGGTCAGCTATTTGGGTCCGGTGGGGGGAGTGGGTTAGGTTGTCATTGATGAATTTAACTAAAATAAAGCTATTTTTAAAAAATTTTTTCTACATGAATGCAAACTTTTGTTGACCTATGAGCTATTTACAAGTGATAATTGATTTTAAATTATTATTTAATATGAACTAATTGAACATGATTATGATATAAAAATAATATACATGTAAAAAAAAAAAAATAATAATAATAATAATAATAATAATAATAATAATAAAATTTCCTAAAAGATATTTATGAAATTAAGAAAGTAAATATAAGCAATGATAAGAATTAACAACCAATTATATTAATAAATAAGATTCTCCTTGAGAATAAAAACAATAATTCTATGAAGTTGTAAAATAAAAAAATATATATATAAAAGAAAATTGTAAAAATAAGATTTAACTTTTTTTTTGTTTTTCTCAATCAGCTGATTAGAAAATAAATTGATCTGTAACTTTTATAACATGAGCTATTAGACCAAATAAGCTATCAATAATTTATTAAAAGTTTTTATCGAGCGTCAAAAATGAGCTTATAATGTAGAGACATTGGCAAATCTAAATAGGATCAAGACCAGGGTTATTAGGATCAAAAATACAATCGGAATTGTATGCATTAACTGAAAGCAACCGGCAGGATCATTAAAACAGCGGTATAAACACGGTACAAGGTAAACCCATAAAAAATACCCTTTATTAAAGAAAAGACAAACTTTGGGTTGGAATAAATTATAAACTCCTATAATAAACGTTGAAGCATGGTCTTTTTAATTTTTAGATGAGCCCAAATAAAATAATATTTAATCATACCACTGTACGAATACTAAATTTGTTAATAGAAATCAGTGTTCTAAAACTCGATAGGCGGTTGCTAGGCGTCAGGTCAGCGCCTAACGCTTAGGACGTCTAGGCGGACCTAAGCGGGGCCTAGAATTTGAGAATAAATACCTTGATTTATAATTTACATCCAATCATTTAATAGTTCAACATACTATCTACTACACGATAAAATTTATGACAATTCAAAACTAAAAGTAATAATCACAAGTTACAATTCACAAGTTTAAAGCTATTGTTCGATTTAAAGTTCAAAACAACATAGATCGATAAGTTCATTATAAAAATACCATAACATATATTACAAATCAAAATAATCAAAAAAATAAGCCCAAAAACAACATCGTTTCAGGCCATAGAAATTAAAAAAAAATAAAAAATAAAATTGGCCTAGCACCTAGGCGCCGACTTGGGCGCCTAGAGCGTCTAGGCAGCGCCTGGGGCGGCCGACGATTTCTTTGGCCGATTTTTAAAAATCGTAGGCGGATTGGTGGCGCCTAGCGTCTAGGCGTCGCCTAGACGGGCGCCTAGAGCGATTTGTAGAACAGAGAAAGAAATACAAACTACCACCACCGACGGCAGTATTTCCACCGAGCGCCCGCCCCGTGTAATTATTCCGACAAGTTCTTATTTTAGTCGGAATTTAGTTTTTGGTCCAATTAAATATGTTTTTATTAATATGCTTTTTTATATCTCACATAAAAAATTTGAAATAGAAAAGTAGATTAATAGATGCATATATAATTGGAACTCTTAGGGCCTGTTTAAACTACATTTTGTTAGAATTATGATTCCCGGTATTCAAAATCTTGAGTATTAAAAATTATGTGAATAGTAAGAATATTTGTTTGTTGCAAGAAAAATTCTTTACTTTTTAATGTAATTGTCAAATCATGTATGGAGAGTGAATAAAATCTTATTTTTATATTCTATTTGATGTTAAATCATAGTTGAAAAGTGTGGATGGTTTATTTTTATATTTTATTTAGTAATATATAATTATTTAAATGTAATGATGATGAAAAAAAAGATAGTGTGGGGCTAAGTGTAAGAAGTTGTTGATTGGGTATTGAAATTTTGAGTTTTTAAACATCGAGAATTGGGTTTCGAAATTCCAATTCAGGTAAGGGGAGTCTAAAAACAAACATGGCCTTGAATTTTGTACTAAAAATATATTATCAAAAAACTTAAATGCATAAAGTAAAATATATAATTAATTAAAAAATATTATTAAAAATGCTAGTTTGCAAATTTAGATATAAAGGGTAAATTTATAATATTCTAAAATATAAAGATTGAGTTTGTAAACTAGAAAAAAAAAGAAAAAAAATGATTAGTTTGCATTGATGCATACTAAAACTGCAAATTTAGCGAAAAGAGAAGATTATTTTATCCTGCGGCTGAGAATTTTTCGGTCAGCCTTACAACAGCGGCGGTAGGGTCAACCAACCTCATCAATACTACTACTACTATTATTATTATTATTAAATAAATACATAAATGGAATAAAAAATAGTTTGTATAAATGTACAATTGGAGATTCTTTCGTTCATTTTCGTTTCGTTTCACTAAAAAATAGTGAAAATAAAAATTTTGGGGAGATAAAACTTTTTGATAAGATAATGATTGGATAAGATTTGTATTTTTTGAATAAGTGATTGAATATAAAATTATTTGGTAAATAAAATCTCAAATGGGACCCACAAAAATTTTTATATGGTGGGAATTAATGATGGTGGAAAGATGAGAGAGTGGAAATAAAATAAATTTTTTGTGTGAAATGGTAGTTGAGAGAGAGAGATAGAGGGAAATAAATGAGAGAAAAATGATGAAAAACTTTTTTTAGGAGAAAAGTGAAATATATTTTTTTAGTTATAAACAATAATTTATTTGCCATTTTTTTATTTTGGTACTCATTTCAACTCTAAATCTCACTTTAAAAAAATATCTGATTTCAAAATGAAATAAAAGACCCGAAGGTTAGAAGGTAATACCCCAAGGGTCAATTTTCTAGTTCTAGTTAAAATACACATTTTGAATACAATAGTAAGGAAATTTTGATGGTATTAAACTTAAAATATTCCCTTTTTTAAGACGTGTAATTGAATTGTAATAGTGTTAGGTAGAGTAAAGGCAGCGAGGAACTCAAAATATACTTCTTAGTTATGTCAAGGAACAAGACTGGTTAGTTTTATTACAAAAAATCATGTTTTCCCATTAGCCCGTAAAATTCTACCATCCATATCTAAACATTTAACAATATTGAAATGAAATATCTAAACTTGTCTATACAGTTCGCCAGTTAGAAACACAAAAACCTTCAAAATCTATCTCTTCGTCCTAAGATACACGGGCAAAACCGACCATGCCAGATATTCTTTCGCCATCTCGTCTACTTTTGAAGAATTGCTCTCCTTGCCAAGTATCACTTTTCTGCATACACAACTTATTTTCACTCTCACATCTAGTGAACACGAAATCAAAATTCGCCAATACCAGAGGGACAATGCACTACTGAAAGTTGTATTTTTGTGCAATTAACGTGGGACAAGAATTGGTTAAAAAGCTATTATACATCCAACAAACTAAGTCATTCATGCGCCATTGTCGGAGCTACTACAAGCATGGTTCGGGAGAACACTATTTTCGAAACCGCCATCCAAGCTCATTTGCTGGACCTCCTGTGGCGAAAGGATCTTTATGCAACGCACGCAGTTCACAAATTCCCTGGACGCATGCAAAAAACAAAAAAAAATAAAAATCTGATATTTGCCATTTTTTATTTTTTTAAATGTCACATTGCATTAAGTGTTATAAAAAGAAAACATACTCCCAAGGATCATCACCAACTAGCAGGACGTCATTCTCATGATCCACGTACACAAGTTTCCATCCTATCCTCTGTCGGTCCTCGAGTTGTCCTTCTATACCGAATCTACGGGCCAGATCTTGTTTCAGCTCATCGTAGCCCGAGTAACGAGCTATGTCGATCGATCTCCCAACAGCTCCTCGTTTGTACACCTTTTAGAATAAAACACTTAGCAAGTTCGAAATAGCAGATGAGGGATATAAATAGAAACAATGGGTATATTTATAATTTTGAAAGAGATCGGATTTTTTTTTTTATCTTCTTTTGTTGTAGTTAGACTAAAAACAACAAACCTTAGTATATGTTCTCATCCTTGGTATCTGCGGTGGGGCCCAAGCACCCCTATTCATGAAGCTACCGTCATTTATCGTCGAATCAATGGAATTGAACGCCATATCCGGAACCCCAAACGACTGTGAAACCATCGACGACGAGAGCTCGGCTTGAGCCTCCTTTGGGTTCTCGTACGACAAGAGATCGGTCGTCGCAAAGTCCTTACCGGTCCCCACCATGTTCTTGGCAATCACCGTCTCGGGCATCATCGGCATCCCCAAATGATGATGATTGTCAATATTACCCCCGAAAGGGACAACATTGCCCCTTGGATCACCCTGAACTTCCCCATCATGGCTTGTGTCTCTAAACAACATCGACTGGGAATTAAAAGACATCGAGTTGTTGGTCGGCTGTGTCTGGACGTCGTTCTGAGAAAGAACCGACGTCGCCGAAGACGAGCTGTCCAAATAATCTAAGTGGGTCCCGTTGACATTATTATGGAAATTTTGCGACACAACGAAACCCTGATTTTGATTTTTGGATACATTCATCGTGGGCTTAAGGTCGGACTTTCGAAGTAAATCTTTAACCAGGTCAGCACTAGAACTAGGCATAGTACTCTCCAAAATGCTCGGATTTAATAACGGAACCGATGAAGACTGAGCAGCTTTCATTATCGACTGTACGCTATTCGGACAGTTGTTCGTCGACGGCGAGGTCGAACAAGACGGGATGTCATCCGTAACTGCAGACGAAAGATGATTGTTGTTGATTATTGGGTTTAGAGTGGGGCCTACGTGCTGTTGCTGAGGCGGCTGGGCGAACCGGAGATTATTATTATTATTATTATTATGGCTGTTATTATTTATCGTCGTTTGCTGCTGGGAAATAACGTGAGACTGAGGGATCGTGTTCGACGTCGTTGTTCCTTGAGATAATGTATCCAAAGTTTGGCTAGTGGTGGATATTGACCTCGAGAAGTTTGGCGGGATGTCTAAAAGCTGCTGCTGCTGCTGCTTTTGAAGATGATCTTGGAATTGTGTTAGTTGCGAATTGGGCTGTTGTTGCATTGCCGATTGCTGTTGTTGCATTGCCGATTGCTGCTGTGCTAAAAGTGATTGCTGTTGCTGATGGAGCTTTTGTAGAAATTGCATCTGTATTTGGTCCGTTTGATCAGACGGCTGTGACGGCATTAGATTATGCTGCTGTTGAGGCAGATTTTGCGAGAGGTTTCTTTGAAGCTGATGGTTAATAAGTGATTGCGGCTGTTGAAAAACGCTTTGACCTTTAATAGGGCTCTGCGAGGGCAAAACCTGGGATGGAGCTTGACTTATTAAATTCTGTCTCTGTTGACTAATATTATCGGTCAACTGCTGCTGCGGCTGTATGATCGAGGAGCCTAGAGGGTTCATCGTCGACGGTGTCATCTTTTGGAGCTGATCCAGTTGTTGTTGCTGTACTTGTTGGGTCGGCCTCTGAGCGTTGAACTGCAAGTTGTTCTGCTGAGGTGGCATTTGAGTCCCTGGCAAGCCTAATTGACGTGAAATGTCTCCACCAGCTAGGTTGTGCAGAACCGAGCTGGACAACGAGCTCATATAGTTAGGCTGCATCGAGTTAGCCAGAGACGGGTTTTGCTGCATGTTCATCCACTGGACTAAGCTGAGGCCCGGAAGTGCTTGAGGATCTTTCAAGCCATAGTCGTCCCCGATCCATGGCATTGTTCGCCTGAACATATTGTCGAGATCAGATGGGTCATCATCTGCAAGGAAAAACAAATTATAGATGTCTCGGGTCTTTGATTTCTAAGAATTTAAACAGCGGGTCGGACTGGCCCGACTCGAAAAATAGCCCAGGGCGAAATCCGGGCACGGTCAAAAATTGATGGCTCTAGTTAGGATCTTTTAATGTTACCTAGCATACCGGGTTGTCTGGGGCGCTTAGAACGGAAGAAAGGTGGGGTCGGGCAGATGAAAAACGGAGCGGTTACAGGTTCGATCTCCCAAATGGAGACACGATTACGCCTTTCGCCAGCAGTCGACTCGTCCCAGCCGACCTGGTTTTAGAATGTGGAGTGAGTTTTCGAATACATATGTTTTGGAAAAAGTAAGCGTGTTTTGTGATATTATTACCTGCAAGTTGCGCCATTGGGAGTTTTTCCATCTGACTGGATCCAGGTCACTGATTCCCGTTATCGTACCCATATATCTGCACACAACACGTAAGATTAAGTATCAACGGCAGGTATCGTAAAACAATACATCATACCGGGCTGGGGCTAAATTACCTTCTCGTCCCTGATTCTTCAGTTTCAAACATCATGCGGAATCGCATGCCGAGCGATATTTGGTTACTGCAAGCCGCTTTATAGTATTTGGCTAAAGGGATGACGAACTCCGACGGGCTAGCCCTGCTTGATTTCAAAATATAATAATTAGAACACAGAAAAATCAATTCGACGCACAGAAAAACGAGTGGACGACCTTGGGTTGTAAAACACTGTAAATGGGCTATTGTTCGCAGCGGCATGGGCAGCTGCAGCTAGAATTCCAATGTGCATGCTATCGCTTGATAAAACGGACGATGATAAGTTGGTCGGCTGTCTGTTGGCCCGTCTTATGCCCAAAAGAAGCTGCTGCTTTTCATCTCTGTTTGCAAACAAGAATGCTTTCTTTTTTTTTTAACTTCGTTTCTATATATAGTTATTTATTGATAAGCAGCAATTTGAAATATTTGCATCATTACCTAATGAATAAGACCGAGTCGCCTGCAAACAGCCTCTTTCCACTGACGAAAAGGCTCCATCCGGTCGTGAGCAAGTGACGCTTTGGTTGCCCTGAATTGCAGCCATCGAGTTTTAATCATCACAGTGCGATTATTACGACCATAACGTAATATATATAAGGGATAATAATAAAAAATTACCCCTAGGGTTTAGTTTAATTAGGGTGTTTTTGTTTTGTTTGTTTTTTAGTGCAAATGAACCTACCCCGGTATATATGACGAAATGTCCATACATTATCATGCAAATCCCTGGCCACAAGCTCTTGTGCAGGTGGTTGCATTGTGAAGTCCTAAAACAAAGATGACCAATCTCAGAAATAAATATATATAATTAAAGAACAGACGAAATCAAACATAGATAAAGAGTTTACTATTACTAACCAGAGGAGGAAAAATCTTTTCCGCAGCACGACGAGGCACCGAGAAACCCCCATGAGTGCTAGTGTCACTTGCGGTCAAAGTTTTGCAGAAAAACTCCGTTTGGGGCTTATGTGCTTTCATCGACAAATCCGACCTCAATAAAGCATCCTTGTCAAACTGCACATCAATAACATGTTTATTTGTCTCTCTATTAATGTCTTCAGATTGTTTTGCGTAGTAGCAAATAAAAGGGCAAAATTTATTAAGTGAAAAAACGTACCGAAGGCACTGGTTGGAGGGTCATCTGGGCATATACTTCATCCGTTTCTGTATCAGCCTAATACATAAAAAAATAAATAATAAATCATTAAAATGAAAAAAACATGCGCATGTTTTAAAACAGACACGAAAGGCGTTAGTTGAACCAAGCGTACATGCAGAGTGACGCTATGAAGGAGGCATAATAGTTTTGATGGGAGATTAGGGTAGTTTGGGATTTGAGCATCGACGTCCTTTTTCATGGACGCGGCAACCTGAAAAAAGAAAAAAAAAAATTAAAAGTATCAGCACAAAAAATCTATCTTGAATAATATAAACATGGAGATACAAAGAGAAAAACATAAATGTGCAGGGGTGAAACTAATGGAGCCAACTTATGATCATATTAAACAGTCTTTTCCTCCACAAATGCAAGTTTTAAAAAGTTCTATTAATTGGATCATAGCAAACACAAAAATTGAATGCAATCTCTCCGATATATATATTAATACAGAATCTTCATATTACCTACGCTTCTCACAAGCTCTATCTACCTAATTTAATATTTACCTTTTATTATATTTTGACTAATTCAGAATTTTCATTTATTACATGTTACTAATTCAATATTTTTATTTTATTCACATATAATATTTTTTTAATCTACATTAGTTAAGATAATCTTAATTGCAAAAGAAAAAAACTTAATTATTAAAATAATCTAAATAAGTTGGGTTTATAATAAAAGTTAAAATAAATTTCATTTTTAGAATTTCAAATATTTTAAATAAGTAAATTAGGAGTTATTTGTGAGATAATCTTAGTATGTAACTATATATTATTGGGGACTTCTACGGTGCCGTGAAGGTACCATTCCCCGCTTAATCAGAACCATTAGATTAAAAGTTGATTATGGATAATGGTAAGATCAATGGATGTAAATGCAGGGGGTGGGGGGTATGGTGCCTTCACGGCACCGTAGTCATTTCCTATATTATTAACTAATTCAATCTAAACATACAAATATAAGTTATTTAATAAGAATTAATAAAAACTGATTAGACACCGGTACAATGCGACACGGGTTGAGAATATGAATCTTTTGAATTTTTCTGTGTAACTAAAACTTATTACTCACCCATCTCATTCTATCTGTCGCAATTGACCATTTTATAGAGATTAAGAAAAATGAATGGTGTTATAATTATAGGTATCAAATGACCAATATATCTTTTTGTTTAAAATAATTAAAAGTGTGAAATAATAAAAGTATGGGTAAAATTAGTAAAGTAACATTTAATTCATATCGAGAAAGTAAAAAGTAACAATGATTCTCTCATAAAAATGTAAATGTTTCTCTCTTAAAAATGTAAATGTGACACATAAAACATGTAAATGTGACACATAAAACGGGATATGAAAATTTCTAAATTGCGACAGATAAAACGACATGGGGGGAGTTACAAATTTAAACTAAATATTACAACATAAATAATAATAACTAATTAATAGTAATTAGACACTTGTACAAGGCACGGGTTGAGACTATGACATATTTTGAATTTTTCTAAATATGAATTTTTCTAAATATGTAAATATAATTATTATCGAATTTAACATAAACATCAAAATAATAATTAATAAATAGTGATTGGACACCGATACAAGACACATATTGAGAATACGGCATCTTTTGAATTTTTTAGGATCTTCGTGAGTTTTTAGATTTAAAACTTTGAAATTATCACAAATTTTTTTAAATTTTCATTCATTTATTGATAAATCTCGTGTAACACACGGGTGATAAACTAATATTATATTAAATAAAGATTTAACCAGTCTAATATTCAATAAAAATTTCCATTAGATGTCATTCTTTGCTTAAAAAGACGCTTTTCAACATTGCATATTCATTAGTAATAATGTGGGGAATTAATTTAAATAGGAGTAAATATAAACTTCAGTCCCAGGATATCATCACATCACACACCCCATATATATGGAAATTTGACACCATTATTTTTGAAGTGTTTTGCATGAGATTTGAAAAGGTGGACTTTTTCACTTATATTCCTCAAAAGTAGCTTTTGAGAATTAGAGGTATTGCAATATTATTGGAACTGAATATATATTCTGGGTAATAATCACTTTCCAAAATACGAATTAGAAAATTATCAGGTAAAGTTTTTTTAAACACGTGGCGTTCGTCTTATAAGAGATTGACATCAGTTGGGCTCATCTGACGGTGGAAAATTAACAGAAAGGACAAACATTATACACCCCTAATCACCAAGAGAAAAATAATCTTTATTTTTAATTAAAAAGGGGGTTGGAAATCCCATCCACTATTGCGCACATTAGCATGGTCCACTAACAACTGTCTCAATAATTCGGTCTCTATTAACTCTCTTTTTATAAACCTTGGTTATCAACACATTTCAGCAAACTTAGCTTACCCCACACCTCAATACTTCAATTAATTAATCTAAGCACCAGCTCACAATAGCAAGGACTGATACACCCATACAAAATCCACAAACATTTATTAAACAAACAACAAAATGGAATCCTCTGCATGTGCCCAAATTATGCTGAGAGTCAGGCACTGACACAAGGGGTTGGGGTGGGTGGGTGAACGCTAAGCGTATGGCACCATAACCGCGCAAGTTAGCAGCGGTCACACGACGCATACAAAGGAGTAGATGAAGAATGCACTTTTTCATCATCTCTCAGTAACAAAAGCGAAATAATTTTTCTTAGAAAAAAGATTAAACCAAAAAAAAAAAAAAAAGAGATAAACCTGTTCGCTGTGGCCTTGAGGAAAATAGACGACGTGGGTCCCAGCCGCCGGTAGGTTCACCAGAGGGCCGGCGCACGCTTGCCATAGCTCCCCGTTTATGCTCCTCTTCTCAGCTGCCATTCGCCATTAAATTCAGAACACACAAGAAAATTAATTACAAAAATTTACAAAATGTAAAAATCACAATAATTTCAGATTAAAATCTGAAGTAGTCCGACTGTTTTGTTGGAGTTTGAGAATAAAAGAAAAACAAACAGAAATCATTTTTCTTAAATTGAAGGAAAAAAAATACAAATTTTGGCGGAGTGGAATAGAAGATAGAGAAAGACCTTCAGCGGCGGCGGCGTTCACTTGCTGAGCTCCGGCGGTCGGTGAATTCATATTTTTTTCTGTAATCTTGGTGCCTCCGGGGAATCTCTTTTTTCGAGCTCAATATAAACGGCCGGAATTTCTCACCGGAGTCCCATATCGCTCGGAGAATAATAACATTAATTGGGCATTATCCCTTAACTACACATGTCAAAAAAAGAGGGGGAAATCTAATCTTTAAAGTGATCAAACAGCTGACACCTTCTCCTTCTTTCCTTATTTACCTCTGAAAACAGAACTAGATTTATTTTTATTGTAAATGGAAAAACAAAAATTGGAAAACTAGAAAGGGTTTGGTCTTTTCAGGGGGAGGGGGAAAGGGGAAAAAGAAAAGCAGAGAAAAGGGTCGATGATTTCAGGGAGGGAGCGGCCGGCGCCGGAGAGAATATCTTTCCGGCGAAGGGAAAGGTTGGTAGAGGGAGAAAGTAAATTAAAGTAGTAAAAAATTGAGGGGAGACAAGAGGAGCCTTGGAAAAGGAGGTGATGTTGAGGATAGCGCAGACCAAATGCTGCAATTTTACTTTTCCACACTACAGCGTCCGGACACACAGAGAAATACACGCTCTCTCTCTCTCTCTCTATATATATATATATTGCGCGTATTTGTGTATCTTCTTCCTGTTGTTCTTCTCAAAGCCCTTTCGCAGGCTCCATTTTTCACCTCTTTTTTGGTTTATAATAGTAACTCTCTTTCTCTCTCTGTTTTCGAGGTTTTTTTCTCTTTCTGTGTTTCTCTCTCTACTCAAACTTTCTTATTTTATTTGATTATTAATAATATTATTTCAAAATATAAATGAAGAAATGGTTGTGTCCATTGGTTGTATGTATGTGTTTATCTGTCTCTATCTCTGCCATGTTTCTCTCTTTACAAAAAATATATTTTATATGCTTGTTCTCCCTGTTTCTCTCTCTCACAACTGAAGATGGGAGTACGATTGCAATACTGGCCTCACCGAGTTGACCAGTAAACTTTTTTGGAAAAATTTTTTTATACTGTTTTTTACACTTTGACCCTCAAAGTATTTTTTATTCTATTTTATCTTCTAATGTACAATAATTTTCGATGTTGTCTCTAAATTTTATTTCCGACAGAATATACCTTCTCAATTTCTTCGACAAGCAGCTGAGGGGCAAAGTGCAAAAATCTTATAACTTGGAGGGTAAAATACAAAAAATCTTAAAATTTGGGGGTAAAGTGTAAAAATTTTATAATTGGATGAAAAATTAAAATAATATTAATATTGAGTTTTAATGTAAAATTATTATTTTTATTAAAAAAATAGAATATATATATATATATAAATTCTATATCATTTTAATAAGACAATTTTTCAATAATATCTTTTTAACTATATTACTAAATACTATGGTATCATTTCACGATTATATACATACATATATGTATGTATATAATCGTGAAATGATATCACAGTAATTAGTAATATAGTTAAAAAGATATAATTAAAAAACTATCTTATAATATAAGTATAATTGCACTTGGATGCAAATATTAAAGTCGTTTTTACACTTTTTCTCTGAGTAATATGGTGATACAATGTTATATAACAATGTACTCGTGATTAAAATAGTATTTAATCACAATTCTTATAGAAATAATAATATCTAATGATAATTTTATTTTTACTTATCATAATATTACAATGCATATACGAAATACACTTTTATTCTATTTTGTTCAATCATATTACATAATGATATATTATTATATTATTAGCTTAATAATTTACATAATAATTAGTCATTTATTTCATATTTAATAATATAAACGATGTATTAACAACATTTATAGTTAGAAAATTATAAATATTAATTGAAAGTTTATGGATTTTTTTTTAATTGAAATTGTATTGACAGCTTTGTGTGTATGTGTATAAGATAAAAACTCTATATCTTTTTCAAATATAAAAATTTAAGACAAAAACTCAATATTTATATTTTTTTAATTTACCCCCCAAATTTTAAGTTTTTTTTTTGCACTTTACCCCCAAACTATAAGATTCTTGCACTTTGCCCCCTAGCTTCCCGTCGATGGAATTTAGAAGGAATATTTCGCCGGAAATAAAGTTTAGGGGGCAACGTCGAAAATTATTGTACATCAGGGTGCAAAGTGGAACAAAAAATATTTTGGGGGACAAAGTGTAAAAAACAGCTTACATTGTGGGGCAAAATTTTTTTTTTCCCATTTAATAATGATATATAGTTAATGTAAAAAAAAAGTGATTTTCACATGTTTGCTAATCTTTCTCCTAAAATATTCTTAAAACGTTTTATAAGCTCTTTTATTCTTCTTCATATATGGGAACCGAAATATTATATTTTTTTCAATTTCATATTAAGAAAAAGAAAAGAAGAAGTTGAACTAGATGAATAAAACTGGTTCAACATGCATGAAAAACGGCAATTGACAAAGTTGGACCAACAGATAAAACTTGTTCTGAGATAAATGGATTTGAAAAGTTGTCTCAATATTCCAAAAATAGAAAGTTCTTTATTTTGAAAAATGAGTTTCACATACTTAATTTACGTTGCTAGTAGGTGAATGAGGTATATTCACTTTCATAAATACTTAAATGAGTGATAAATCAATGATCGAAATTAAACATTTGAGAAATGAATTAGAGATAGTGGAATTTTCATTCGAAAAGTGTAAAGTCTTGCATAGGAAGGAGACTCATTTCTAGAAAGTTTTATTAAATGAAGTGAGATGGATATTGGTTACAAGTTGAGTGGGGATGGGAGTTCCCACACACGCGCCACCATCACACGCCCACCTAGCCGGCCAGCTGGCCGGCCCAGGCTGAGGCTCGAGGTGGCTCGCGGTGGCCCGTAGACCGTGGCTGATGGCTTATCCCTGTTGGGCTTGAGCCTTATGTATTGAATTTTTTCCAAAACCTTCCAGCCTTTCTTGTGGAGTAAAACTAGGAGTTTGGCTTATATCAGGAATGCTAATTCTTACGATTTATTTCCTTGTTTTAGGATTATCTCCCAACTGTAAACACTACCCCCTGTGCATTGTAAATTCGCAAACAAGAAAATATTAACATACAAACATCTCATAATTTCCCTGCCTGACTAATGCATCATATAGTTTGCAGTTAGGGTTTTTGCTCTGTCTGTCCAGTTCTCATTCGTTAGGGTGACTGGATTGACTACTCCTTCTAACTCCGTTGTCGTTGTATTTTGGGAGATTTATTGTCAGAAGATCCGTGAGTACTGCATACGAGCAACATGACAACAAGAATCATACATTCGCTCGACTCGACACTTTTTATTTTATTTTTTATTTTACTTTTGTTTATTATAAAAGTTATGTTATTTTAAATTATCCCCTACTGTTATCACATTTTTAACGTTATTTCTTAATAAAACTGGAGCAATACTCATGAGAAGAAAAAACAAAATAAAAAAATGTCAATTAACATGATAAATTAGGCTTCTTAAGACCATGTTTTATATGCTGGTCTTCCTCGCATTGAGAGAAACCTAACAATAGAGAACTAAATAAAATGTAGGTATGCGGTTTTTACACATTGCCCCTCGAAATATTTGTTGTTCCACTTTGCCCCCTGGTGTACAATAATTTTTGACGTTGCCCCTTAAGCTTTATTTCTGGCGAAATATTCCTTCTAGATTCCATCGACGGGCAACTGGGGGCAAAGTGCAAAAATCTTATAGTTTGAGGGTAAAGTGCAACAAATCTTAAAGTTTGGGGGAAAAATTAAAATAATAAAAATATTGAGTTTTTGTCTTAAAATTTTATATTTGAGAAAAATATAATATTTTTATCTTATACACACACACACACAAAGTTGTCAATATAATTACATTTGAAAAATAAAAAAAACCCATAAATTTTCAATTAATATTTATAATTTTCTAAATATAAATGTCGTCAATGCATTTTATATTATTAAATATGAAATAAGACTAAGTATTATGTAAATTATTAGGCTAAATAATAAAATAATATATTATTATGTATTATGAATGAACAAAATAAAATAAAGGTGTATTTCGTATCTGCATTATAATATTATGATACGAAAAATAAAATTATCATTTAATATTATTATTTGTATAAAAAAGTGTGATAAAAATTATATTAATCTCAAGTACATTGTTATATATATAAGATTGTATCACCATATTACATAGAGAAAAAGTGAAAAAACGACTTTAATATTTGCGTACAAGTGCAATTATAATTATATTATAAGATAATTTCTTTAATAATATTTTTTTAACTATATTACTAATTACTATGGGTCATTTCATGATTATATATATATATATATATATATATATATATATATATATATATATATATATATTAATTATATATATTTTAATAAGATAATTTTTCATAATATCTTTTTAACTATAATACTAATTATTATGATATCATTTCACGATTATATATATATATATATATATATATATATATATAGAGAGAGAGAGAGAGAGAGAGAGAGGATTAGGTTCAAATGAGAACCATGTCCTTATATGTGAACCTAGGGTAGGGTCAATTATAGGCGTTAGATATAATTAAATGGATGGATCAGATTTTTTATGCATTTCATTATTTGATTAAAAGGATTAGGATTGTATAATAAAAACACTGCTGGTGTATATAACTAAAATATTAATAAAGTACTGTGATCGTATAATAAAAGCACTGCTGGTATATAATAAAAGCACTAGTTCGCAGGTTCGTATATAATGACATGGTTTCCATTTGAATCCACCCATATATATATATATTATTATACTCCTTTCTTCCTAATAATAACACAGTTTTCTCTCCCACCACCACACCCCCCCCCCCCCACCACCACCACC
>BMAC01000008.1:1306004-1316821 GCA_014905375.1 Phtheirospermum japonicum | reverse complement strand
ATATATATATATATATATATATATATATATATATATATATATATATATATATATATATATATGATTGGGTTCAAATGAGAACCCCGTCAATATATGTGAACCTAGGGACCAATCCTGACCTTAGATCTAATAATATGTGTGGACCAGATTTTTTCTATTTTTTAAATTCATTAAATTACATATATGGAAGGACAAGGTTGTTTATGTAAATTTACATAATTCTCTTAATCAAATTAAATCCCAAACCCCGTCTCTACCCCAAACCCTATCTCTCCCTCTCTCCCCCAAATCGGCCGCTCATCCCTATCTCTCCCCCAATCGTCCGCGAATCATACCCCTTCTTCGACGGTGACGAACTGGTTATGGAAGGTGGTTCCTGGTGACGGCAACGCGTGGGCGATTTCCCTAGGCCCGGACGGTTTTTCTTCTCCATATTCGCCGGAAGAGCCGCCTGACTTATCGACGGCAGCGGCCCAGTAAATTAGCGAGGCGGTGGCGGCGTTTGGTAGCGACGGAGGCGAGGAAACGGCTGCGCTAAAGTACACTCTCGGCGAGGCGGTGGTCAGAAGGTGCAGCGCCGATCCGCCTCCTCTGAAAACGACGGCGGCGACGGACTGGGTCGGAATCGCCGATTGAAGCCGAACGCCATCGCCGATTGAAGCTCGAATCGAATTGACGAAGGCCTCGAATCGTTTGGATCCGAACGCCATCGCCCGATTGAAGCCGTCGCCGTCGCCATCGCTGTCTATTCGCCGAGCACGTGGGTAGCCAATTTTCTGAAATTAGGGTTTTGGACTCCTGGTGGTAGGCAGGCTGTCGCCGTTTGGGTTTTGATGGTTGTTGATGGGTGATGGCGCATGGTGTTGATGGTTGTTGGCGCCCTGTTGTTGATGGTTGTTGGCGCTGTTCGGGTGGTGAAATCCAAGCCGCGGTGTTGTTGATGGTTGTTGGGAATCTGAGCCCGTTGGCGCTGTTCGGGTGGTGAGTCGGCCCTCCGATGATGGGTGATGGTTTGTTGTGTTGTTCGGGTGGTGAGTCGGGCCTCCGGTGGTGGTTTGGCTCGGACGGCGGTTTGTGGCTTTTTTGGTGTGCCCGGGTTTGGTTGAGTTTTGTTCATCGGACGACTATTTGGATTTGGACGGCGATGTGGTGGTGTCGGGGTTGATTCGGATGGCTGCGATGGCAAACTCGGTGGCGATGTTGGCCGATTATTTTTTCATTGAAAAAACAGTGTTTAGTGTAGTTCAAAAGCACCGTAACAATATAAGAAAAAGCACTCCAAATATTGCACAGTGCAATTATGTCCAGATTCATTGTGCTTTTTTATACAGTATTGTAGTGCTAAAATCAGTCATGTGCGATGCTTTTACTATCCAGTTTTTTTAATTTAATTATATATTTTTTTTTACGTCTTAAAATATGCAATATGTATCTTAAATTGTAGATCTTGAGAATGTGATTAATTTGATATATATTTCATTCAAAACGAATAAAAATTGAAAAAGTTATGGTTTGTTGAAGATTTGAGTTTTATTTTAAATTTTTGAATTTGCAGTTTATAGACAAAATTTGCGATACTTTTTGTATACAATCGTAGTTTTTTTTTTCTTAATCTATTGTGCTTTTTAAAGAACAATGTAGTGCTCTTTGTAAACGTTGATATATGTCCAAAATACCCTTTTTAATTAATTAATGCATTTTTTTACATTATTACCATGCTGACATGTCATGATCTCAACCATCAAGATTATCCAATCTAATGGTCAAGATGAGTCCCTAGGTTTCACATATAATGACGGGTTCTCATTTGAACCCAACCCTATATATATATATATATATAATATATAGGATTAGGTTCAAATGAGAACCATGTCATTATATGTGAACCTAGGGTCTATTATGGGCCTTAGATCTAATTAAAAAAAAAAAACAAAAAACTATAGCACATCTTTTATTTTGACATGTACATTTTTCTTGACTTCCTTATTTGCTCATATTTAATGCACATTGACATCAACTTAATTTTATAGAGAAAATAGATATTCTTTTAGAATAGAAAATGGTTTTTTTTTCTCCACATATTTGGTCCGAAGAATACTAACATCATAATTTTCTCTTTTAACGTAAGGATATATTTGGAAAACAACATGCAAATTTATTATTTTAACTATGTTAACTAACTTTTTTTAATTTTGGTGAAATAAAATAGGGTGATACCAATTTGGAATGGAGGAGTATTGTATTTGATTAATATCAAATCATATCCAGAAATGGAATGATATTATATTATAATATTATTTTTAGTAGTATTTAATTAAGTGTGTTAATAAGATAGTATATGATAGAGATTATGAGAGAAAAAATTTTGGTTGAGTATTAGATTCTTGAGTTTAGAACAAATGAGTATTCAATATTCGCAATATGAATCTTGTATTGCCAACCCTAAGTAAACATGACATTTAATTTTGCAAGCTCTTTCAACCAAACAAGAAACTCTACGGCCACCCAAACAAATGGTGTAGAGGAAGAAGCACCAAAAAAGCGATCACATAAGCTACATTATTAACTTTGCACGGGACATGAATTAAGACGGTACATGAATCCCCATACATTAACACATTTATCTTCGACGCTCAAATCTCGGTGTATACCCAAGTCTCTCTAAAATTTGTTACTACTTGAACTACTATAGGGAGTCGGATCAACAATGTTAGGGAGACGACCAACCTGCTTCATCACCTCCAGTCCCTCATAAATCGTTCGTAACTCGTCTAAAATAGATTCGAAAACACTACAGTTTCTCCTAAACGCTCGAAAAGGCATCATTTGTGATCCCGAACAACCCCACCAACAATAAAAACACTCATCCCTTCATGAACCCTAGAATCAAACATCCAACCTCAACGATCTGGCCGGTGGAGGAAACCATTCCAGTTTAATAGCTTTTGTATCATGCAAACCCAAGCAGTGAATCTCCTTTCTCGCCTTCCAAAAATTATTCAAAAGAGATTATGCCTTCTCTAGTAAGCCAGAATCAATGAATCTCCCATCTCCATGAGTCACCTTTTGTCTTTCTTTCCAACAAAGCCAAGAAAAAGCAGAGAAAAACTCAAACTCTGTTTGTTCAAGTTTCTCCCACATCTACCAACAAATTTATAGGTTAGACCCCCCAGGTTTAATTAAATAAATAATATATTTTAAATAGAATTAAAAAAATATCACCCTTTCAAAAAAAGTTGATTTTTTGTGGCGGAACGCGTCTGGGAATGGAGTCCTGATCATATTCTAGAAGGTACAAATAATAACCGTTCTAAAATGTGAGCGGGACGCCATTCCCAGGTGCGTCCCGGACTAAAGTGGCATTCTAGAAGGTAGATATAAAAAACCGTTCTAGGATGCGAGCGGGACGCAATTCCAAGGCCATCCCGGACCTAAAGTGACATTTTACTCTTTTTTGGGGGTGAAATGAGAAAAAATTAACATTTTCACAAAATTAATAATTTTCTCATTTACAAATAAATCAATTTTATTAAATAATTAACAACTAAACAAGAAACGAATAAATTCGAATTTTCACATAATTAATCATTTCTCACAAAATAAATAAATTAAGACTTTTTTCACATAATTAATAATTTCATATAATTTAATTTTTCACATAATTAAGAATTTTACACAAAATAAATCAATTGACATATTAACAAATTTAATTATTCACATAATTAATAATTTAAATGTTTGTGAAATTTAAATTTATTGATATGTGATGAAATTATTAATTATGTGAATAATTAAATTTGTTAATATGTCAATTGATTTATTTTGTGTAAAATTTTTAATTATGTAAAAAATTAAATTTATATGAAATTGTTAATTATGTGAAAAAAGTCTTAATATGTGAAAAATAGAATTTATTCGTTTCTTGTTTAGTTGTTAATTATTTAACAAAATTTATTTTATTTGTAAATGAGAAAATTATTAATTTTGTGAAAATGTTATTTTTTTTTTATATTTTTCATTTCAGACCCAAAGAAGAGTAGAAAGTCACTTTAGATCCGAAACGCCCTTAGAATGGCGTCCCGCTCACATTCTAGAATAGTTTTTTATATCTACCTTCTAGAATGTCACTTTAGGTACGGGAAGCGCCTGGGAATGACGTCCCGCTCACATTCTAGAACGATTATTATTTGTAATTTTTATTTAAGAATATTTTCTTTATTAATTAAACCAGACCCCATTGAGCCTTTTTAAGCCACCCCAAAGCAATAATTTCTCCATGTTTTTTTAATAGTCGGGCAAAAAAAAAACATAATGAGAACTTGAGTCCAAACCATTGTGACACAATTCACAATAAGGTTGAGTTGAGATGTGACGTGGACACAAATTGATTGCAGCTAGGACAAAGTCGTGGGATAATTTCCACAAAAATATGAATTTTAAGGGGAGCACACAAAGACCACATGAATTTCCACCACTTCGCCAAGCTTTGCTCTGATTAATTTTCAAGAGAGTTGTACAGTCCAACCATCGCCTTATAACCCTCACGAACAAAGAATTTACCATTAGCAACGAATTTCCAATAACGTGAACACAGAACTGCCGGGAAGAGGGATTGCACATATTTCATTTACAACGTATTTAGGGAACATAGATTCGATCTGGTTACACCATCCAAAAAAAAGCTCATTGTACAACTGGTGGATTCGATGAGTCCGATTGAGAAATAAGGGGATGAAGAGATTAAATCCACTTATCTTGGAAAACACGAATCGAAGAGAAATCTCCATTCCGCCACTAATGTCCTGTTGCAAGGATCTCTCTACTCCAAATTAGAGACCGTCAGATAAAAGAAGTCTTGTTTCCCAACGATGCCTGCAGATCAAACATGTTTAAAATATCGCGCTTTCAGAATCTTCGCCATCAACGCATAATTAAATTAAACTATTCAATTCCGCTATTCATATTTAATATAATAGTCTTTAGAAAGGTTCTAAAAAGCATAATGCGCAACCAAATGTGTAAGTGAAGTATCAAGGATTACGAATTTAGGCGGACACAAGTGAAGCCTGTGTGTCGCAATACGTTTTAATGTTTTTCCATTTATTTTTTTAGTTTTTAATCAATCTAAAACATTAAATGGGTGAGATTAGACATTCTAAATAGAAAAACATGATATCGAGGATGTTGATGGTCGACCCGACATAAATGACCACTTACAGAATGGAGATTAAACGTAGCTAAACTCAGGCCGAGGATACACAAGGAACTACTTGATTCGAGCATATTACTATCCGTTATATAAAGTGTCGACCCGAGCCATTTTAGGTTGACGGATCACTGCACATTGATTGGTCAAGGACCGACACCAACATAACGTAACATTCCCTACCTAGTCGGCATGCCGAGCACGCGTGCCTCGGCAGAGCGGACGAACAGGGCGTGCATTTATACGAGATTTGCCGAATGAGCTACCGAGACCTAGCTCCAGGGCCGCCGAGAAGGTCGCAGCGCCACGACGCAGCCCGCCAAGCAGATTGTCGAGGCCGAGCTATCCAGTTGCCGAAGCGGATCACGTCACTAGGGTGCACATCCGTGCATAAGCTGCCGAACAGCCGGGTAAATCACCATGCCCGAGGACATCACGCTTGGCCGATCCGGCGAGCGCCATGCCGAAGGGGGTGAGCCGACCGGGCATGTGCGGAGGGCCAGGAAGTAACACGTCGAGCAGACTCGCAAGGCGCCGAACAGGGGTCGGCATGCCAACCTACTACGCATCGCGCCGAACAGGCAAGCATGGCGCCGAGAGGGGAGGCGACCTGCCGAGCAGGCTTGTGAAAAGCCGAACAGGGCCCGACATGCCAACCTACCACGCGTCGCGCCAAGCAGGCAAGCACGGCGCCGAACAGAGAGGCGACATGCCGGGCAGTTCCGTGAAGCACCGAACAGGGGCTGACCTGCCAAGCTCCCACACGTCGAGCCGAGCAGGAGAGCACAACGTCGACCAGAGGCGCGCTATGCCGAGCCCTCACACGTCGAGCCAAGAAGATATGTGCTAACGCGCTGGACACCCCCGCGCGCCTCGTCGAACCCGTCGCGTCACTCGACCTACCTGATGCGTAATGCGTCGAACACCCATGCGAGATGCACTGCCTGGCGCACCATCATAGCCGAGCAGACAGGCACTGCACTGAGCACTACGCGCGTCTCGCCCAGCCCGCCGCGCCAACTGGTCGACCAGAAGAAATGTCGAGCCGAGCAGATGGGCGTTGCGCCGAGCACTACGCGTGCCTCGTCCAGCCCATCGCGCCAACTGGCCGATCAGAAGAAATGTCGAGCCGAGCAGACATGCGCTAAGGTGACGCCCTGGTCGATTTGGAGCACAACCCGCCGGGGCCATGTCGACCCGGTACCAGAGGGTGCCGAGCAGATTTGAGTTGGACACGATGAGCTGGGAGGTTGGATCTATTCATTCTTTGATTCCAGTTGAGAGTATGCTCGGAGGATGAGGATGGTTCAACCAAGACTGATTGGTCAGGAGGAAAGGTCGGCTCGACTTTCGAGACGGTCCTAGGTCGGGTTTGAGGCGGCGAAAGAGATATGATTAAAGTTTTATTCACTGACTCAGAAAGGGATGGGCAACCAATGAGAAAGCGCCAGGTATCCAATTAGGTTTAGGGTTTTTGTGATTGGCTTATTGGCCAAGTAAGTCGGTGCACCCAGGTGGTGACACGTGTCCAATTAGGGTTTGGAAGGAAAACTATAAATAGTCTCTCCAAGAGAGAGAGAAGGAGACCCCGAATCTGCTAGAGAGATAAATACATAGAGAGTCAGAGAGAGAAAGGCTTGTAATCAGGAATCTGACCTGTACAAGGATCCGGCTATGGCCGATCCGATTTTAAGGAATAAAAGTTAAGCACTTTTTCCTATTTTTGGTTTTCTGCTTTTCTATTGCTGAACTGCTTATTTTCTTGGTTTTAATGATTTAGACTACTCTTAGTCTAAACAAAATGGCGCTAGAAGAAGGTCTCTTGTGATCTACGATTCCACTCGCTCGATCAGCTCGTCCTGTTTTGTTTCCTGTTTTTAGTGTTCGGTTTTCATTTTTACGCTTGCTGCTGGTCGTCAACCTTTAACGTGGTTGAGGTGTGTTAAAAAAAAGGAAAAAAAAAGAGAGAGGTAGGAAGTTTTTTGACTCTGTTCGTCATTATGGACCCATCAGAAAGCTCAAGACGAAACCCTGCAAAAGAACGGCAAGAAAAGACTATCCAGTCGGGCCCAAATGAGCTCGACCCTGAACAGGTGAGGTCATTCCTGTAGCACCCCACCTTTGCCAAGGAGTTCGAAGAAATGATGAAGCGAGCGGCGAAATCAATCTTGACTCCAGAGATTGTGGTCGGCAACCCCAAGAATGTCGACCTCTTGGAAGGGCATTCGGAGTCGGACCCAGCTCGTGAGATAGCAAGAAAAGCCGGGAAAAGAAAGCTAGAGGAAGTTGAGCTAAATGCCAAGAGCAAGCCCGAGAGACCTCCCATCGCACGTCGCCTCACATTCTCCTCCCCCCAGAACGTCTTTGCTCAGCTCGGGAAGCCAGCCAGCAAAGCACAGGAAGAACATCCCGAGAGGTCGGCGAACAGCAAGAGCATTGCCATGAGCATCCCACGCAAGCCAAACGAGGAGTCGGTAGAGCTCAAACATTTGAAGCAAAGGATTGCTGAGCTCGAGGCCAAGCAGGTCACCCCCCTGGTCCAAACTACATATCCGATCTCACGACCAGTCCTGACCGGCTCGGCGTGTGACGACAAGTCCCCCCTGTCTATCCAGATCCTCTCCGAACCACTGGAGGGAAAGCTAAAAATCCCTCCAATCGCTCTGTATAAGGGGAGAAGCGACCCTGACTTGCATCTGAGCCATTACCAGAACTACATGGATATGCTCGGCGCATCCGACAGATACAGGTGCCGAATGTTCTCCATGACACTGGATGAAGCCCCGTTAAGATGGTATCGATCATTGCCGCGCCACTCTATCTGCTCATGGCCCCAACTGAGGTCTTCGTTTCGAGGACATTTTATGGTTTCCAAGGCTTCAGTTGCACCAAAAAGGGCCATCGCCACCATCATCCAACAGCCGAATGAATAGCTGAAGAGCTATATAGCTCGGTTCACGAAGCAAGTTTCTGAGTCCCAGCCCTGCGGTGATGAAGCTTTACTGATTTTAGCTCAGAACGGATTATCTGACAACTCATTCTTCAAGTGGGTCAACAATCAACAGGATCCTCAAACTTTCCAAGAGTTCCTGGCGCTGGCCGCATCTCAGATCGCAGCCGAACAGAACATGGCCGCCCCGGTCATCTCATTTCCACAAAGTCATAAGCCTACTCGACAAAGCAACAAGAACCCGAGTCCTCAAGTGACCACGAAGAAATTTCTACAAGAAAAGCATTCTGACCTCCTCGCCGAGTACAATGAGGTCTACTCAATGGCAGCTGCCATGATATTTGAACAGGATTAAAGGTTTGAACATCCTCCCCCCTGCTCGGCCAATCAAAAAAGACCCTTCCCTGCTCGACAAAAAGAGATTTTACAGGTATCATGGATCGCTAGGGCACGACACGGAGGAATGCCACGACCTGGTCCGCGCCTTGATCAAGGTCTGCGACGATAGGAACCTGCTGCCTTTCTCCAAGAACCACCAAGCTCAGCAGGAAAGAAGAGGCAATAATCAGCCACCTCCACCCCCACCAAACGGAGATGGAGGGCAGAGAGAAATCTTGACCTTCATCAACACCAGCCGAGCAGTGGAGGAAGTGTCAAATCGAAAAAGGAAGACCCTGGTCAGGGAGGCAAGGAACTCTATTCAGAAAACAAAAGTCATAAGGTCCGACATCTTTCATTTCGACGACCAGCCTAATGAAGAGGATACGCTAGTGTCATCCTTCACTTTCCATGAATCAGACGCAGCTCCACTAGACCATCCCCACTCTGATGCTCTTGTTATCACCGTACCCATTCTGGGGATCCGGACACATCGAGTGCTCGTAGATCCCGGCGCATATGCAAGCATAATTTACTTACCTGCCTACCGAAGAATGAGGGTACCCAGAGAATATGTCGAGCCGTGCGATGATAGAATTAGAGGGATAAGTGGCAACTATGTGCAAGCTCTGTTTCAGGTGAAGCTGTCTGTCAAGTTCGGCACGGGTGAGGAGAAGAGAACGATTCTCACAACTTTCAAAGTGATCGACGTTCCAAGCGACTACAATGCCCTCATAGGTAGACCAGCTCTGTATGATCTCAGAGGAGCAATCTCAAGATTCACAGTGACTCCCAACTTGTGGTAAACCAGATCAGTGGAGAGTACGAAACAAAAGAGCCTAGGATGGCGCAATACTTAGAGCTCACCAAGGCACGACTTAGCGAGTTTGAAGCCGAGGTGGTCCACGTGCCGAGAAACGATAATGTCCCAGCCGATTCACTTGCCAAACTCGCATCGAGCTTAGGTATCGAGGAACTGAACACAGTAACAGTCAGCCACCACTCCACAACAGCGCTTGATGCCGCCGCAGCTTACTCAGTAAGTCAAGTAGACCAGACCAAAGAAGCCAAAACTGAAAAAGGTTGTTGGATGAAACCATTCCTTCTATACCTCGAAGAGGGAACACTACCCGAAGACAAAGCAGAGGCTCTCTCGATTCGGACCAAGTCAGCTCGATACACCGTTGTGAATGGGCGACTCTACAAGAGAGGATACTCAGTTCCCCTACTAAGATGTTTGAACGAACAAGAGGCCGAGCATGCTCTGACAGAGGTACATGAAGGTGTTTGCGGGAACCATGCAGGAGGGCAATCATTGGCGCATAAGCTCGTTCGGCAGAGTTACTACTGGCCGACCTTAAAGAAGGATGCAACGTAAAAGGTCAGAAAATGCGAGAAATGCCAGCTATTTGCACCTCAGATCAACTCCCCAGCCGAGCCCCTAAACTCAATTTACTCGCCGTGCCCATTCGCCAAATGGGGGATCGACCTTATTGGTCCGCTACCAAAGGGCAAAGGAGGAGTCAAATACGCAGTGGTCGCGGTCGACTACTTCACGAAATGGGCCGAAGCCGAGCCCCTGGCCTCGATCACCGACCAGAAGATAATCAACTTCGTTTGGAAATCAATCATATGCAGGTTTGGCACCCCACTCTCAATAGTGTCGGACAACGGCAGACAGTTTGATAGCAAGAGGTTCAAGGCATTTTGCGGGGAGCTAAACATCAAGAACCACTTCGCGACACCATACCACCCCCAATCGAACGGACAAGTAGAAGCGGTTAACAAAATCCTCAAGTACACGCTAAAGAAGAGATTGGAAGACCTGAAAGGCAGTTGGCCCGAGGAGCTACCAGGCGTTTTATGGTCATACAGGACGACCCATCACCCGTCCACCGACGAGACTCCTTTCTCGTTGGCTTTCGGATCAGARGCAGTCATACCGCTTGAGCTGGACACTCCGTCTTATCGAGTGGCGCACTTCGAAGAAGAAAATAATAACATGGCGTGTCGAGCCGAGCTCGACCTATTGGAAGAGAAGAGAAGAGAAGCAGAGATCACTACAAAAAAATCCGGCAGTCCTGGCGGATTTACTGACGGCCACAAAGCCGCCAGCATTTCTGGCGGCCTTCCTGGCGGCCGATTTTGCTGGCGGATATGCTGACGGCTTTGGTCGTCAGCATTATAGACCGCCAGTAACCCGCCAGAGAAAAAGGGGATAAGCTAAAATGCCCTTGCCCACGAACTAAGTGTAGAAACTCTAGTTATAGGACTATCGATGAG
>BMAC01000008.1:1245994-1296988 GCA_014905375.1 Phtheirospermum japonicum | reverse complement strand
TATTTCCCAATGAACCACGGGTGATTCATACCCACCTCACCTGGTCGACCAATTTAGGTCGACCAGAAAATCCAAAATATTGGAACCAACATCCCGAGGCCGACACAAAGGGAAAACCCGATATGGTCGACCTCAAAAATAATGACGAGAAAAAGAGTAGTGTTGTGATGTCAAGTCAACCACATCGGTCGACCACAACATGGTTGACCTCATCGGCTCTCCCTAAAAAAAAAAATAAAAATTTTGTCGAGCCGACCTCATAGGTCGACCACATATAGCTCGACATCACTATGCAAAGTTAAGCTCATCAGAGCAGCACCACACTTCGAATGCATGTCCGAGCAAAACAAGTCAATTCAAGACTTTCAGGACATTTCATAAAAACTAAGAAAACTCCAAGGCATGTAGCAAAAAGGAACTCGACAACATAAGTAAGTTAAGGTCGACCTAAGTCAACATGGTCGGCCCAACGAATAAGCTTACAAAACTGAAAATAACCAAGGCTAAAAGCCACCCCAAAGGCTCAAAACTAGGACTAACCAGTCCAATATAGCCGACCACCGAACAATGCAAAACTGAACTAAAGTAAGGCTCAATTACGACAGTCAAACAAACCCAACAAAAGGTTGGATTGAAAAGCAAGTTCGAAAGATCAAAACAATCTTAAGGTTATAAAACCACCCACAAAACACCACTCTGAAGTGAATTAGCCAAAAGAGGACGACCACAATGCAAAGTAAGTACAAGTGGGAATGATAAGATCCCTAAAGGCAAAGCCAATTTCGTAAGCCAAATGAGGTCGACCAAAAATAGTTCGACCAGATCATACAATAGTTCACTACACAGCGAATTATTCAGAAACAGAACAGAAAACAATTAAAGTCGAGCTGCCCAAAAGTGGTGAGCCGACCCAAACAACATACAGAGGCCTAGTTATCTCCTTCACCATCCTTACCACCATCCTCATCACCGGAACCGCCCATCTCATCGTCCGAGCCGCCCATCCTGAGCTCGGCCTTCCTCTCGGCAATATGTTGAGCAAGATCCGGCAAAGTGGCACCCTCCGCAAGCATATCGTATGCCTTTTGCATGGTCGAGAGGTACGAGGCGCTGATCATCGGATCCATAGTTTCGGCCTCATATTGGGCAACTCCCTCCATTTTGCCCCTTTCAAAGGCGGTGTTGACCTGCTTGGCATGATTTCTCACCAGCTCGGCATGCTTTTCTTTGAGAGCATTCAACTCCTCGACCGTTGACTCCGTCATGCGCAATGCCTCGGCCAAGGACTGATCGGACTTTTTGGCCCGAGCCATCCACTCATCTCGGTCAAGCACGAGCGAAGTGCAGGCGGCATGGCTATCTTTGAGGKCTTGATGATCATTYARGAGCTGGGSATGTACACGCCGAAGTTTCGAAAAGTCGTGGCGAAGCAGGGTCACGGAAGCCATAGCTCGACACAAGTCAGTCTCAACGAAGCCGAACTTCTCCTCAGAAGGAAGACTCGTGACCCAATTACACAGGTCGGGTGCCCAAGCACGGTTATGCACATCAACGTAGGTCGAGCCATGCGACGACCCCTCGCCAGGATAAGGCGCATACGCAGATGGGTAGATCGGCTCGACAGCTAGCGGCTGCGGTTGCGGATGCGAACCCACAAAGGCAGGGGGCTGGGGACTGAGGTCGACGTCGACCGGACGTGCGCGAGACCTTCCCCCACTACCTGTGGGGACCGCGATAGGCTTAGCTTCGGGTGGAGGCGGTGCGCTATTAGAAGGAGCAGCCCTCCTCCGTTTCCCAGCACCACCACCCTTACTCGACTTCTTCTTCATCACCTCCATGTACTTACGGGCCTCACTCATCGCATTCATTGCTTCAGTTCGATCAAAGAAAGGATAGAACACTGCAAGAGGAGAGACGTTAGAACCATGAAGTCGACCTCATCAGGTTGACACCAAAATAATGTTCGATGGGTCGACCATTAAAAAAAAAAAGGGTGTCGAGCCGGCCAATACAGATGAGCCGACCCGACACCCGACAAATGTCGCCAAACATACCAGGAAGAACTTGACCCAGACCAAACTCGGGAGAAACAACACGCAAACCAGCTTTATAACACTTGGCAGGATCAAAAAGCTCTCTCCACTCCCGTTGTTCAGGATCCGAGCTCAGAATATCATATAGATGCTCAATAAACTTAACATTAGGCTCAACATGTTCCGGAATATCTGCAAACAAAAGAAGATAATGAGGGATTAGAATAGAAAAAAGCAGCAAAAGATGAGGACATATACCGACCAAGCGTAGAAATAAAAGCAAGCAGTGGATTATAGACACGCCCATCAGGTCTCCGCGCTCGCCAATCACCCCCCACATAGAACCAGTATGGCTTCCATGTGTGGAGGGTCTCTAATAGACCAGTCACCAAAGTCTTGAACGTACCATCCCGAACAGAGGCATAAAACCACCCCGACCCAATACCTCCCAACTCAGAACTTCCTAACCCGGTACCCCTCGAAGGCTTTCACTGATACAACCAGTTAAGCTCGTTAAAGGTTGGAAGCGGCCAACCATTCTCGCTGAACAGGACCGCGATGCCTAAGATACGAGCCAACGACAGCGGATGGATTTGAGCAAGAGGAATGCCCCACCTCCTAAGCAAACCGGTGACATAGGGGGAGAGCGGAAAGGAGATGTCGAAAACAAGACTATCGCGGAACATAGCCGTGCAAGAACGAGGGGCGCGATGTATCTGCTCAGCCGGGTAGGGCAAAAATAGGYGAACATCACCAGGCACAAGATGATCATTACGATACTCCTCGAGATGCCTTTCGTTCAAGTTGCTACCCTGCACAGTAATCTCCAGCATCAGTTCCTCCCTCTTCACGAGAGCCGGCCTCTCCCAATGGTCAGGAGGAGCAGGTTCGTTGGGTCGAGCCATTAGTGGGTCGGGCGGAAGCTTTCTGGCCTTAGAGCGTCTCCCCACTTTAATAGGAGCCGGCTCATCAGAATCGTTGTCTTCGACTCGAGCCTCTTTTGACCTCCCGACCGCCTTACGATGAAGGACCGAACCACTCGGTAACCCGGTTTTATCCGGGCTCAAGTCGTTGAGCCAATCCCCTGTACGTTGTTTAGTCGAGCCTGGGGGACCGGCCTCATCATGCGCGTATCCCGCGCCTACCTCCATTCTCGGTCCGAAAGCGCAAGCAACCCCGAACTGTCCACCAGGACCGAACGGAGCGCTCGAGCCAAACTGGTCCGCGTCGTCAAACCTCCCAAAGTCAGGAAGCTGAGCAGAGCCGAAGGCAAAGCTGCCATACTCATTCAAGCCGAATTGGGAGCCATAGCCCCCCGGCTCAGGACAAACCCCACCATAATTGGCGTGTCCCCCATGATTTTCGCCAGACCCATCCGGAGAGTATCCCGGACTATAAGACATTTGAACAAACAAGAATAATAAAAAAAAAAAAGAGAAGAGTTTTTACCTTAGAAAATGAAACAAGAAGAAAGCTCAAAATCGAAGGAGAGCTGGTAGAAGGCGACAAAATCGAACACGAAGACAAAAGAGAAAAAGAGAGGCAAAGGGGATTTGTTTCTCAAGAATACCTTAAAGAAAAACAAGTCTTGAAAGTTTGGGGAATTGGAAAACAAAGGATGAAATGACTTGAAGGAATGAGGATTCGTTCATTTATAAGAAAGAGGAGTGATGGGCACCCACTCCATTTAAGGAGAAGAGGACAAGGACACACTTCCCAACAAAAGGGAAGAGGATAAGGGCCCCCCATGATTATTGAAGAGGAAAAGGACGAAAAGGAAAAAGACAAGGGGCTCTTGTCTAATCATATGGTACACTGACGATCTGTACTGCGTACGACTGGAGGAACAGACCACGAATATGACGAACAGAACAGAACTACGGGCATGCCATAATAAATGATATAGAACACCAAGACCACAAACTTGACCTTCAGTGTTGACCCATCCCTAAAAAATGGGTGAGTCCGAACCCGCCTAGCGGACAGCCGACTTCGCACTCAGGGGCTTGTTGATGGTCGACCTGACATAAATGACCACTTACAGAATGGAGATTAAACGTAGCTAAACTCAGGCCGAGGATACAGAAGGAACTACTTGATTCGAGCATATTATTATCCGTTATATAAAGCGTCGACCCGAGCCATTTTAGGTTGACGGATCACTGCACATTGATTGGTCAAGGACCGACACCAACATAACGTAACATTCCCTACCCAGTCGGCATGCCGAGCACGCGTGCCTCGGCAGAGCGGACGAACAGGGTGTGCATTTATGCGAGATTTGCCGAATGAGCTGCCGAGACCTAGCTCCAGGGCCGCCGAGCAGGTCGCAGCGCCACGACGCAGCCCGCCAAGCAGATTGTCGAGGCCGAGCTATCCAGTCACCGAAGCGGATCACGTCACCAGGGTGCACATCCGTGCATAAGCTGCCGAACAGCCGGGCAACTCATCATGCCCGAGGACATCACGCTTGGCCGATCTGGCGAGCGCCATGCCGAAGGGGGTGGGCCGACCGGGCATGTGCGGAGTGCCAGGAAGTGACACGTCGAGCAGACTCGCAAGGCGCCGAACAGGGGTCGGCATGCCAACCTACTACGCATCGCGCCGAGCAGGCAAGCATGGCGTCGAGAGGGGAGGCGACCTGCCGAGCAGGCTTTTGAAAAGCCGAACAGGGCCCGACATGCCAACCTACCACGCGTCGCGCCAAGCAGGCAAGCACGGCGCCGAGCAGAGAGGCGACATGCCGGGCAGTTCCGTGAAGTGCCGAACAGGGGCTGACCTGCCAAGCTCCCACACGTCGAGCCGAGCAGGAGAGCACGACATCGACTAGAGGCGCGCTATGCCGAGCCCTCACACGTCGAGCCGAGAAGATATGTGCTAACGCGCTGGACACCCCCGCGCGCCTCGTCGAATCCGTCACGTTACTCGACCGACCTGATGCGTAATGCGTCGATCACCCATGCGAGATGCACTGCCTGGCGCGCCATCATAGCCGAGCAGACAGGCGCTGGACCGAGCACTACGCGCGTCTCGCCCAGCCCGCCGCGCCAACTGGCCGACCAGAAGAAATGTCGAGCCGAGCAGATGGGCGTTGCACCGAGCACTACGCGTGCCTCGTCCAGCCCGTCGCGCCAACTGGCCGATCAGAAGAAATGTTGAGCCGAGCAGACATGCGCTAAGGTGACGCCCTGGTCGATTTGGAGCACAACCCGCCGGGGCCATGTCGACCCGGTACCAGAGGGTGCCGAGCAGATTTGAGTTGGACACGATGAGTTGGGTCGGCTCGATACCCGAAATCGTCAAGTGATCGACCCCGAGTTCCACCAGTTCGACCAGGAGTGTCACATGGATCTTCCGGGTTAGTTTGACACTCACAAAGGAGGTTGGATCTATTCATTCTTTGATTGCAGTTGAGAGTATGCTCGGAGGATGAGGATGGTTCAACCAAGACTGATTGGTCAGGAGGAAAGGTCGGCTCGATTTCGAGACGGTCCGAGGTTGGGTTTGAGGCGGCGAAAGAGATATGATCAAAGCTTTATTCACTGACTCAGAAAGGGATGGACAACCAATGAGAAAGCGCTAGGTGTCCAATTAGGTTTAGGGTTTTTGTGATTGGCTTATTGGCCTAGTAAGTCGGTGCACCCAGGTGGTGACACGTGTCCAATTAGGGTTTGGAAGGAAAACTATAAATAGCCTCTCCAAGAGAGAGAGAAGGAGACCCCGAATCTGCTATAGAGAGAAATACATAGAGAGTCAGAGAGAGAAAGGCTTGTAATCAGGAATCTGACCTGTACAAGGATCCGACTATGGCCGATCCGACCCGATTTTAAGGAATAAAAGTCAATCACTTTTTCCTATTTTTGGTTTTCTGCTTTTCTATTGCTGAACTGCTTATTTTCTTGGTTTTAATGATTTAGACTACTCCTGGTTTAAACAGAGGAAGCTATTTTGAATGTCTAAAATTATAAAAGTTATATTTACTCGATAATTTTAACATGTTGAATTCAGAATTTCAAAATAAATCAAAAAGGGAAATTTAGAATTCAGATAATAAATATTGAGAAGTAAAACTATGTGTTAGATTTAAATTAGTGGTAAAAAATTGTTTCACCGAGGTGTGTCATTCCCGCTAAAACTGAAAATTGAAATACTAATAAAATTGCAAACCAAAAATTTTTGTTCGATTCTGTTTGCAATTCGGTTAATTTATCTTCTTTCAAATCAAGAATTCAAGTAATACAATCCAGTTTTAAAATAGAAAATAACAGGAAAAATAAAATATAAAATGCTAATTGAGGGGACAAAATAGATCAGAGGCAAACAAAATCTGAAACTTAAGTTCTCAAAAATATTAACAAATGAAAATACCAAGAAACACGAAAGGCAATTAATGCATTTAAAACCATATTGACCAGTAAACAAGTTTAAACTAAAGATTGTTGCTAAATTCTATTAATAATAATTAGCATCCAAACTTCCATAACATCCGATGCTCTCCAGATTTCATAAATCAACTCCTACTTTTAAACTGAAAGTAAAGTGATTACATTTTTGTGTTCTGTCAACAAAAATTCGGGCTGACGCCGGAGAGTAAATCTGCGCGGAAGTCGGCGAAAAGTCTAAAGGAGGGCAGAGTTTGAGAGCGAATTTGTTAGAGTAGGGTTTAATTTTTTATGGATGAGAATTGAAGTTGAACTCTTATATAATTGTATGAGTTCTATCTGAGGGCTACGATGGGATGAGATGGCGGTGGAGGCCGAAGATAAAAACTGAGAGAAAATGAGTGGGCGGCGGGGAAGGGGCAAAGAGATATCAGAATTTTCATTTGCTATTTGGTTTGAGTGTGGTGTGTGGGGTACTAGGTAGACGTGTTGAACCGGTTACGTTTGACCGCCTAACTGCCGATTTTTAACCGGTTGACCGGCGGTTACGGTTAAAACTGTAACCGTCAACCAGTTCCCGGCGGTTAGGTTACGGTTAACCAAACCGTTAACCTTAACCGCCGCGGTTAACCGGCGGTTAATCGGTTTTTTTTCTTTTAAAAAAGTGACCAGTCGATCGACTGGTCTGTGGATTAGCCGTTGAAAATCGACAGTTGAGATCAACTAGCCGTTGATGATCGACGACTCAAATTCAAAAGAAAATAGCCGTTGGGCGATTTAACCGCGGTTAACCGGTTTAACCGCCGATTTACAACGGTTTTTTAATTTTTATTTATTTATTTATTTATTTATTTTTGCAAATTTTGACACCTATAAATACCTCACTCTCCAACACCAATTCATCTACTATTCTTCTTCTTCTCTTATATTTTCAAGCTTAAAGAATTCAAGTTTCTAATTTGTGCAAATAATAATATTATCAATAATATTCTTATTATTCATTCCTAATCTCGTTTTACTTAATTCTCTTTTATAGTATCACTATGGCAAGCTCTTCCCGTGATGTCAATACCAACACTCCAACCTCTTCTCTTCGAGGTCGAGGATCTTGATGAGAATCTTCAGCCATCGCCGGAGATTACGTTTTTGATGAGATGACGACGGAAGAAGTTGAGAACCTATATAATCAAATCAACTTTGACTCGCAACAAACAATTTTTGAAGAGGAATTACCAATTTCCGATGAAGAAGAAGCGGCCGTCAATTTGGATGAAAATGAGGAGGAAGCGAAGGGTGATATGCCGCCGCCTCAATCGAAACCGAGAGAATTTGTTTCCCCCATCTTCCGATAGCATTTCACAAAAAAGACGATCAACGGCGAATCTCGAGCGCAATGCAATTATTGCAAAGCTAATTACGCCTTCGGTTATAAAATAATAAAGGCTACGGGTCGCTCAAATACCACATGGAGAAGAAGCATCCTGACAAATACGGAGCCGGTAATTCTCAAACACAACTAAACTTCTCATCTTCATCTACCGCCGCCGGCGGGACCAGCGGCCAAGGTACGAGTTCTTCTACTTTATTTCAATATACCGAAAGTAATCATAGAAAATTTCTTGCAAAATTTATTTTCGTTTTGAGTCTCCCTTTTAATCATGCGCACAGTAGTCATTATGAAGATTATACTAGGGGTGCATTTAATCCGTGTAGCCAAAAGATTTCACGAAATAAATTAACTCGCGATATTGAAAAAATGGCCGGTGAGTATAAATTGAATTTGATTTCAATATTTGATAGTTTGTCTCATAGTGTCTCTATATGTTCGGATATTTGGTCGGATCATTTTAAAAATCATAATTATATGGGAATTACTTGCCATTGGATTGATAATTCTTGGACTTTGCAAAAACGTTTAATTGCATATAGAAAGTTCGATAGCCAACATACGGCGGTGAATATTTCGAAAAGAATCTCCACTGTTTTGTCTGAGTATCATTTAACTAACAAAATTTCTTCAATTTCACTTGATAAGGCCGCTGCTAATACGACTAGTTTAGAATTATTAAAATTACTTGTCCACCCGCTATTGGCGGCAAATTTTTTCATGTTAGATGCATTTGTCATATTTTGAATTTATGTGTTCAAGATGGTTTAACTCTTTTTAAATCTAAAATTCAACCAATTAGGAGTGCTATATCTTATCTACGAAACCATGATTTGCTTCAAAAAAAAATGGCGAAGATTTTGCAAGGCCAATCAATTGCATCCAAAAGATTTTTCATTAGATGTGCGCCAAATCGTTGGAACTCTACTTATAAATTACTTAATGATACATTTGAATATAGAGATGCATTGTGTACTTTTTTTAATAATGAAGATGTCGATTTCGCTTTATTTTCGCATATGTGGGATGATTGTTATAATATGATATCCCTTTTAAAAACTTTTAACGATGCCACCGTGGCTTTATCCGGTATTTATTATCCTACCTCCTCAATACTTGTTGATCATTGTATTCAAATAGTACTTGTTTGTAGTGCTTTACTCGATAACTCTGAATTAGGTGGAGTTATCGATGAGATATTGATAAAATAGGTCAAATATTCTCATTACATTCCCGATGTTTTTTTGATTGCAAGAATTTTAAACCCGAATTATCGAATGGAGGGTCTTCAAAACTTAATTAAAATTTATTACGATACATTAACACCTTTTATAGAATCTCGTTGACTACCAATTCCTAGCCCTCTTAGTGTTGCTCACCAAGCACAACTACATTTAATTGAAACTTTTAATGATTACGATTAATCTTCATCTTCTAGTGATGTTAATGTGTCCCCTTCCCCTTCCCCCGTCACTTCTACAAGACCCAACGACCCTTGAGGAGCTCTAGCCCCATATATGAGATTGCTTGAAGATACTAAACGAAAACGGCAAAGGGCTAGTGCTAGTCGGTCAATGGAATTAGATAGTTATTTAGGAGTTTTTGAACCGACATCGGTTCCAAAAAAAACCCGATGGTGTTACTAACGATCTTGTGCAGTTTGGGTCGAAAGTGGCCAGTATTTTTCCCACCCTCTCTAGGATTGCCAAGGAGGTCCTTCCCGTTCCTGTTTCGACAGTTTCTGTTGAACAGGCCTTCAGCACGGGAGGCTTCATGTTAGATGAGCGTCGGTCAATGTTAACATCCAAAAATCTTGAAAATCAAATATTTATGAACGATTGGGTGAAAGCCAAAAAATGAGAACAAGAAATGCAATTGGATGAAGGCGAAGAGAGCGACTATTACGATACCACTTCGGGAAGCAACGACAACGACGAATAGGTAAGTAGGTAAGTGAGGTAAGTGAAAGAACTACGTGGACTTTGATTCCTTTCCGAGGATACGTAGGCAATTTAATTCTAATATTACAAGTTAAAATTTAATTTTAATTTTTAATATTAGAATTAAATTCAAGTCCTTTTTTTTTTAACTTATTTTTTCCAAACAAAAAAGATTTGAACTACGTGGGCTTTGGTTCCTTTACGAGGATACGTAGGGAAGTTAATTCTAATATTAAAAGTTAAAATTTTAATTTTTAATATTAGAATTAAAATCAAGTCCTTATTTTTTTTAAACTTATTTTTTCCCCCAAAAAAAAAAGATCGACTGCTACGCAGTCGATCGACTATTTTTCAGTCGATACACTTGCAGTCGATCGACTGCTTAAAAAAAAACGGCGGTTAACCACCGGTTTTCCGGTTAACCGGTTTAACCGTAACCTTAACCGGTTCTCATCCGGTTAGGTTACGGTTAACTAAAAACCGGTTAAATTAACCGTCGGTTATTAACCGCCGATTAATTAACCGGCCGGTTATAACCGTTTTAACACGTCTAGTACTAGGTATGTATTGCTATGTCTAAAATTAAATTATTATATTATGCGATACTTAGTTTTTTTTTTGTGTTTTTTTTTTAATTTTGAAATAAATTTCTATTCTGTACGTTTTATTCCAATGTTTTTAGTGCACAAAATCAAAACAAATTGAGTAATCAATTTTTTGGGGTACTAAAATTCAAAATCAAATTATATACACATAAAACCACACTCAATTGGAATTTTCAATTCGATTTGATCGGTTTTTCAGTTTTTTGCTCACTCCTACAAGTGAAGCATAGTTTTTGAAAATACATTTTAATGTTACTCCATTCGTCCCAAAAAGATAACACATTTTTTTTTTTATAAATTATATCACATTTTTCATACTTGTTTTATACTCTTACTTATGATCCCCATTTAAATTAGGGACATAATTGAAAATTGTAGGTATAATTTAATACTTCATCTATACTAACTACTTTTTATTAAGATCCGGATAATCGCATCCCATGATTTACTAAGAATAACCCAACAAGAAAAATAATCTATTGATATGCCCAATTTACCCTTCAATCTAAATACACCCCACAGACTCATGGAAGACTCATCTTCTCTTTTTCACCTGTCGTCGCCGCCTCCATTGATCTTCTCCACTTTACCCTGCTGTCGCAACCACCATTATACCCTCCGCAAATGGCTGCCATAATCTCCCTCTCTCATATACAAATATCAAAGTTTAGTCGTCTTCTACCACCTTCACACCACCAACCACCAGCACGCTGCCTGCTGCCATCTGACCGTTCAACTAAGCTGACCAAATGGAGGCAATTTGCTCGCAAATCCTGGTCGAACATCAATGATATATTCGACCAAACCAGTTTCAAATGGGGTTTGACTACACCAATAATGGATGACGGTGGATTTGTTTCCAAAAGCTTCATAAATGGCATCGATGATTACAGTTGATGATGGTGAGATTTTCAGGATTTCTTTCTATGTCTTTGTTACCCAGATCAGAAGTAAGGAAAAAAAGACTTCAACAACATAAGGACTGCCATGGTGTTGCGGTTCACTGTGTGTATGTTTTATGTATGAAGAAGAAGCACTAGCAGAGGACTGTCATGGCCGTCACTTTCACTGTTTTTTTTTTATTGTTGTTGATTACGTGGGATGTTAGGGTTACGGATAGTTTGGTCATTTTGAAAAATTTGGGGTGTTCTTTGTATAATTTTGGGTGTCAATATCCCAACCCTTTTCTTATTTTTCGTGAAAGTGAAGTGTGCTATTTTTGAGGGATGAGGGGAGTATTTCTTTTTTAATGTTTAATCATTCTAAAATACTATATAAGTAAAATTAGGTATTCTAAATTGGAAAATACTTCTAAAATTATATAGATTATATTTACTTGAAAATTTTAACATGTTCAATTTCAGAATTTCTGAATACATCAAAAAGGAGATTTTAGTTTGTAGTATAATAAATCTTGAGAAGTAAAAATATGTGTTTGATTTAAATTATTTGTAAAAAAAATAAAAATTCAAAAATGACTTGTAAAATATATTTCGGAAAGAATTGATGTTCACACCTACAACTGCTAATGCGCCACCTAGTGGTGCTCAAGCCTCTAATGCTTCGCCTAAGAGTGTCCAAGCCTGCTAATGTGTCACCTAGGCTTGCTCAAGCCTCGCATAACTAACAAGGGGCACATTAAGTTGCCTAGTGGTGCTTAAACAGAACGGAATAATTTGGTCCTTTTTTACAAACATAGGGTCAAGGCATTGCGTTATAGATATAGTGAAACATCATGCTTAGGTGGGCCTAGGCACCATCTAGATGAGCTTTAAGAACATTGGTCTTTAGACATGGCTTGATCATTAGAATGGAATATTCAGTTGTTGTAAGTGCTATATACCCTATTGTAATTAGTATTTTCTTTCCTTGTTAATGTAAAACTATATTAAAGAACAAAGTATTTTAATAATTATATATATATATATATATNGCTATCTTTGAGGGCTTGATGATCATTCAAGAGCTGGGGATGTACACGCCGAAGTTTCGAAAAGTCGTGGCGAAGCAGGGTCACGGAAGCCATAGCTCGACACAAGTCAGTCTCAACGAAGCCGAACTTCTCCTCAGAAGGAAGACTCGTGACCCAATTACACAGGTCGGGTGCCCAAGCACGGTTATGCACATCAACGTAGGTCGAGCCATGCGACGACCCCTCGCCAGGATAAGGCGCATACGCAGATGGGTAGATCGGCTCGACAGCTAGCGGCTGCGGTTGCGGATGCGAACCCACAAAGGCAGGGGGCTGGGGACTGAGGTCGACGTCGACCGGACGTGCGCGAGACCTTCCCCCACTACCTGTGGGGACCGCGATAGGCTTAGCTTCGGGTGGAGGCGGTGCGCTATTAGAAGGAGCAGCCCTCCTCCGTTTCCCAGCACCACCACCCTTACTCGACTTCTTCTTCATCACCTCCATGTACTTACGGGCCTCACTCATCGCATTCATTGCTTCAGTTCGATCAAAGAAAGGATAGAACACTGCAAGAGCTGTCTCTTATACACATCTAGATGTGTATAAGAGACAGGCCTGGGGCCTCTAATTAAGGAAAATAAAGAAAAATGGGTTGATCACATGCCGATCAAGTAGTTATAAAATGAATAAAAATGTAAAATAAAATTAACATATTATAAGGAAACCATGTTTGAGGGAAGCCTTCGAGGATGTGATTTCGGGAGTGGAGTCCTCCTGTTCACTATGTTCGCCCAAGATTATTTTTCAATAACATTCATCGCTCTAAATCCGGAGAGGAGTGTGCTTCAACAACTTCTAAAGTCGCCTTATTTAATTTGCCAATCTTTTCTTTAATTATCTTTGGGTTTTGGTCTATCGCAGGTTTATAAAAAAGTAGGGTACTATGTTGCTATCGAACAATACCAATATACGAGCCCTCTACTATATGCTCCTTTAAAGACTAAAATCCTCAATGTTCCATAAGACACTTATGATTCAGCACTTCGGGTATTTTTCAGTTAAGTGGTGGTGGGGTGGTGGTGGTGGTAAATCTAGGGCTTCTTCATCATTTATTAAGGCCAAAAATCAAATGTGTTAAAGCTTCTAAAGATCGCGTGGTCATTTTGGTTCAACCTCAATGGGAAGAGTAGCTACTTAACTTGTTTCTATCTATACTAGTTAACGGTTAAGGCCTAAATTGACATACTTGGCTGGCGGCCTGGAGGAGAGTTGTGTCTATGTCTGATTTTTAAGATCAGTACATGCAACTAAGGATAAAGGGCGGGGGATGATGTCATGAATAGGATCAAGATTCACCTTGGTGTTATTCTTTCATTGTTTGTATGCATCACGTAGGGAAGTGCAGTCACGTCCATTTTTCTGACTATATTGGACATGTGTTCAGCTTCAAATGATATTACTGCCTACATAGAGGACTTCATTGTATATTATTTGGACCTGAGCATGTTCGAGTCTTATAATTATCTTGTCTAGCCGTCATGGTTTTAGCCTTACCATGAACCTCTTTAGAGTGAAACCATTTGCCCATAGTAATGTTATGATGTGTACAAAAATCTGGTATACTCTCGTAGCTATAAGACACAATAACATAATAGCCCATATGTTCGACCATTATTTCTTCTTTAAGGGGTTTGCTCAAATCAAGCTCCATTAATACTTGAATAAATTGTCCCATTGACCCCGATAATGATCATTCATCGATCTGAATAGGCGTACCCACAAGCCGATCATTATTCATAATCATCGAAGGGGGTCATATTAGAAACTAATTTTGTAAATCTGGACCCAGACTTGTGCATTTGAAGTCTGAATTTTATACGGATTAAAGTTTGGAGCCCAAGGGGATGAATGAAAGGTACATAGATTGATATTCCAAACCAGCTTAGAGAGGTCCCATTTTTGATCATTCGCAATCCTGAATTGAGCATTTGAAGAAATTGTGCCATAGATAAATTAACCTCCATGTTGACTGAATACCCCAAGAGGAGTGAAGCTTCTATTTTAGTTCATCCAACGAGTAGGACTTCGTTCCCTTAGGCTATATTAATCATCCCATAAGAGAGTTATGTAGCTCCGTTGTACGTTTTTTTTATACAAGTCGCCACTCATCAAAACAAAGTGGTGCACGCCCTTCTCAAGGAGAATGTTATAATCAACATTCGTAATTGCCTCTACATAGGATCTCAGTGTAGTGTCAGATGAAGTAATGGTTTGTAGTCCAGGCGGTGATGAAACGCCCACTCCCACACTTGTGTTGTAGCTTGTAGGTTGATAATGGGTTCATGCCGGACGTGACCATGCAAAACTGCAGTGTTTGTCGATAGTTATAGTCTTCTTTGCAACTGAGCCCTAGCTGGACGTGTTGAACAGGTTAAAACCTAACCGACAGTTAAATTAATTGGTTCAACCCTAACCGTAACCTAACCGACTGAGAATCGATTAAGGTTATGGTTAAACCGGTTAACCGAACCGGCGATTAACCGGAAAACCGGTGGTTAACCTCCGTTTTTTATATTTTTTTAAATTATTTTTTTAATTTAATTTAAAAACTTAAATAAAAATTTAATAATTGAAACTTAAATGGAATTAGAATGAGATAAATAAAATTTGAATAATTGAATTTTTGAAGTAAGAAGTTTTTATTTATTTTGAAAAAAATAAATTAAAAAGAAGGACTTGATTTTAATTGTAATATTTATAAACAACCAAATTAATAAGATGAAGGCATTTATTTCAAAATAACACAACAAAAACACATTTAAATTAAACTATAAGGTTTTTTTGAAGTAAAAAGTTATAAAGAAAATATTTTTTTTTAAAAAGGACTTGATTTTAATCATAATATTATAAATTAAAAATTTAACTTTTAATATTAGAGTTAACTTGCCTACGTATCCTCGTAAATGAATCAAAGTTTACGTAGTTCTTTTTTTTTTTTTTTGAAAAAAATAAGTTTAGAAAAATGACTTGATTTTAATTCTAATATTAGAAATTAAAATTAAATCTTGACTTTTAATATTAGAATTAAATTGCCTACATATCCTCGAAAAGGAATCAAAATCCACGTAGTTATTATACCTACCTCACTTACCTATTCGTCGTTGTTGTTGCTTCCCGAAGTGGTATCATAATAGTCGCTCTCTTCACCTTCATCCAATTGCATTTCTTGTTCTCATTTTTTGGCTTTCACCCAATCGTTCATCAACATTTGATTTTTGAGATTCTTGGATGTTAAGGTAGACCGACGCTCATCTAACAAATAGCCTCCCGTGCTGAAGGACTGTTCAACATAAACTGTTGAAACAGGAATGGTAAGAACCTCATTGGCAATCCTAGAGAGTGTAGGAAAAATACTGGCCACTTTCGACCAAAACTACATAAGATCGTTAGTAATACCATCAGGCTTTTTGGAACCGAACTCGGTTCAAAAGCCCCTAAACATCTATCTAATTCCATTGATCGACTAACACTTAGCCATTTTTGCTTAGTATCTTCAATCAACCTCATATATAGGGCTAGAGCTTGTCGAGGGTCATTGGGTCTTATATTAGAAATGGTGGGGGAAGGGGAAGGGGAAGGGGAAGGGGACACATTAACATCACTAGAAGATGAAGATTGATTGTAATCATTAAAAATTTGTGATAAAGATTAGGTTGCTTGGTGAGCAACACTAAGAGAGCTAGGAATTTCAATATTTGAATCTTGTAAAAAAGGCCCTAATGCATCGTAATGAACTTTAAGTAAGTTTTGTAAACCCTCTACCCGATAATCCGGGTAGAAAATTTTTGCAATCAAAAAAATATCGGGAATGTACAGAAAATATTTGACCCATTTAGTCAACATATTAGCAATACATTCACCTAATTTAGGCGAATCGAGTAAAGAAGTACTAACAAGTACAAATTGAATACATTGATCAACAAGTAGTGTGGAAGTAGGATAATAAACACCGGATAAAGTCACGGTGGCGTCGTTAAAAGTTTTTAAAAGGGACATCATATTATAATAATCATCCCACATATGCAAAAACAAAGCAAAATCTACATCTTGATTATTAAAATAAACTAGAAGAACTCGTATCTTGGCCGCCGGTCCTGACGCCGGTGATAGATGAAAAGTGAGAAGTTTAGTTGTGTTTGAGAGCTTTTCACGCCGTATTTGTCAGGATGCTTCTTCTCCATGTGGTATTTGAGCGACCCATAGCCTCTATTTTTAGATACGAAGGCGTGATGAGTCGTGCAATAATTACATTGCACCCGAGATTCGCCGTTGATCGTCGTTCTTGTAAAATACAATCGGAAGATGGGGGATTGAAATTCCCTCGGTTTCGATTGAGGAGGTGGCATATCACCCACCCCTCCCTCCTCATCTTCTTCTAAATTTACGGCGGCCGGCGGTTTGGACTCGTCGGAGTTAGGTAATTCCTCTTCAAAATTGGTTTGAGGTTGCGAACCAAAGTTGATTTGATTATATAGGTTCTCAACTTCTTTCGCCGTTATCTCATCGGAAACATAATCTTCGGCAATAGCCGAAGATTCTCATCGAGATCCTCAACCTCGATGAGAAGAGATTGGAGTGTTGGTATTGACATTACGAGAAGAGCTTGCCATAGTAATATTATAAAAGAGAATTAAGAAGAATAAGAATATTATTGAAATTATTTTTTGCACAAACTTGGAACTTGACTTGAAACTTGAAAATATAAGAGAAGAACAAGAAGAAGTAGAGATGAATTGGTGTGAGGATTGTTTTTGGAGAGTGGAGTATTTATAGGTGTCAAATTCTATTAAACAAAACAAAACAAAAATTCAAAAAAGTAGTCGTTAAACCGGCGGTTAAACCGGTTAACCGCCAATGGAAATTTTTTTTCGAATTTCAGTCATTGATCTTCAACGGCTAGTTGATTTCAGCCGTTGATTTTAAATGGCTATCAACCGGGCGTTTAAAATGCCGGTGAATTTTTTTAATCCGATTAACCGGCAGTTACGGTTAGCCGGTCAGGTTATCCGTAATCTAACCACCGGCGACCGATTAACGGTAACAGTTTTAACTTGATCGCTGGTCAACGGTTAACCGTAACCGGTCAACCGATTATTAACTGGCGGTTAAACGAAACCGGATCAACACGTCTAGCCCTAGCATTTGATTCAAAGTTTAAGGAGATGGGTAGGAAATAACCACTGGCCATCTATGTCGTCGCCTGTGTATAAAATGTGGGAGGCGGCAACTGATATTGCAAACCCAAGGATATTGGATATAGGGATGTCCGTGGCATCACTTTTAGAGTGGCAGAGACAATCCTACGACTTTTGGTCTAGCGGCACTAGCGGACGACGTCTAAAGAAGTGATTTCATTTCACCAAGCTGCAAATGCCATTGAAAGAAAAGAGATTAATAGAACTAACGGGAATAAGGCCCCGACTTTTCTTGAAGAAGAAGGTATACTTAGCGGTGTAGCAACCAAAAGGTCGTTAGGTCAATGTTAAGAGCTATCACCATAGATATTTGGTGGTGTCGAGGGCTGAAGACGCACCAGTTAACAGGCTAGAGAAAGAGAAAGTATCACACATATTGGCGGCTATGTTTTCTTTATATTATATTTAAGAATAATATAATAACAAATACTCACTTCGTCTAAAAAATATTATTGGTTGTTATTTTGAGTGTTAAAAAAATAGACTTGTTACAAATTTAGTATGTAGTTGATTTTTCATTTTCATGTATACCCATATTTTATTATATTAAAATCACACTACACAATTTACTTTTTTTTTTTTTTTTTACGAAAACCAAGTAGACAATGAATGAATAATTAAGCCACATGCGAATAAATGAAAAAGACAATACTTTAACTATATTTTATCAATATTTTCTTTAAGTATTTGAAATAATCGTAAGCTACCTTTTCGTGATGGAGGGAGTAACAAATAGATTATAATAAAACATCCAAATAAATGTGTTCACGTGTACTGATTGTATGGTGAAAATTATGTGGTGTTCAAACTACATTTTCATGTGGCACGAGTTGATTGGTCAACTCAATAAGCCCCAACAAAGATCTTACCGAGATTACAATAAAATTTGATTTTGTTTTGTTAGGACCCACCAATTTGACCAATTAACATGTGCCACATCAAAATATGGTACGAGCTTATAGCGCCCACATGGACCATAAAGTTGATATATATTATGGTGAGGATAATTGAGGGAAAAATATCTTATTTCTTATGTAAAATGTCGAGAAACCAACTTATATTTGTTGAAGTGTAGGTTCTTCAATATCAAAATAGTATTTTATATTTTTTCGACTGAACAAATAAATATCACGTGTATATAAATAAAAGAATCTTAATCCAAATTTGGTGTGGGGTATTCGATCAAGAATGAACAGAGAAAGATTCTTCAAGCTTAGACATACTTTTAGGCCTCGATTGGGAGCCGAGATTAGACAAGATAAGATCCCCTAATCTGATGTAATCTTATGTTTTCAATTACCGATAGCAATCTTCCAGAATCGTTTAGGCCCGCGACTCAAATCATTCATTGGCACGATTGCCAATCGCACCTCACCACTCCGATTAACAATCTGCTCAACTGAAGATTGGAAAGACAATTGCAATTTGCCATTTTTATCCTTGCAAATGTATGAGACATTACTAAACTACCCATATCATTGAAAATATTTACATTAAGCCAAGTATAAAATAAGAAAAGGCATTGACATCACCTCTTCTCTCACTGCTGCTTGCCCAAATCACTTCACCCCTCAAATTGTTTTCTATATCTCATTTGGAGAATAATTACAGGTGCAACCATATATATGAATATGAATTTTCATTACGAAAATTGGCCATATGAAGCATGAGTTTGTTTTCCAATATTTTACTCGAAATTGAAGGGCCGTGCAGGGTTCGGGCTCGGATTTTCCGTTACCACCACCGGGAAGGAGTTGCGGCGGCGCGGTGAGGCGAGGATTTGTTTTTTTGTAGTTTCTGGTCGGGGGTGTCGTCGGATCTCAGACGGTGGTTTAGAACTTTTGGCTTGAGTGACTGGGTTTTAATGGTGGTTCAAGTATTGCGTTTCTGGAATTGGTGTTTGGATCTTAATTTTAGGGGTTTAGTATGATTTTTTTCTTGTTCAAATGTTTAAAGTCAGATTCTTGAACATATTAATGGGAATTTGGCTTCATTGTGTTTGTGCTTGGAGTTTGTTTGTTTGCTGGTTGTATTTTGCTTTGAGTTTAGGGTGCTTTTAAACCATTAATGGTTGATAATTACTTGCTGTAAAGAAAAAATAAATGGAGAAGATGATATGTATTTGGTAATTAGAGGGCTATAATTGTCAATAGCTAATTCAATCTAAATTAATTACTTATACCAAATAAGATTATGCAACACTAAAGACAATCAATAGGAACCAAAACATAAATTCCAAACGACCTGTTTAAATTTATCTCAATAGTGTAATAATCTATTGTAAATCATAATCTACTCTAATCTGATCGGTTTTGTCAAACGAGGCCTTAGGAGAAGAGTTGCATACTAGTGGAGGGTGGCCTCTATGTGGAATTAAATAGATCTTGGTGTGTGAGCGTTTGCAGGGGAGTAGCCAACACGCTGAACAACCCCTAGTTGATTGAAAAATAATATTTTTCCTAACCCGTTTTTGTTTTTCCCTATCAAACTACATATAATATTTATTTTTTATTTTGTTTTTCCTTTAAAATATAGTTCTCCTCAAAATGTTGGGGTGTGTCGCGGTCTAGGGAAGCACCTCTTTAGCTCCACCCCCGAGCGTTTGGCTTGGGCATTAGAAGAAAAAAATACAGATATAATGCAAATATATGGAGATTGACATAATGTTGATTGTGTCCTAATGCATTGTACCAACAAGACGAAATCTTACCTTTCTTATATAACCTTACTGGACTTCAACCCGATTCTTTGGCATTGTGTCTCTTAAATTGATTGTATATTTTAGGTTGAATGATATTGAATTGATACTAACTAAGTATCAATTCAATTGGCATTGTGTCTCTTAAATTGATTGTATATTTTAGGTTGAGTGATATTGAATTGATACTAACTAAGTATCAATTCAACAAGATCTTGAGTAAAGAAAGAAAGCAAGGAAGGAAATAACTTGATGAGAAAAGAAACAACTAATTAAGAAAGGTAAGGAAAGATGGTCAATTCAACTATCCAAGTTCAAGAAATATATTTGAAAATTATTTCCTTATTATCCTAGGGAGGTTGGGGGACATAAGTTGTAGATAGGCATCACTCATTTAATGAATCATTGCTAAATCCAGGAATGACTAATATCTCAATCGCGATTGTGGGGGTTATCACTTATAAGATAAAATATTTTTCTCGTTGACAACCAACTCAAAATATCGAACGAGTTTGTTTGGTATAAAAAATAGAAAAACTCCACGGTGCCTTTAGTGGCATCATGCACCCCCTGCATTTACAACCATAGATCTCTTAATCTAAAAAACCTAAAATTAATCTAATGGTTGTAAATGCACCCCACTAAGTGGGCAATGATGCCGTGAAGGTACCGTAGAAGTCCCCTAAAAAATAACTTTAAAAGTGGGTATTTAAAAACATGGTGGTTTAAACCGCCAATTTACGATATGAAATTATCACAAACCAGAATAGGACCATTCTAATAGTGGTCCCGGTTCGAACCGTTGACTGCCGGTTGAAACCACGAATTTCCCCAAACCATTGTTCATCCCTAATCCTATCTATACATGCATAGCAAGCACACGTTCTAATCTTACACGTAAGATCGTGTTATTGTTGAGAAACTGAGGACCAAAGTTCCGTTTGAACAAGATGTTCGTTAGCCAAAGTAGCCAAATATATCTATATATTGTGTAATCACTTTTGATGTTTGCCTTTTTTTCTTCAACATGTAAATATAAACAAACTTGTATGTGTTTTGGACTATTAGTGAGGACAAGAATTGGCTAAGCCAATTCCCGACTGGTTTATTTATTAAACCAAGTCGACTCTTAACTACTAGGCTTCGCCTGTTTGTATAATATTTTGTGTTATTTATGAATGAAAATATTATCGTTTGAAAATAATAATAAATCTCATTGGTTAAAATTTACTAATTATTGTAAAAACTTCCCACGACACTTGTACACGAGATAAAATCAAAACTTAAGTTTGGACAATATCGTTTAACGAAAAACAATGTACGTACTCCAATAGTCTAAATGATATCAACTAGTAGTGTGCGATGCATTTATAACAATAATTTGTAGTTATAAAACTTGGGCTCACTTCCTTTATGAACTTAACGCATAATTAAAAATTAAATATCTACACCCTTGAGTAAATACATTCAATCTCTTAAATTATGGTAATTATGATTGAAACAAAGTCAAGTATTACTAGTAAATTGAAAATAAGAAATTTTTGTATAAAGGTAGAATTTTAAAAAATAATGAAATATATCTAAATCGATTTTTAATTAGGAAAAATTAAGAAGCTAAAAAAATATAAATAATGTGGCAAGATTGATATCCAAGTACGTGCTATGGTTTTACTAGCATTAAACTTTTGCTATATGACAGATACATACAACGTAATAATAGATCCATATTACTGGTTTCAAATCAAGAACCACGAGTCATAACCAATATTACGTCTATTATATTTCCTCAGCTACTTCATTGTTCATAATTTCACATGATATCATTGCGACATTAAATGATCATTTACTTATAATGATTACTTCGTATATACGTGTGAATTTTTACATTCTACTTGCGTACATCATAATATTAAAAGGGCATATTTCTAAAAGCAAAACGTGGAAATTGAAATTTACACAAATGTTAGGAGGACCAAAATACACTGTTTACGAAAAAAAACACACTCTTATTTTTAAAGTTTTTTAATTTTATATGTAGTGCTGCATATCTCAATTTCAATTTGAATCGCCCTCTTTCTTTATTTTTTTTCTTTTTATTTTGCTAAGATCACATTAAAATCTGAACCGAAATACAAATAAAATAAAATCTTAAAACTGAATTTTTGTTCATTTTGATTCTAGAATCTTTATACGTTTACTCAATTTGTATTTAATGTCATATAATAATAACAATTATAAAATAACATCTTTAATAAAAATATATTCTTTACAGAAATTATATAAACTCAACTTAATACATAGCAAGTGATTGGTAAAACTCTGCAATAAAACGAGTGGGTCCAGTTAATATACAGGCAACAAACTATTGAGTCTTTGACCATCTATTGACCCCTTGACGCTTGTATTTATCTGTTTATAATATTACTCATTAATTTTTGACACTGACTATAGAGAGAGAGACGTATTTTCGGTGATTTGGTTCTGTGGAGTGCTGACCCTGACAGGGTCAGGTTGGGAACACGACAAAGTTGGAATTTGGAATAGTTTCATACGACCAAAAAAGTTTGGTTTACCTTATTGTATTTATTATAAATATATATATAATTAGCAATCTGATAAACTTTAATAAATGTCCTAACGATATAATCAAACTTGCAAAATAGAATTCAAACTAGGCAGCGATCGTCCGGCGTAAATCCTCCAATATTTAAGTCAGATGTTATTTGTAAGAGAGTTGTGCGAAAACTCAAAATGTAGAATATAAAATTAACTTAGAGTAGAAGTGAGGCTTCTATTTATATAAACAAGAGACGTGTTTCTAATACAGGGAAGATACGTGTTCCTAATATAAGATTCTAGTCAACTATATAAAAGCCGTCTCTTCTAAAAAGGAGCTTGTCTCTTAAGATTCGTAAACTCCATGATCCATGATAATTAGAGATAAGAAAATTATTCCACATAAAATTGTATAAAATGAGAGAATAGCGTGAGCTCCATGATGGAGAGAAGGGTGAAATTATGTAATAAGGGTCTGAACACCCTATTTATAAGATTTTTTGAACTTCTCCACTAACTAAGGATTTCTTCCCAAGATGGGATTAAATCTCCTAATCGTACTAAAACTCCATAATTAGGAAATTTTCTCATACTAGATTCTTATTTCCTATAATTTCATAATAACATAAAAATATATTATTACATGTTATCAACTTATCGGGACCCAGAACCTTCTACTTATTTCGTTACTTTCATACTACATATTGTTGAGAAATTTATTCTTGGCAATAATTCCTATTTTGTTATTTGCCTTTCTTGGGCACAAAATAAGTTAGGAAACTATATTTAGGAGTATTTTATATTTTCTAGTTTATGTTTAAGACTTTATTAGTTTACTAGATTGTGTTTAGGATTTATTTTGTCTTGTTTATCAAGTTTTGGATTTTAGGATTGTCTATTTAAGACATAAGAATCCTAAGGCTTTTAACGATCTTTACGCACGGGATTTTGAAGAGGAGACCGACGCAAAGCAAGACGCAAGACGCACGGTAAGAACTGAAGAACACGAAGACTACTTGGAGCCATTAATCGAGATCGACAAGTGATTCAAAGTTGCGTGACCAACGGAGAAGAGTTTGTTCAACCTAGGCGACAAGTATTTAGTATCATGTGTTTTGATACCTTAGTTTTCATATATTACTTAATATTTTTGTATTGATCGAAAAATAAGAAATTAATATAGTTTTCGGGTTTGTACACCCAAGTTCACAAGTACTTTTACTTGTAAACTGAATTTGTTTAAACCGTGTTCTTAAATTTATTTTCCGCTGCATATTATTATTTTACTCTGGTCGATGTTGTTAACCAGTATTGTTAAACATTGATAACAACATCGTAAATATGAGACTTATTTTTAAAACCATATACCTTCAAATTTTACAATTGGCATCTAGAGCGGGTTACTTAACCTACTGATCCTTATTTTTAGGTGCTATGGATGCTCAAGGCAACCCAAGGCCACCGATCCTCAACGGGGAGAATTATTCTCTCTGAAAACAAAGGATGCTTTGGCACTTAAAGAGCATAGATGAACGAGCATGGAGAACCGTCCTCGTTGGATGGGAAAAGCCACGTGTCACTGATGGAGAAGGCGACACTATCCCAAAAAAGGAGGAAGACTGGACTGCTGACGAAATGAATGATGCGAATTGGAATTCCAAAAGTATAAACACCTTGTGCAGTTATGTTGATGCAAGCTATTACAGAGTCATCAAGAATTGCGATTCATCAAAAGACGCTTGGGACGCACTCCGAAGGGTGTGTGAAGGAACTGCAAGCGTGAGGAAATTAAGGCTAAGAATGTTGATGTCCACGTTCGAAGCAATGAGAATGGATGAGAAAGAATCAATCATGGACTATTTCATGACACTGTCAGAAATCCCAAGCGAGTGCAGAGAGCTTGGTGAGGCAATAACTAACTCTCGTCTTGTAGGAAAATTTCTGAGATCTATTACAAAGAAATACAATATGAAGGTGGTTGCCATAGAAGAATCTAAAGATGTTGATAACATTGAATTCAACACCTTAGTTGGAAACCTTAAGCAGTATGAGATGGAACACCTTGGGTCCAACTCAAAAGAAAAGAATTTTGCTTTTTCTTCCGAGACTAATCCAGACAACGATGAAGATGAAGAGGACTTTGATTTCAATGGAATTCTGAAGAAGATGGAATCTACTACGCTTTGTGAAGACGAATTGTCATTTGTTACCCAACGTTTCAACAGTTTCTTGAAGAAGAAGAATAGCCTTGGAGGTTCAACTACGAAGACCAGACCACAGGTGTCCACACCAAAATTCACTGGACGTGCTCTTCCAAGATCTCAGTCCACTTCCTCAATTCCAAATGTATCCAATCCCACGAGACCTCTCAGTGAAGTGCAGTGTCATGAATGTAAAGGTTGGGGACACTACGAAAATGAGTGTCCTAACACTCTTAGGAAGAAAAGCTTGGTTGCTACTGATTTCAATGAGGATGTAAATGATTTCGAGTCAACTGAACCTGTTCCATCCTTATTTACCCATGTTGTTTGGGACGACGATGTCCATGTTGATAGCCTTGAAACCAATATCGTATGCTTGAATGTTGAAACCCCTAATTATCATAAGGAGTACGAGCTGCTGAGTATTGAGCCCCAGCAACTGTTTGTCAGCTGGGGAAAACAGGTACTCAAGGTCAACGATCTCGTGAAAGGAGTAGAAAAACTGACCAAAGAAAAGGATGATCAGACTGACATAATTGTTCGATTGGAAACATCGCTCACTAAGAAAGATGCTGAGCTAGAGAAGGTGAGAACCGAGCTGACAAAGGTCCAAGGAACCATATCAAATCTGAACAAAGGCAAGGTGAAGTTTGATGAAATCTTGGAGATTAGCTTTCCTGAAACCTCGAAGCAAGGATAGGATTTAAACTAAGTCAGCCACCTCAAGTGCTATTCAGGAGCAGAAATTGCCCAAGCGACATAAGAAGAGGAGGAGACAGTTCGTGTGCCATCATTGTGGCGAGCCCTGACACATTCGGCCTTTTTGCTGGAAGATCATAGGCGAGAGAAGACAATTTTAGAGAACTAATGCGGCTGCTAAATCCAATGTTGGTTTCCGTCATACCAACATCAATACCAACACCAGGTTCAAACAAGTGTGGGTCAAGAAGAATAACATCAAGTGTAACATGATCCATACCTCCCTGGAGTCCCACGTTCCTGGAGCCTGGTATTTCGATAGTGGATGCTCCAAGCATATGACTGGGTCCGAGGAGCTACTTTCCAACATTGTCAGATTTCGAGGTGGAAAAGTAAAGTACGGTGGAGGTGCAAATGGCCAAATTGTTGTCCAAGGAACTCTCCATGTTCCAGGCATTGTGACTCTTAAAATAGTGCTGCTGGTAGAAGGACTTACTGCAAATTTGATTAGCATAAGTCAACTGTGCGACGGAGGTTTTAGTCTCAAACTCAATCGAGTGAAGTGTGAAGTCTACAAGGAGAATGGGCCATGTATTCTCTCTGGTCAAAGGACTTCAGATAATTTCTACCAAATCCAAAGTGATGCTTTTTGCAGAATATCCCAATTAAGTGATGCTGAGTTGTGTCATCAAGAACTTGGACACGTGAATTACAAGATAATGGACAGGTTGGCCAAAGAAGAAGCTGTGAGTGGACTGCCTAAGCTCAACACCAAGATCATTCCTGTGTGCGAGGCATGCCAGAAAGGAAAGCAAGTAAGGGTGCCTCATCTAGTCCAGCAAAGTCTCACTACATCATCTTGCTTTGAACTTCTACATATGGATCTCATGGGACCACTTGAGGTTGAGATCCTTGGTGGTAAGAGGTATGTGTTAGTTATTGTTGATGATTTTTCTAAATTTACTTGGGTAGAATTTCTAAAAGAAAAATCTGAAACTTTTGAGACTTTCAAAAAACTTGCAAAGAAGCTATGTGTAAGGTTTAATATGAACATTGGTAGGATTAGAACTGATCACGGAAAAGAGCTTGAAAATGCATCTTTTTCTAAATACTGCACTTCTGAGGGCATAAGTCATGAATTTTCTTCACCTATTACTCCACAACAAAATGGCATAGCCGAAAGTAAGAATAGGACTCTTGATGAGATGACTAGAACTATGCTTATTTCTAATGGCATTGCAAAATGTTTTTGGGCTGAAGCAATGAACACTGCATGTCATATTACAAATAGGGCTTATTTTAGACCAGGGTCATATGCTGCTCCCTATGAGTTGTTGATGGGAAAGAAACCGAACTTGAGCTATTTTCATGTTTTTGGATGTATTTGTTATGTTCTCAATGACAGAAATCATCTAGTTAAACTAGACTCAAAAAGTGATAAGTGCATTTTCATGGGTTTTTCCCAAAACAGTCATGCATATAGGTTATTTAACCTTAGAACAAGAAGCATGTTTGAGTCAGTTAATGTCAAGTTCGACGATCTAACGAGTGCAGTCAAACCTACCGAGGATAATGATCTGGTTTATGATCAAAATCCTCAAGGAAACGTCACTTCCTCTTTAGATAATAGTACAGGTATTGAGAACAGAGATGCAAGTGCTGTACTCAGAGATTTGAGTGATGTTGGTACCAATGTTGATACTGGGATACCAACATCAGAACCAACATCAAGCCAAGTCGCAGAATCTGATTCTGATTCAAAAGAAGAAGATTCAGCTGATCCCATTGATCTTCATCAGAGGGATATTCCTTCCAAAATCCAGAAAAATCACCCAGTGGGCCAAATTATCGGTGATTTAGACGAAAGGAGTACAAGACGGAGTCAGATTAATTTCAAAGAGATGGTCAGGTATGTGTGTTTGTCTACAAATTATTCTAAGATTCGTTAATCTTTGTACCTTTCTAAAATAGAGCCCAAGCGAGTGAAGGATGCGCTCAAGGATGAGTTCTGGATTCGGGAAATGCAAGAAGAGATGGACCAGTTTGCCAAAAACGACGTTTGAAATTTGGTGCCACGACCAGAAAATTCACATGTGACGGGAACAAAGTGGATATTCAAGAACAAGACTGATGAGGCTGGCAATATTGTGAGGAAAAAAGCTAGACTGGTTGCACAAGGGTATACGCAAATTGAAGGAATCGATTTTGATGAAACTTTTGCCCCTGTTGCCCGCATTGAGTCGGTAAAGCTTTTGCTTTCTGTTGCTTGTTATATGAAAATCTCATTGCATCAAATGGACATTAAGAGTGCTTTTTTAAATGAAGTCTTGAGTGAAGAAGTGTATGTTGAGCAGCCTAAAGGATTTGTGGATCCTCAAAAACCAAATTTTGTTTTAAAACTGAAAAAGGCTCTTTATGGTTTAAAACAAGCTCCTAGAGCTTGGTATGAAAGGCTAACTCAACATTTGTTTTATTTAAACTTTAGACAAGGGGAAGTTGATAAAACTTTGTTCCTTCTTAAACCCAATAAGCACATCTTAATTGTCCAAATTTATGTGGATGATATTATTTTTGGATCTACTAACGAGGAGATGGTCAAGGAGTTTGTTACTCGGATGTCCGATACATTCGAGATGAGCATGGAAGGTAACCTCTCGTACTTCCTTGGTTTACAAATCAAACAGCTTGATGATGGTATTTTCCTTTCCCAGACTAAATATGCAAAGAACCTAGTCAAAAAGTTTGGTTTAGAAGGTGAAACCATCAAGAAAACCCCACTGGGCAAAACTGTAAAGCTGTCGAGAGACGATGTTGGTAAGGGTGTTGATAACACCATGTATAGAAGTATGATAGGGAGTTTGTTGTATGACAACAAGTAGACCAGATATTATGTATTGTGTGTGCTTATGTGCTAGATATCAGTCTAATCCAAAAGAGTCACACTTAAAAGAAGTTAAAAGAATAATTAGGTATATTGCTGGTACAACTGAACTAGGTGTGTGGTACACAAAAGATACTAGTACTGAACTTGTAGGGTACACTGATTCGGATTGGGCTAGAGATGTGGTAGATAGAAAGAGTACTACTGGGGAGTGTTTTTTTTTTTGGGTAACAATTTAATCTCTTGGTACAACAAGAAGCAAAATTGTATTTCTCTTTCTACAGCTGAAGCCGAATACATTGCAGCTGAAAGTGCGTGTACACAATTACTGTGGATGAAACAGATGATAGAGGACTACGGTCTGCACAGTAGTATCTTGACCGTGCTGTGTGACAATTCTAGTGCCATTGACATCTCCAAAAATCCAGTCTAGCATTCTTGAATCAAACACATTGACATAAGGTACCACTTTATTCGAGACTTAGTTGAGAGGAATTTTGTTAGCCTTGAGCATATTGGAACAGATAATCAGCTTGCTGACATCTTCACTAAGGCATTAGATTTCGAGACCTTCTCGCGTTTGAGAAGAGATCTCGGTACGTGCATTGTCTGAACCAATGTTGGTTTGTGATGTTGTGACACCTATTATCAACATCAGTCACAACATCTGTATACTTTTGCATGCATTTTTATCTTTCTTTTCATACATAATCCTAATGCATTAAGTTTGATTGAAAGTGCAACAAGGTCCTGTGTTGCAATAAAAGTGATGGCAAAAAGAACCAACCTCTTCAATTAGTTGATTGTGGGATTTGCCCGCAGAAATTGATTTTCTCCCAGGTCCAAAAACAAGAGGTTTTTCACAGCAATTGCTGAAAATTAAAAGATTCAAATCCCTTCAAGGATGAAGAAAATGTGGATACAAAATGATCCAATCTTTAAATATCACCTTCTTGAGAGATCTTGACGTAGTCATTAACTTAGGTTAAGGGGTAAGTTTCCATTGACTTCACCTAAGGCAATGTTGGTTTATAATGTTGTCAGTAATAAAAAGCAACATTGGATCAAGTCACTGAAATCTTAATATGTTTTTGTATATTCTTTTAGGTCATGTTTTTTTTGGCATCCCATAGGACATTCATACTTTGTGAAGATGCCATCTTGCTGTGCGGTTTGTTGCGTGTGTTTTTGTCTATTTTGAAAACTCTTAATTTTCTTTTGAATTGAGCTAACTGAGTGTTTCAGTGGAGTTAAAATTGGACGGCTGGACAGGTAATGATGAGGTGAATTTGGTGAGTGAAAATTAATATTGCACAAGATTGGTACTACTGGGCTGATGGTTCAATTTTTTCTAGCTCTGTACTACGGCCGATTTTGTATTCAGGGCTATGCAACTTATTTTTGTTTTTTAAAAAAATTAGAGATAGTGGGAGGAGATAATGAGATTGTTATGTGATCACGTAGCCTAATCATAGGGGGAGTGGCGCTTTTTAAATGGAAATAAAAATCGTGCTTTAAAACCTAAAATCCACAAGTAGAGAAAATTAGGGATTTTTTCTTTTATTTTTACTTTCTCTCTCCTTATGCAACGGTCACTTTTTGGGCATAGAAACCTGAACTCTTTTTACCGTTTGATCACAACTCAATAACCCTCTACGAATTAAACTCTCAAACTTCTTTATCTCTCTCCAATTCTCTCGATTTTCTTGTCTTGTGTGTTTGAGTATCTGCAGGATGTCAAACCCGCCGTTGCTTTCGTCTGTCCCAGAATTACCGGCAGAACTCCGCCGCACCGGCGAACAGGTCCCTGCACCCTATGTGCGAGTTGGTGGGATGGATATTCGCGAAGAAATCGGTGGTGGTACCTCTTCCATCCCACCACCGCTATCAACATCGCCACTACCCTCGCCAGCAAAAGATTCCAGCACTGTTGTTCCAATTTTGCCGCCGATTGACGCCGTTCCTGTTTCGCAAGTGTTCCCAGGATAGCCTGGGAATGAAATTGATGTTGATGATCCCCCCAACTTGGCGTTTGTTGCTGAGACCTTTGGGCGAGTGGGGAATCCTACTTTGAAAAGGTCCAGGCGTCTGCGCAATATTCCTCCCGGTGTTGTGCCGCCTGCCGTTCCGAAAAGCAAGGCTGGACTGCGCCGCCATGTGCCTATTGAACATATGAACCTCCAGGAGGATGTCTTTGTGATGTCTGACCCTGATGATGAAGATTTTGTTCCTGCTGCTCCAATTGAAGGGTTCGAGCCACCGCTTTCATCTGCCCCGAGTCTGCCGAAGAAGAAGCTTACTCGACGGAAATAGCTTGTGAGGAAGGCCGATAGGAGACCTAGCCCAACGAAAGTCAAGGTCTCTCCTGGATTCACTGCCACAGAGTACTCATCTCCTCCCTACACTGTATTGAATTTTATCACAGGCGAAGTCACCAGCTCCGCCAAACCGCCTGCCGATGTTCCTCCTTCGCCTCCAGTTCATGATGATTAACCTGAGTTTGATACAGGTTTGTTTGAGCATTCCCCTGATTCCTCCCTTGATATTCCTCTGCGTGATATTCTTAAAGCATGCAAGAAGGACAAGAAGAAAAAGAAAGCTGCTCTGAAGGATGATGTTGGTATTCATGTTGTTGCCCCCTTAACAACATCACATCCTTCTCCGACTGTGTCGTCCTCCCGTACTGCCTCTGGTCCCCTTGCTTCTCATGCTCCCATGCCATCCACTTCCGATGCCTGTGCACACTCCCAGTCCTCCACAGACACTCCTACTCCGGTCCTTGAACTTGAGGATATGGATCCTTTTTCGGAGAAGTTTATTACTGCTGAGGCTGCCGAGTTGTTTGCCACTTACCAGACTCGTCACATGATCACCGAGCGTCGTGTCCCGGTTGAGCTTTTTGAGAAGCACAATCTCATTTCCTATCTTCAACACAAAGGTATGTACTCCACAGTTTCAATTGCTATGCTTTTTGTCCGGGATGTTGTGGTCGAGTTTTATGCCAATCTCTTGCCGTCTATTGTTGATTTGGAGTCTGTGAATTATGGCAAAATTTTTGTGAGTGGCAAAGTATTTTCTTTCACCCCGGCTTTGATTGATGAATTGTTTGGCACTGAGCCATACCGGGGTGATTCGGCTGTGGATGATATGAATGAGGTCATTTATTTTTTGTCTGGAGGGATGGTTGCTGCGTGGTTTGAACAGCTCCCTAGTACTCGCTTGTCTTCTCTTTATTCTATTCTGCATAATCTTGCTATTTGCAACCGGGTCCCCTCCAAGAACACGACGTGTGTTACGCGGCCTCAGGCCCAGTTCTTGTTTAGGCTTAGGAGGGGAATTCCGTTTAGTTTTGGCCAGCATGTTTTTGACACTATTGCTAAGTTTGTCACCACAAAGTCTGCGGCCTCGTTCTGTTATCCATCTTTGATTTTCAGCTTGCTCAAGAACCAAGGGTTGACACTTCGTCCCGATGATGTGCTCACGGGTGAGGCTGATTGGTTTGCTTTGAGAGGTCAGCATGTTAATGGTGACAGAGTCATTGATCTGCCATGGCAAGCGCCGCTTCAAGCTGATGTTGCTAGTGATGTTGGGAGGGGCGATCCCAACATGGTCCACATCTCTGCACAGTCCTTCGTGCCCATGTCGCTTCCATTGATTTGCAGATGACTCAGCTGAAGGCTCTTCGTAACTCTCTCTTGAAGGCCCTTTCGCTTTCTGGTCAAAAAGGGGGAGAAGATGACGCTGCTGCTGAAGATGTTGACACTGCTGAAGATGCTGCTGATGCTGCTGCTGAAGGTGATGCTGAAGATGATGTTGCTGGAGATGATGCTGATGGAGAAGATGCCGTTGCTGCCGAAGCCTTGGCCAGTCTTGCTCAGGAAAAGCGAAGGAAGCGAATTTGCGCTCGCGATAAGGCTTTGAGGAGAATGATGCGAATGCAGAAGAGGATGAGGAAGGAAAGGGGTGAAGGAACTTCGACATCCCCTCGTCGTTCGAAAAGGGTTCGAAGTCATTAAGTTCCTTTATTTTTGTTTTGTTTTAGTAAGTGTTATTTTGAATAATTTGGTATGCAATGTTGGTATGTAATGTTGGTTTGATTTTTAACAACATTGGGTGTTTTGTTTAGGGGGGGTTTTCTAACTTAGGGGAAGTTAGTATTTTTATTTTTATTTGTGTTTGCGTCGAAGTGTTTTGTCCAGAAAGGCAAAAGGGGGAGATAGTTGAGGAATTTTTCTTGGCAATAATACCTATTTTGTTATTTGACTTTCTTGGGCACAAAATAAGTTAGGAAACTAGATTTAGGAGTATTTTATATTTCCTAGTTTATGTTTAAGACTTTATTAGTTTCCTAGATTGTGTTTAGGATTTGTTTTGTCTTGTTTACCTAGTTTAGGATTCTAGGATTGTCTATTTAAGACATAAGAATCCTAAAGCTTCTAACGATCTTTACGCACGGGATTTTGAAGAGGAAATCGACGCAAAGCAAGATGCAAGATGCACGGCAAGAACTGAAGAACACGAAGACTCCTTGGAGCCATTAATCGAGATCGATAAGTGATTCAAAGTTGCGTGACCAATGGAGAAGAGCTTGTTCAACCTAGGCGACAAGTATTTAGTATCATGTGTTTTGATACCTTAGTTTTCATATATTACTTAATATTTCTGTATTGATCGAAAAACAAGGAAGTAATATATTTTTCGGGTTTGTACACCCAAGTTCACAAGTACTTTTACTTGTGAACTGAATTTGTTTAAACCGTGTTCTTAAATTTATTTTTCGCTGCATATTATTATTTTACTCTGGTCGATGTTGTTAACCAGTGTTGTTAAACATTGATAACAATATCGTAAATCTGAGACTTATTTTTAAAACCATAGACCTTCAAATTTTACACACATAATAAAGTCGATTTTTAATGTCGTATCAATTATGTTGATCATTCGTTGAAAACTAAAAATTTAATCGGGGGTCTATAAATGTAATAACTGATCGAAGATTTCTTAGCACTTTAAGAAATCGTCTCCGCAATAGTACGGAGTCAATTGTAGAGCTGTAAGTTTTCCCAAGTCGTATCTCTCGAGGATAGATGTAATCGGCGATCAGTGTTTTTACTTAATCTCTTGTTAATCTTACTTAATCTAATCTACTCTAAAAAAAAGCAATAAGTCATTGATTTGGGTTTGAGTTTGTAATGCTAATACTTGAATAAAAATGGAAGCTTGAAAATACTAATTAAAACTTGCTTGAAAATAATTCACTTTAATAAAACTTATTAAACCTAATTAAAAATCTTAAATAAATTAAAAACAACTAAACTAAATAAATCTTGTAAATGAAAGAGAAACTGGAGGGAAAATAAAGGATTTGAAACTAGAAGAGGTCAAAGGGCATTAAATGAGTAGAAGTCAAATAATTTAAAAGGGAAAGTTCCATATAACTTTCAAGACCAAATGCTTGTTTGAAAAATTGGGTAAAAAGCTTCGTGACATGCTACAATGGAGTTTTATGCAAAAAAATTTTTAGGAAAAAAGCTTGAAGATGAAAATGGAAATTGAAAATGCAAGGAAAGACAACAAAACCTACAAGTCAAACAACTAACAACAAATGAATTACAACAACATGAACATAACACACAACATAAAGGGGAAAGATTACTACCAATAATACTCCAAAGAAACTTCAAGGTTATGGCTTACAATCTTCAAAATAGCAAGAACAACTTCAACAAAATAAAATCCACAAATGAAAGAGATGTCACATTCTCCAACACTTGCTAAGAACAACTAACTAACTAACTAAACTAAGTTATGGATTATGAATTAGGGTTTCAAGCTTAAAAAGCAATGGAATAGTAAAATGGCTTGGAGGAGATTGAACAAGTCCAAAAACCACCAAGGGAGGATAAGGTTTGGTGGAGAGAGGGCTGAGATATATATACATGGACGCAGGGGCAAAATCATCAAAACGGGTGAAAACCACAAAATCTCTTGCGTCGCAGTTGATTGACTGACTACCAGTTGATCGATAGGCAGTCGATCGACTGACTACCAGTCGATCGACTGAAACCCTTTCGATCGACTGCTTCATCCTCCGACAAAACTTACTGCCGAGCAGTCGATTTATGCTTGTTCAGTCAATCGACTTGCATGGCTGCTCCCGGCTCGGTTTCCTCGTTTTTCGCTCCAGCCGTCTACCAGTTGTCATTCCTTGCTTGCGATATGTTCCATTGCTTGTCTTCGCTTTCTCGTTCCATAGCGAGTCGAATGGAATGCCCCAAACATGCGCGGATCCCGCTTGGTCATTCTACGGCCAAAAATATAAAAATGAGTGAAAAACTACGAAAATATAATAAAAACAGTGCAAATGATATAAAAACCTAAAACTACAAAATAAGGCCTAATCGACTCCTATTACCCATCAATGCAAGTGAAACACACGCAAACACGACACAAAAAGTTAACAAAAATATGTACAAAAACATGCAAATCAATAACGATAATAATTAAATTCGCAAACCTCAAAATAGCTATGTAGCCTTGCTTATGATTTCGTTTTAGAGAAATTATATTTCAATTATTTTCAAAAATACTTAAATGTTAATGGTTTTAATTCACTAAACTTAGAGGATGGTTGGTTAAACTTATTTAAAATATCTTATAAGTTCTTATATCTTATAAGCTGTTTGAGTAGCTGATAAGTTGTTTGATTTTATTTTAAAAATAGGTTATTAAAATGAATTTGACTCCTCTCATTATTTAGTCACCAGGCAAAATATCAACTCACAACGATGTTAATAATCCTTCCAAAACTTAAAAAAACTTTTGCGACGCATAAACAGTTTTTACGGTAACTTTTTGCCGGGAAACTGATAGTGGAGACAATTTGTAAAGATTATATATATCGAGAGGTATTTAATTTTTTTTATATATTTTAGGAGGCAAAAAGAATAAAACGGGATAGATTGAGAGTCAATATTATTTTTTCCTATAATTAGTTATGTTTATAATTAAATATGTTTCGCCTATTTTATTCTTAGTCTTTGTTGGGACTATGAATTTAAGTAAAATAAAATTCAAATTTTTATTCAATCTAAAAAGGTAAATACTTGGGTGAAACCGGTCTCATAATATGAGATCACAATTTACCATAGCCTCATTAATTACTAATTATAAAATAAAAAACAAATAAGAAATCACAAATACGCATTCGGTGAGAACTCTCTCTCTCTCTCGTAACCCTCACTGCTTTCAATAGTGAGAAACTCAAGCCCAACAGCTCGATGACCACGTCATATACGCATATCTGGCGTCCGAACCTGCAATCGGGCGGACACTCCTCCACCGTCATCGCATCCTCAATTTCTCCAGATCCGATGCCGACCAACCGCCGGATGCTATCGGGACCACCCCGAATGGCGTCGTCTGCATAGTCCAAGAGCATTTCGCCCAGAAGCTCACCCCTCTAGAACTCCGTGATTCGGTCTTCACTAATCCTCCCAGATCCATGATTACCCAACCCGGATGTCCTCATCGGAGCGTCAGCCGGGCTTAGGTTTGACCCATCAGAGCGTCCACCAGGCTTGTTTTTAGATTGATTTAAATTTTATTTTTTGAGGGATTGAGGGTAAAATTTTATCTATATTTTATTGTAGCCAATTTTTATTTAATTACTTGGTCCTAGATGTTTGTTATTTCTTTTATATATTGTGATTGTGTGTTTTACTGCTTTAGCTCATTCTTGCATCTGCTTTGATTAGTCTTTTTTCTTGTTGTTGTTTTACTGCTTTAGCTCATTTATTTGTTTCTTTAATGGTTGCAAGTCTTGCCCAGTTTTGAGCCTATTTCTTTTGAGATGTAAAGTTAAATCTTGATCTTGTATGTGAGGTTTTCGGTAGATGATAATGGATTGAGAACACGAAGGAACTGTTGAGGTGTCTAAATGCTAGATGGTTTTGTATTTATTTTAGGTTGTTTCTTCCCCTTCGTAATTGCTTTGGTTCAAGTCATGGATTCGCTCCGTGTGGGTTTGCGTTGGTACGAATGCTCAACCATTACAAGATGGGGAGGAGAAGACCTGCCTGGGAGAAGTGTCAAGATTGAAGAAGCCTGCCTGTTGTTTTGATAGGGAGTGTCAAGATGAAGTGTCAAGATTATGAGGAGATTGAAGAAAAGCCTGTTTTGATAGTTGAGTTTGCTTATATTTACACACACACACACACACACACACTATATTGGTTGAGTTTGGTTAAATAATTGTGTAATTTGTTGAGTCTTACTCATGTGGTTAGTTTGATATAATTTGGTTGTGGTGCTGCTTTATATTCTATACGGTGAATAACAAATTATAGAAAAAGTATCACAACTTAAATTAAAAGTATTAAAACATTACGTATAAATATTTTATATTATACTTCTATATGAAATATCACAAATTATATAAAAGTATCACAAATCTATTTAAAAGTATCACAACTTTAGTTAATAGTATTGCATAATATAATTTATGTAAAAGTATCACAAAATGCAGTAAAAGTGTTAAAAATTAGGTTAAAAGTATCACATGTATAAATAGAAATTAGATATTAGAAACTTGTAATACATTAAATATAATTTATGATACTTTAATAAATTTTGTAATACTTTATCTACATATAATATATAGTTTCAAACATTCAAGAAAAATTATAAAATTCAAGTGAAAATATCACAAAATATAGTTGTAGTATTAATATTTTAAAATATATGATCAGGTATCGCAAAGTTTTAAAATATTTGATCAAGTATCACAATAGATATTAAAAGTATCATAAAATACAGTTACAATATCACAAAAAATAGAGTTATTTCAAGTACAACTATGACGAATATAAATTTCATTGAAATTAAGCTTGAAAATTGGTTTTTCTTTTTCTATTAAAAGTTATATTACTCTTACTAAAACATAATAATATCAACCTACAGTATCACAAGAATCTATAAAAGTATCACAAAATATTATTAAAGTATCACAAAATATAGTAAAAGTATCATATATTTTTTAATTTTGATTTTGTGTTTATGTTTTCTTGTAATAGATTGTTACGGTTGCATTATCATTAACCTTAATTAAAGTATCAGAATATATATTTTAAGTACCACATAATTTTAATAACTTATTCCTATCTTCACATCTGTGTTTTTACATAATAAGTAGTTAAAGTATCACAAATGGTTGTTAAAGTATTACAAATAATTGTCAGAGTATCGCAAAATATTGTCAAAGTACCATAAAATATATTTGTGTTTTTTCATAATAAGTGGTTAAAGTATCACAAACGGTTGTCAAAGTATTACAAACAATTATTAGAGTGTCACAAAATATTTTAAAAGTATCACAAAATATATTTGTTTTTTTTTTTCATAATAAGCAGTTAATGTATCACAAAGTTGTTAAAGTATTACAAACAATTGTCAGAGTATCACAATATATTGTCAAAGTATCACAAAATATATATATATATATATATATATATATATATATATATATATATATATATATATATATATATATATATATATATATATATATATTCATAATAAGCAGTTAATGTATCACAAAGTTGTTAAAGTATTACAAACAATTGTCAGAGTATCACAATATATTGTCAAAGTATCACAAAATATTTTAGTTAAAAGTATTGCAACTTTATGTAAATAATATTATATTTTATACTTCTACATAGAGTATCACAAATTGTAGTAAAAGTATTTCAACTTTAATTTCAAATACTGCACATTATAGTTATATGTAATATCTTAATAACTTTCTATGATACTCTATAATGTATAATATCTTGCAATAACTTAATAACTTTATATAATATTTTAATTTTTGTGATACTTTTAGTCGAATCTATGATACTTTAAAGTGAGTTTGTGATACTTTATAAATAAAAAGATTGTTGAAATATCACAACACATACAATTCACAAGTTTTTTTTTTATATATCACAAAATATTGGTAAAGAGTACAAAGTATCATAAGTCTTTTATATCTATTTTTAAATTAAAGCCTAATTAACGCCTAATTAACTAATATTGTCAAAGTATCATAAAATATTGTTAAAGTATCACAAAAGACTATTAAATTATCACAAGTTTTTTATATCTATTATAAATTAAAGTATAGTTAATTAAAAACTTGAAAACAAACCGCCTTTCTTGTGCATTGCCTTCACAACTCGAACTACACGAAAAAAAAAAACTATTTCTTATACATTGGCACAAACTGAATTCGTGCCTTTACAACTTAAACTACATGAAATTAAAAAAACTCAGGTCCCTATACACATCAACCTATGACTCTCTGAAGCAACAAACTCATAAGACAAGAAAAAAAGAAAAAAGCAGCAGCCACAAACGATAGGCCTCCACCTCATCAGTATCCATGGTGATGTCACTGGTTCAAGCAAGCTAAAAGACACAACCAAATCTTGCACTTCATCTAACAGGAATGTATCATACTTGAAGCCAAGCGAAAAGCAACTACCACTCCTCATCATGTGACATGGTCCTCTATCAACAAAACTATTAATTACAATTAAAAGGAATCACATGTATAAAACTATGGACACCCCACAATGTGTCTTTAACCCTTCATGGGCAAAATCAAAATATTAGATTATAGGCCGAAATATAGTACACAAAATAGCAGAAAAAGAATCGATCCGATGAAAAAGATATGAGAACAATAAATTAAATAAATTGCAATCAAACACAATTCTTTTCTTGTCTAGAAAAGCTCACATCGTAGACAAACATAAACCCGAGCTCACTACAGAAGAAAAAAAAATCCATAACCATCTATATCAGCATAGCATGAGCTTTAGTTTCCTGAAACAGGTTTGGGAAAAATAGAGACATAATTTTCTGCATTTTACCATTTCCGGCCAAGAGTTGCTCACAGTCGAAGCAGTTTGCATGCAACAAAAACATTTCTTCTACAAATCAACAAATAAGTGTGAAACACATGCGTGTATTTAGTGCTACGAGTATAATAACATAAAAAAAAAAGCATGCCTCTTATTTTTAATTATTATCATCCGTTTGTCTATTATTATGTTCACATACCCCACAAGGGCAAAGACCACATATGCAATGCAATTGAACGAGCCTATCAAACAACAACAGAAAATTATATATCAAACCTCTTAACCCTATAACAATTTTGCCCCTGAGCAAACATTTTTGTATTAAAAAGGATATTTTGGGAATAATTGAAAGATTAAAATAGCTCCTCATGACAAAATTTGTACAAACTTAAAATTTAATATTATTCCACATGTTCAAAATTTACCAGATAAGCCGTTGAGGGAAGTGTTAATCTAATCGAGGGAGATTTTAGAGCGATTAGTCGAATGGAAATGTCAAGAAAATCTGCGCTTTTGAGAAAATTTTAAGTTATTTGATTAGAATAGCTCCGGGGTCAATTTGTCGATTGAACAATCGAGATTTCATATAAATTACCATGCATATAACTTACACACAAGAAATCGGTAAGGGCTTGAAATCGATGAATTTTCTCGCAGGCTGGAACAGATCTAAATCTATAAACGCTGCAACTCGTCAGCATCCATCAGATCCTGGTAAATTTGTAGTCGTATTCCCAGTAAAAGACTCGTAATCCATTCAAAAACTTAAACTTTCATAGTCATGGCTGGAGGTGACGGCCATCGCGGAGAAAATTCTGTGTGTCTCTTTCTATTATTTTTCTTTTTTAAGTGTTTTTTCATTGTGAGAATTTGAAGAATTTTGTGTTATTTTTCTTTTTTGCACGATTAATAACAAGGTGGGGTAAGTGGGTGGGCGGGCGGTGGACTTGGTATGAGTTGGTTGAGATTCCGGGTCAGGTAAATTTATTGGATTAAAAGTGGTCTCATAGTATGAGACCGGTCTCACTACAGACCTACTCATCTAAAAAATATGTAGAACAGTCTCGTTTGCGTCAATAATTTGATAATTTGTCAATACTTATGTTTAAAAATGACGCTCTTAATTTGTGTACGAAAAATCTTCGAAGATACATAGTAAAACGAAACAAACGTACTAATTAAGAACATTTGTAAGACGATACTAATAATATCTACTCATTTATTGACACGTTATCATAGTTAAATTCTTGTTATCCTTTTAATACAAACATATTTTTGTTATTTTATTTGGTTTTGTTTCTATGACAATGTTTTTTTCCGTATGAGAGGAGTAAATGGGAAAAGTTAATTAGGTATATTGTAACTAATAACAAGAAATTATTAATAAATACAAACTAAAAGATTTTTATCCACAAATCATTCATTTCTTTCTTTTTTTTAAACCCAATAACACTTCTTTAGACAAAAATAGTAGGGCGTCAATATTGATACTTTAAAATCTTATGAGTTTGTCCATGTTTCAAATTTAAGGGTGTTTGAATGAAATTTTCGAACATTATATTCGAAATTTCAGTGCGAACAAGTTTCACCCAATATTTTACACATGTTCGAAAAAAAACTCGAATAGTAAACATGTACTTGAAATCTCAATTCGAATATAAATACTATGTTCGAAAATCTCATACGAACAAACATGGGGTGAACTCATAAAATATTTGGTGCCCGCACCCAAAATAATAACAATCCTCTACCCAAAATCTATCCTGACATAAATAGAATGCATAAATAGTGTAGACAAGATGTCGACTGTGATTGTGAGATTTAGCCTCGACTCCGCCCTCCGCTCCACCCAATTGTTGTTTCCAGTCGCCACTGCCACATGTCCGCGCCGAAACCCTTTTGAAGGAAAATTCACCACCACCCCGCTGCCCTTTCCCCGGTCCATCGATCGCCGCAACACCATGAATAGCCTGGATTGCTTGCTCTCGAGCCCAATCTCGATGAAATGACACAACTCTGATAGGGCTCATTTTGTGTTGTAGGTGGAAAAATCGTCTTTTTTGTAATTTATCCTTATTCAATAAGTTTTTTAGTTTGTGTTGCTAAGTTATGGTGCAAAATTCTGAGTTTCTCGTCTGTATGTGTGAATTTGATGATTATCGGCTCCAATTTTCCGCTAACTTATTGTGCTTCTTCTTTTTTGTCGGCCCTTATGTTGATACTTATGGCTTTTTTCTTTCAGAGGCTTTAGAGTTTGTAATACATATATTTATCTTCGTCGGCAGGTGGTGGAATCAATTAATATTTAGAGACTGTTTTACCGGGGATATTGTGGATCTTGGTGCTGATCGGAAATATTCTGCCGCTGTTTTCCAATTAGAATATCCGGCAGCTATGTAGCAGAAGATTAAAAAAATCTTCTGAAATCCAGGAAGCTTGAGACCATGAGTTATGAGAAAATAAATGAAAATTTGGAGAATAGATGAGCATTGTTGAAGAAAATCTCAATTATGGATGCCTGAAAATATGGTGCATTTAGTGTTCCAATTATGTTTAGTAAGGCTTGTGCTTAAACACTTAAGAGCCTGTTTGCCCTAGGATTCAAAATACCAAATCTGGTATTTCGAATACTGGATACTCATTTGTTCTAAAATTAAAAAAATCAAATATTCAACTAATAATTTCTTACAACTAAATAATTAAATACTACAAAATACAATATTTTAATAAAATGAATCGAACTTTTGCACTTACTATTTTTTTAGAAAAGTTCGTCCGCAAGAGAACGAAACAATTTTACGTGAAAAGCTTGACTCGAGTCGAATCTCTCGAGGAATGGAAATTGGAGTCGTAATGTTCATTTTAACACACTTAAATAAACACGAGATCAATAAACGTTGGTCTTGATTTTAGTAAATCAGAGAAACATTACTAAGGTACTTGAATAAAGATTTAACAATATATTAAATACTTGTTAACACAAATCATGAAAGGTTTAAGAACGTGAAAATTGGTCACACACAAAAAAAAGAAGAAAAAGAATTAAACATGCAGAGAAAAAGAAAGTATTTGAAATTTAAATCAAAACCCATAAGGAATTAGCAAATCACCTATATTTTAACTACACTAAAATTGTAACAACCTTGAATTGAAATCAAGAAGATGACAATGGAGCAAAATAACACTTTATTAACAAATCAAACTCCAATCTCAATAATTAAACTAAAACCCATACACGAGAAAGTTGAAAGTTCCAAAAAATTATTGAAAATAACAGGAAAAATGCAAGAAATCAAGTATTGCAAATTACCTAAACAAATTCTTAGAATCTCCAAAGTCAAAAGAGATAGCTATTCCACACGAGCTAGCTTCTCACAATCCGAGTTGCTGTTGTTTCAAAATCAAGAAAACAAGCTAGATTTCTTCTAAATTATCAATTGAAAAAGTAGAAGAACAACATTGGTGAAAACAACCCTTCCAGGTCAAATATAGGAAGGTTTGAATGTCTGCTCCGCAACTGGGAAATGTTGTAACATATATAGTGTGGGTCCAGGAGGGCACCATGGTATATTTACCTAGAAATGACTGACCGTGAATCAACCATCAGCTGACATCGATTGATGTCAAGGAAAAGTGACATGTCGATGCTCAGTCGATGTTTTGTGACGATCGGCGATGGCCTGGGTCCCTTGGCAGGTCGCTCGACTCATGCTGTTGATGCGGGCGGGAGACGTGCGTCGATTGCACGCCGATGTGATGTTTCGATTGAATGTGGCGTAGATTCCTCGGCAGGTCAATTGACTCATGTTGTCGATGTAGGAGAGAGACGCGCATTGATGGTACGTCGATCGCGCATCGATCGATGGGTGTATTTCGTGAGCCCGTGTTTTGTTTCTGATGATTTGAGCTGGTCATGATTCTCGGGAATACATTGGGCTCCGCTCAACGGTCCAAAAAGACTAAAAAAACCAAACTAATATAAACATTTACAAAAGATATGAGAAAAAGTACTAAAATAACAAAAAATTCAACACATGCTACGTAAAAGCCAAAAGAAAGAAAAAAGAGACAAAATACGACTTAACTCCCACTACAACACACAAAACAAGACACGAAAATAAATAAAAAAATACACACAAATATGAACAAATGATACAACATCATTTACTTTTCTAGACATGATTTGACATCAATTACAGTATAATAATAAATTATCATCCACATTATAGACATGATTTGACATTTGCAGTAAAAAGTAATGGATTCTGAATCCTATAAAAATATGAATTCTTACTATTCACATAATTCTAAATATCCTAAAATTCCGAATACCAAGATTCAACCCCAATGAATGCTAGTCCATACAGGCCTTAAAGCTATCTTGTTAAGCTATATCATTTGGTGAGAATTATTTGTATAGTTGTAATGTGAGATGGTTTTTTGACATGGATGATGTTTTTAAAATGCTTCTTTCATCTCAACAGTTTTAAAGAAGTGACTTAATGTTGAAAATTTCATATTTTGATTAGTTGTCGAGCTTGTGGACGTACAAACTATACGCTTGTGGGTTGTGTTTTGTTGAACACAATGAAGAATATTGAGAATATTGAATGTGATGTGATATGACATCAAATATTCAGGTCGGCATGCATGTTACTTGGAAGGGAACCAGGTCAGTTTAATAAGGGAGCGACCTCCTTAAAAGAATTTTTGAGCTCTTATAAGCTCAACATATATCGACTGTCCTTAAGCCAGGTCGGTTATGGGGGAGGTAGGATTTTATGCCTATAATGAGGTGAACATGGTCAATGGGCCTCGACGGGCTGATATGGTTATGGTAATGGTTAATTGGCCCCAGCAGGCTGGTGGTATGGAAACAATCATGGTTATGGTTTTTATGGTAATATAACAAAGGGCCAGAATCTTAATTCTCAGTCGGTGGTTTAACGTGTTGCAGGTGTTAATTTTAATGTCACTCAGTGTCTCACAAATCATCTGCACCTAACTTGTATGACAGGTGTCAAGTCGGGTGTAGCTTTAGTTTGGTACGCGATTTGCATACCCGACCAGTAACCCAGGTGGCAACTCGTTGGTGTCTTCCTACTCACTTTTGGACCTCTTAGGAAGATAAAACCGAGTTGCCACCCAAGTTACTGGTCGAGTGTGAAAACTAGGTAACAAATTGAGGCTACACCCGAATTACAATTCAGGTGCAAATGATTTTTTAAGACACTAGAGTGACACCTGACTTAGCATCCGACTTGACACCCAACTTGAAAGTCGGGTGCGGCAATGGAAATATGATTATCGGGGTAGAAGTTTATGCTCATATAATTATGGAATTAAAAGTTACTGTAAAGCGATCAATAAGTTTGAGGTGTTTGGTTTTAAAACTATTAATTTAAATGACTTGAATTAAGCAAGAGGTTCAATGAAAAAATAGCAATTGAGTAAAAATGGAAATTGAAATGATTTAACTAGGATTTAAAACAACCAAAGAAAGTAATTTCATCATAGAAAAATAAAAAGAGCAATTGAAGGAAATCATGATTAAAAAGGTAACCTAGACCAATGGAAAGAACTTAAAATCAATTCAGGCACAATTATGTAAAATTGACCAAAACTAAACCAACTACACTACTACACAAACAACTTTCTAAGGTTGTTAATTAAAGGCGGTTCACTGAAAACCGCCTTAAAAATACTTTTAACGGCGGTTTGGCTAATACCGCCGTTAAAAAGGTCATTTTACGGCGGTTCCCTCAAAACCAATGTTAAAATCGGATATCAGCTGATTTTAACGGCGGTTCACTATGAACCGCCGTAAAAGTGACACATTTTACAGCGGTGTTTTAACAACCGCCGTAGAATCCTACATTTTACGGTGGTTATATTAGAACCGACATTATATGAACTAATTAACGGCGGTTCCTTAAGAACCGCCATTAATTAATTATGTTCGCTGAAATTAACGTAGTTTTTATTAGAACCACCGTGAACGAGATGATATTTCACGGCGGTTTCATTAGAACCACCATAGAATCCATGATCTGCCATGTCACTAATTTTCGTTTTCATTTATTTCAACTGTTGATCCGTGTCTCATCAGCGGTTCATATCCATCCCCTCTCTTTCTTTTTCTTTTTCTTTTTATTTATTTCTTTTTCTAATTCTTAAACAAAACCCGAAAATCCCCAATTTTCCCATAGATTTAACAAAATTAAACCCTTTCGACACCTTTTTCTCTCTCTAAGGTTTTACAGAAGTAATGTGCTCTCTCGCGAAGAAAAGTGAAAAATAACAAAATCAAGCAATGGCGTTTCCAGCAAGGATATTTGGCAACAAGTGCCGAGCTCTGATGGCAGCCGCCAAGTACACCGCCACCTCTCGCGCCACCGGCATGCAGAAGTTGTAGCCAGTTTCCCCTGCTCTCGCGAAGTTTCTCGGATCCGCCGAAGCATCTCGAACCGACGCCGTGAAGAAAGTCTGGGATTACATTAAGTCGAACAATCTTCAGGTCTAAAACCCCCTAATAATGCATTAATTTACACTTCCTTTTTTATTATTATTTTAGATTTTCCAATCATAGTTTTTGGTACAGCTTTAAGAGCGTTATGAAAAAAAAAATTGAATATCAAAAAACAAATTAAAGCTAGATATTGTAATGAGAAGCACTGTGGATAATAAATTGTATCGTTATCTGTCTGGTTGAGTATAAACTGCTACTGTGTAAATGGATTTCCGTGTCAATGGCAGAGTTTTTGACAATTTCATAGTTAGGTTGCATAGCTTCATGAAAAAATCAACGACGATAAACAATGAATGTGCATTGGAATTTTATGATGAATTTATTAAGAGAAATTCTAAGTTAAGTAATGTTGGAAAAATAAACAGTAAAAATATATTATAAATATTATAATATGTGATAGTTATGTTATGCAAGGTTGTGTTTAAGAAAAATATATAATATGTGATTTATATTAGTGTGGTTTTGATACTTAAATCCGATTCAAGCAATGCTTTGCGATTTTCCATTTGATGGTAAAAATGTMGCATWTYTATTAGCTTTCCAATTGAAAACCAATATGTGATATAAAAATATATCGAACCAATTCATTTTCCCTCGAGTTTTTTTTTCCCCACTTTTTTTTTTTTTTTTTTTTTTTTTGCATTCTTAGGTTATATATTCATGATATTCGATCTTTTCCTTTTTCAAAATATTTTGTTGTGCAATTTTTATGTTTTTCTAATAAAAGACTATGCTTATTATTTTTGTCATTTTGGTCGACGCATAATAACTAATATAATAATCTCACTTATAATAATACTCTCAAAACTAACATCAAAGGCACTGTAAATAAAACATCATCAACAATAATTTTATACCTTCAAAATCGTTCTTGCTGCAACATATAGTTGAGGAACAATATTTTCATATCGTTCTTTCTCCTTATAGTGTAAAGTCTGCCTCCTAGGTAATTTGTTGTTATTATTATTATTATTATTATTATTATTATTATTATTATTATTATTATTATTATTACTATTATTATTACTATTATTATTATAATCATTGAATTTTAGGAAAATTGGGTTTGGCAATTTCGTAAAAGCTTATATCTCCTCCAGGAAGGTGGTGGTGAGCCTCCCAGCCCTGGGGGTTATTTATATTGGGCCATTAAAAATACTCTTGGCTCTTTGGAAGGCTCTAATACAGAAGCTAAATGCAGAAGGCATTGCTTTACAGGGGTCGGAATGGGTGGTATATGATTATATATGCTGTCATCTCAGCTATATAGTGTATATATTCAGTTCCTTAAATTACTTTATTGGTTTTCACCAGTGGCTTGGTGTGGATAGTAAAGATTTAAAGCGTCTGGTGGTCGAGACAACTGCAAACCAGGTTTGTGATTTGGCTTTTGTTGTTGGAACAGGAAATTTATGTATTGTTATCCTAATGGCCTAGGATTGTTTTTGTTTTCAAAATGTTTTTTTAATATACTCCCTCCATTCCTCAGTAGATGTAGTTTTTGGTTTGTGCACACAAATGAAAGAGTGAACCTAAATGACAATATTACCCTTAATTAAATATTTTTCTCTTTTCAAAAGGTTCGTCACTTTCCTACTTTTTCTTCTCAATGATTAGGTGTAAAATTGTAAAGATAAGTACAATTTCACCTTAAAATTGTAAAACAACAGCTATTATGAACAACTTTATTTTTGCAAAAACTACATCTATCGAGGAATGGAGGGAGTATCATATAGCATTGGTGTATCATTTTTCGAACTACATATTTTGGAATAACATTCACTGGAAATAAAATAAAATAGTGAAATGGGTTAATAAACCCAATCTCAATGTCCAAAGCATCAAATCGAATAGGTACATCATTTGTTTACAGTGGGCTATAATGTTTATGAAAATATTCTAGCATCACAAACACAAACTTTAGCTCAGAAGTAGTGTCATATTTGGATGAGTAGATAGACAAGAGCTGTATCGCAAAGTAAAATAGTTTAATTCGATTTTTTCAGTGTATCATAACAACAACTATATATTCTTTCTATTACAATCTAGAGTTATTTCCAGGGTGTAACTTCCATATGCACGGCAATGTCTACCTTGTTTATTTCTCACTTAATAGCATCATCCTACACCTGCTTCAATGCCGAGGCGCTGATGTTAGATATTCTATTTGATAAAGATCAATGAATTTAAATCAATAGACAAGTTCAAGATTTTTAACACCAACTACTTGTAAGTCAACTCTCAGTGTAGTGTCCGGTTCAGAAATTGCATAACATTTGTGGGCAACAACTGACAATGTAACATAATCATGCAGGTGGGTCAACTTGAAGGCAATAAACAAACTTGTTGAAGGAGATGCATTAAAGATGGAGATTCTTCAACTAGACTGCCGCTGAGGCTGCCATAAGGGTACATAATTACCTAATCTGTTTAAAATTATCCATTTTAACATTTATTGTTATTTAAGTGAGTGATTTGCTTTCTCTCAATGCACACATCGATTAGTTCTTCGACCATGCTATTGGGATTAATGTTCCCCGCTCTCGATTCCTTCTTGTAAAGCAAACCTCAGACTTGCTTCTAGTCCAAGTAAGTTTGTCGAACGTCCAAACACATCTAATGCTGTTTAACACTATATATATATATATATATATATATATATATTGTACTCAACATTTTCTCGTTTTTCTCAGTCTAATCTCTACACCTTGTCTGACGACTTTGTGACTCGGAACCCAGCAAGGACCAATCCTTCTATTGAGCTGGGACCTGAATTCAAGAAGGCTGAGATTCATCCTGGATATTATCTTCCATTAAATTGGTAAATATCTATCCAGAAATTTAATAAAATGATCTTCATGTACAGGTTGCCAGTTTCTTGAGACGATTCAAATCTATTCCCAGCATCATTGAGCTGGACAGCCTGAAGGTGACATGTGATGTTTGGTTTGGAGCTGATGTTATTATGAAGGTACAGTGATATTCCTTTGAATTTCTATTTGCTATCTTTAGTAACTTATAAAACGGATTTAAGGTTCTGCAATTTCTTAATATGGCTTATCGTTTTGGCTATTACTCCTCCGTTCAGGGTAAAGTGACTATCGCGGCTAAACCTACGGTGAAGCTGGAAATTCCTGATGGATCCGTGATCGCTGACAAGGTAAAATGTTACGGCTGTTTTGTCTTTTAATTTGAATTGGATTTATGAATCATATTTTAGCTTACTTTTGTTTGACTTTTGTCCAGGAAATCAATGGCCCTGAAGATATATAAGGAAGACATATATATATATATATATATATATATATATATAATTACATCATTACATCTCTTAACGATTAGGAGAGTTTTGCGAACGCAATGAGTTATTTTTGTAGAGAATATAATTAAAGATATCCTTCAAAGTCATTAATCTTATTTAACAATTTGTTAGCCATTTTTTGTTCTTTCTTTCCATTTTGTCTACAAAACACGAAAATAATATTTTCTTATATCCATGGAATTTGTTTTCCTTGCATTGTAGTGTTGATTTCAAGAAATAATTCCAGCAAAAGAATGAATTTCTAAAAATTGGTGCACCTGCTTTCATTTCTTTTTTTTTTTAAAACTTTTGTAATACTTTCTAGAAGGTATTTTTAATGTTCGTTCTGGAAAATATACTTTCTAGAAGGTAATTCTAAAAAACTGTCGTAAATTGTCCGTTCTGGAAACAGACTTTCTAGAAGGTATTCTTCAAGAACCACCGTAGAATCCACCGCCGTTGTTTTTTACGGCAGTTCTAAAACCGACGTAAAAAGCATCACTTTCTACGGCGGTTGAAGAAAAATTGCCATAAAAAGCATCTCTTTCTACGACGGTTATTTATGATCCCGCCAAGGATATTTTCGACGACGAGTAACAGTGGAGAACGGAAAGTGAAGAGGATTAGGAATATGTTTTTTACGTATTTTGAATCATTATTTCAATGTCTATGTATATTGCGTTTGCAAAAATTAAAGAAGCCTTGCAATTTAGTGTTAATTTCAAGAAATAATTCCAGCAAAATAGTGAATCTCTAAAAACTGGTGCACCTGCTTTAATTTCTTTTGTTTTTTAAATTTCTGTACTACTTTCTAGAAGGTACTTCTCAATAACCGTCATAAATTATCTGTTCTGAAACAGACTTTTTAGAAGGTATTTTTTAAGAACCGACGCCACCCCCACCCCCCACACACACACAAACACACTTAAACCATGCAATGCCCCACATTGCACATAAAATAAGATAAAATACAGGGAAAGGAGAGAGAGAGAGAGAGAGAGAGAGAGAGGAGAGAGAGAGAGAGAGACGTCCCTATGGTCGCGCTTGTGATGATGAGTTGAGCGTGAAGTAACATCCAATGAGCGGTGGAGTTGATAGGAACTACAAAAAGTGGTAAGTGGAGAAGAATAAACACAAAAATCTCAATCATAAAAATAAAAACATCAAAATATACGAAAGAATAATGTTTTTGTATTTTTAGAACTTTTTAAGATAAAGATACCAAAAGACTCAAACAAAAAAAAAATGTAAAAGGAAAAAACATAGATTTGAGTTTTTTATTTATAATTATTATTTTAAAATAATTCAAATTTGTTTGTAAATATTATTTGAAAACATGATAAAAAGAAGTAAGAAAATGCTTAGAAAGAAGTTTGACATTTTAAATTTTTTTATTGTAAACAGGATGGGCAAGGCGGGTCCATGGAGGGCCCGTCGATTAGGCGTTGATCGACGATCCACCAACAAGAAGGACAGAGAGTTTCGCATCAATCAAGTGTCGATCGATGGGGACAACAGAGAGTTTATGTCGATCGACGGGCTGTCAAACAAGGGCAATAGAGAGTTTTGCATCGATCGACGCACTAGTCAAACATGTTGTTATCGACATGCACCATAACAAGTCTATGTGCATACAGAAGCATAGTTCTTGGTTGTAGATGCAACCAACACACAACGCTGATGTGCAATACTTGAGTCCTGTTGT